>CM053592.1:139338868-139360277 GCA_028646515.1 Pseudochirops corinnae
AATGAGACATCTCTAAGTGTCTACCATGAAGCAGGCATTGCTTAGCTTAGTGGCAGGGATCTAAAGATAGACCACCAGACCTTACCCACAAGGAGCTCACAGTCTACTGGGAGAGACAACATACAGACTACTATGTACAAATGAGATACACACGGGGGGGTCTACTGGGGTTAGTCTCAGAGGGAAGTCCTTAAGATGAAGGAGGAGTGGGAAGGGCTTCTTCTTGAAGGTGGGACTTTAGCTGGCACACCAGGGCCAGCAGGAGGAGGTGGACAGAAGCCATGGAAAATGCTCAGTATTGCATGTGGGATACATCAAGGCACTTAAAGCTCGGTTTTTAACCTCTATGTGATTTTTTCAATTAATGAAAATCTGTATGAACCTAGACGATTATCCATGTGGTTGGGTTAAGAAGGGGTAAGATCTTATATGTAACCATGCATTTATCGGTGGGAGGTGTGTATAGGGGGGAGGAGGGACAGACTCAGCCAGAAAAGGCAATGAACGGAGGGTGGCAGGTTGAGTAAGACAAATGGCAGACACACTGACATACTATATACATTGCCTCTTTCTTTTTCCAGTGTGAGGGTGAGGGGCACATTGCCTCTTGATCTTGTATTGCCCTCTCACTTGAAAGCTCTACTCCTATACTCAGCTTCTTATTGCAGCTCAGCCCCTTGGAGTTTACTCCAGAGAAGCCCAGATTATAAACCTAGACCAGTCTCTGGTTTATACTTGCTAAGATCTGGATTCAGATTCCTCTCTTTCCGCAGAAGGGTTCTGTCCCACCTCAACCCTCACCCCAAACTTAATGAATGTCCTAGTTCCCTGGACAGCCAGTTCCCTATGGAGATACACTGGCTTCTCTTTGTCAGCCCTTTTTGCTTGAGAGGCCTCCAAGGAAACCACTTCATACGTAAGGAAATGTGCTTAGAGCAGGTATCTAGCATAGCAGAGAGAGTGCTGGGCCTGAAGTCAGGAGAACCTGAATTTGAATTTGACCTTCGACACTTTAGCTGTGTGACCCTGTGCAAGTCACTTAACCATCTTTGCCTCAGTTTTCTCATCCGGAAAATGAGCCGGAGAAGGAAATGGCAAACCACTGCAATATTTTTGCAAAAGAAAATTCCATAAAAGAGTCACAAAGAGTTGGAAACAACTAATAATATCACTTTCTTAAGAAGTTTAATTTTTCTGTATAATGGGAACGATTATACTTCCTATGACCAACTCACCGGATCATAGGAAGATGATGGATGAGAAATCATTTGGAGACTATAAAATAGTATATATGTACATATGTATATATATATATATATACATATGTACATATATACACACACATATATCCATGTAAAAAGGATTATGATTAGCAGCTCAATGATATAATTGCTATTTAATACAAATGAGCAGTGACTTATTTAGAAGGTTAATCAAATTGTCTAGATCACCCTTGCAAGTACCTGTTGGGATATATTTTATTGAGGAAAAATGCCTCCCAGACAGAGAAAAGTGAACTCTTTCAATGCATTCATTTTTCATCATCAAAACTCATGTAACATTTGTAAACTGTTTTACATGTTGTGTCACTTGATCCCCAAAACATCCTGACGAGGTACATGTTATTTACTATCGTTCTGCAGATGAGGAAATTGGGGCTCAGAAAGTTTAAATGACTCCCCCAGAGTGACATCACTGAATTCAAGCCCAGGTTTTTCTGATTCCAAGTCCAGTCCTCCCTCAGAGCCCTACACCACAATACAACAGTTAAGAAAGACCAAAGGATACTCTGGAGGTACCAAACAAAGGTAACCATAGGAGACGGAAAAGGATTTATTGAGGTCCTGTTGTCTACCCAGTCCTACGCTAGATGTTGTGGAGAGCACCAAGGAAGCATAACACAAGATCCTGGCCCGCCCTCATATGGGCTAGAATCTAACGTAACTAAACTAAAGTTTAGTCAGAGAGGGAAAAAGTGTGCCCAGATGAGACAATGGAACAATTAGAGACAAACTGTGAGCAACTGTTTGTGCAAAGTAGAGAAAGGAAAAATCAGTGTGGGATGGAGTAGTTAGAGGCCGTGGGCTATGAGCCAGACCTGCAAATATGGGGAAGATTGAAATAGGCAGAGGGGAGGAGGGAAGGCAGCCAAGCACAACAGGAGCTGGGGTGTGGTGGAGGGAATTAGCATGTGGGGAGGAAGGACAATGAACTGTCTCACAGGATGGCATAGATCCCTGCACCCACCCACCACAGTAACAGCTGGCCAAACATTCCTGGCCTTCCTGAGAGCGACCTTGAAACCAGATGCTAAGAGGACACCGAATGTCACCCAATCCTGACAATGGCTATCATAGCTGACGGGGTGGTGTGGGGACCATTGGGTCAGTGGGCGTGCAACGGTGGTATGGCAAAAAGAGGGCTGGCCTAGGAATTAAGAGATTTATGTTCAAATCCCAGCTCTGTCACTAAGTAACTGTGACCCGGGCAAGTCACTTGACCTTTCTGTTCCTTGATTTCTTAGCTATAAAATGGGATAAGAATTCTTATGCAACCTACTTCACAGGACTGTAGTGAGGCTGAAATAAGATAACATATATAAGATATCCTGTAAGTCATATGGTACTAGGTAAATGTAAAGTATTACTTGGAATGAGAAAGCTACACAGTATGTGGAAATAAACATTTTCTGGTAATCAAATCTTACTTTTATATTTAGATTTTCCTAACTTTAATGCCACTTCTCTCCAGATTGCCTTATTACCAGGAGATATCTAAGACATGTAATTATCTATAGAAATAGATATTCTGGTCCAAAAACCTCATTTTAACAATGGAAACCCAGAGAACTGAGGCCCTAGGTATCTATCTAGGCCTCACATTCCTCAACTGTAAAATGAAAGGATTGGACCAAGAAGGGTGGGGAGCCTGCAGCCTCAAGGCCACATGTGGCCCTCTAGGTCCTCAAGGGTGGTCCTTTGACTGTGTCCAAGTTTTACAGAACAAATGTTCTCACATCCCTTAATAAAAGAATTTGTTCTATAAAACTCCGGCACAGTCAAAGGACCACACTTCAGGACCTGGAGGACAACATGCAGCCCCCAGTCTGCTGGTTGCCTGCCCCTGCATTGGAGTAAATGATTTCACAGGTCCCTTCCAGCCTTAAAGGAATATGGGAGTCTTGCCTTCACTTTATTGAACTACTAGAACTGGTGAATTTTCATTCTCATGTGGAATTAAGAAACAATTAATGGAATTAATGAACAACAACAAAAAATAAACAGCCCACGTTGTCATTTGTCACTTACCTACAAACAGCACACACAAAACAATCTGGGTGATAGGTCTTCCCCAATGCTGAAACCACTTCACCCTCAATGAACTGATCGCAGCTGAAGCACCGGGTACCATAGAGTCTTTGATAGTCCAAGGTACAAATGTATTCTCCCTGCCTCACAAAAAAACCACCTTCTGCCAAGTCACAGCCACAAGCTACAAAGAAAGGGAGAGAATATTACTTAGGCTTCAGGGACATATAGACAAACTCTGCCCATAAGTCCAATCGTCTAAATGAGGTGACTTTTTCTTCCTATTCTTAGGTTGTCTTAGAGGTAAATTTTTCACCAGTGGTGTGGGAGGCAGGGAATTTGTATGGTGCAGTAGAAAGAAAGCCAGGCTTGAGGAGGATTGGGTTTGAATCTCTTAGCAGCCATGTTACACTGAGCAAGTTATGTAACTTTCCTTAGTCTCAGTTTCCTTATCTGTAAGTTGGGGATAATAATATTTGCCCTGTTTAATTGCTTCCCAGACACTATGAGATTCAACGGAATCACATCTGTTAAGCACTTTGATTTGTTGAGCATGGGTAGCTAGGTGGAGAAATGGATAGAATGCTGGGCCTGGAGTCAGGAAGACTCATCTTCCTGAGTTCAAATCTGACCTCAGATACTCACTAGCTGTGTGACCCTGGGTAAGTCATTTAACCCTGTTTATCTCAGTTTCCTCATCTATAAAATGAGATAGAGGAGGAAATGGCAAACCACTCCAGTATCTTTGCCAAGAAAACCCCAAATTGGTGTCACGAGGAGTTGGACATGGCCAAACAACAACAATGAAACACTCTGAAAAGTGGGTGTTACATAAGTGACAGCTGTTATTATCATTACATCTTAGGCACTTCTCAGCATACCTCCACCCATCCACATTCAAGCCATAGGTCTCATATTTGACATAGTAAAAAGATCATTGCTTTATAAAATCTGAAGATCTGGGTTTGAGCTCTCACTGTGCCTCTAAACAGCTATATGACCTCAAGCTACATGAGCTCTCTGAGCTTCTGATTCTGCATTTGCGAAATGGTGATAACATTGCTCCCCACCTCACACCGGGAGGGAAGTACTTTGGAACCTTACAATGCAAAAGAAATGTAAGCTGTTATTTACTGTCTCGTAAGATATATTTATATATCATAATATACATCTCATATATATTTATATATTTCATAAAGATGAAAAAAGCTATTGTAGGTATTGTAGGGGCCACATTCAGAGTAACTGGAATGACCCATTTTGCACAAGAAGAGATGAGGAAATTCACCATCTTCCTTTCAGCAGAAAGGCAGTGATGGTGATGATAGGGGAACTCTGGGTATGGAATGTCACATGTGCTGTCAGAGTACTCCCTGTGTCTCAATTGGTTTTAGTTTAACTGGGTTTTTTTGTTACAAGGGAAGACTCAATGTATGGGGGGGGTGGGGAAGAGTATATCTGGAAATGATTGGAGGTAAAAGGCGTCAATAAAACAATTTTTAAATTGTAAGGTGTTTTATAAATGTCACTTATTGTTATTGTGATTATGAGTAACTACAACCCAAAGGTTCCTCCCTCACATGGAATATCATGACAGAACTAGCTGAGGAAACTAGATCCCAAGTAAATCAGCCAACACATATTCCCTGAGCCCCCTATTTTATGTTCTATCCCTTATGTAAAGGAAATGCGATTGCATTTCCTCGAGGACTTGACTTGTTTTTTATTTTACTTTTGTGTCCCTAGTACTTAGTACCTCGAACATCACAGAGGCTCCACAAACTTTTGCTAGATTGAACTGGAATCTAATTGCATGGCATGGAAAGGATTCTAAAGGATTCTTGTCTTTAAGCAGCTTACAGAATAACTGAGGATATGAAACACAGAAACAGAAAGATAGTTTGTAATAAGTGAGTCTTTGCAACTTGTAATATGTGAGTGATGACAGTCAATGCATGGGAATTCACAGTAGGGAGAAACCAGTACAGGCTGCACTGGTCAGGCAGGGCTTCCTGGAAATGGCAGTGGAACCTGGTTTGGGACTTCACTCAAGTCACTCGTGTGGAACTAGGAGGGACCTTAAATGTTATCTAGTCCAACACCTTGATATTTCAGGTGTGGAATCTAAAATTCAGACAGGGAAGATGACTTGTCAAGGTCAGTCAGTCCATCAAACATTTCTTAAGCACCTACTATGTGCTGGGAACTTGCTAAGTGCTGGGGATACAAAGAAAGACAAAAGAGAGTCCTGCCCTTGAGGCACTCACAGTTTAATGGGGAAGACGACATAAAAACAAGTAGCTACAGAAAGCTCTCTACAGAATAAATTGGATAAAACCAGTGGAAGGAGGTTATCAGAATTCAGAGGGATAAGGAAGGTTTCCTGCAGAAGGTGAGAGGTTAGATGAAACTTGAAGGAAGCCAGGAGGCAGAAATGAGGAGGGAGAATATTGCAGATGTGGGTACATGCCCAGAGCAGAAAAGTGGAGTAAGAGAGCTGCTAAGTGACAGAGGAAGGCTTTGATCCCAAGTCCTCTGTTTCCAGACCCAACACTTTTCCATTGTGCCATGAGGCTTTCCTTGGTTCATTCATGCATCATTACCATAATCAGGGCAGCAAGGAGAGTGACCTGTAGGAGTGAGCAAGGCAGCAATCGCTGGAATAACTCTAAGGAGGGTACCATGCTTTCTCATTCCAAGGCTAATTCCTGGAAGTAGCATGTATTCTCTTTTTTATGTACATAAAAGCATTGTACACAGGATATCTGGGAGGGTGTTCCTAAATTGATTTCTATTACAGTTGCAGATATGAGTGTGTCGGCAGGAAAGATAATGGATGGGTAGGTAAGTTAGGCCAGATCTAATTGTGATGAAGCACTATGGAATTGGTGAGTTATTGTTTCTAAGTTGACTTTCTAAGTCTACATCCATCTTTATAGGGATATCTATGCTGGCATGCCCTTGGGCAAATCTCTTGGGCTTTCTGGGCTTGTGTTTCATCCTCTGCAAAATGACCATTCTAGTTCAAAAAGCTATGATTCTTGATCCTCAGTTTCAAGGGAGAGTCATTCTGGTTGGAGAAAGTACATGAACAAAGACAGGGAAACAGTAAGTTAGATGTTAAAAAGTATAAAAGGGGAAAGATGGGAAGAACCATGACAACAGAGAAAACTCTGAACTCGGGAATGATTATCTCCTTGCCTCTAAGGCTAAGTACAAACACACAGAGAATGCTTGGAGCCTGGCTGTGAACAAACATTTTCTTACACATTTTTCTGAAGGCAGATTGATGGAGTAAAATTGTGCCAATATTAAGTAGGGATGGAAATTTGCCTTCTCAGCAGAATTGCTCCACACAGGGGGTGGGTGGTTTAAAAAACATCTAAAGTCTAAAAGGAAAAAAGGCAAAGGCCAAGATGACAAACAAGTCCAGGAGCCAAAGGGCCTGAGGTGACCCACAGACATGGTCTATCCAAGGCACACAGCATCTTCAAAAGTACTGGAGCTTAGTTTCTTCCTTTTACAAAGGAAGCAGTGTTCCTTTACAAAGGAAGAGGGGCAGTGTCTGGTCCAAGATCACCCAGAGAGTTAGTGGCTGGGCCTCAGTTCAATCCAGTAAGTACTTATAATGTACCTACCATATGCCAGGCACTATGCTCTGTGTTAAAGACACAAAAGGGGCAGTTAGATGGAGAGGAGGATAGAGTGCTAGGCCTGACATCAGGAAGAACTGAGTTCAAATCTGAACTCAGACACTTACTAGCTACGTGACCCTGGGCAAGTCACTTAACTCCAACTGCCTCAGATTCCTCATCTGTTAAATGATTTGGAGAAGGAAATAGCAAACCACTTTGGTATCTTTGCCAAGAAAATCCAAAATGGCATAAAAAAGAGTTGGACGTGACTGAAACAACTGAAAAACAAAGACAAAATTTAAATAGTCCTTACCTTCAAAGAACTTATATTCTAATTTTAATGGGAGTAGGGCTGAGGGATTGACAAGAACACAAATAAATACCATATACATATACAGATATGTGTGTGTGTATGTACACATAGATATACACGCATCGTTGTTGTTGTTCAGTCCAAACTTCTAGTTTGGATTCAGTCAAAGGGACACACTTGAGGACCTAGAGGGCCACATGTGGTCTCGAGATCATAGGCTCCCCACCCCTGCCCTACACCATAGCATAATGAATTGCTGAGTACAGCATAATTTGAAGAATGATCATAGATCACAGATACTATTGCTGATCCCTCCTGAGAGGAAGTTTACAAACTGATTTCACAACCCAGGACTTAGACCAGTTAATATGACTCTCTAAATGCTAGTCCTTTAGCCAAGCAAGGGTAAATTCCTTGAGTCTCCAGGATGATGGAGGAGAGAAGGAAGAGGGAGGTATAACCTCTAAGAAACGTCCATCTAGTGTTAGGAAGTCTTCCATGGGATAGCTGTTGCCTAGTCTGGAATGATTCCTCCCATCCACAACTGGTTTCTCCAAACCTTGCTCTAGGATCATAGATTCAGATTCAGAAGGGATCACAGAGGTCGAACACCTTCATTTTACAGATGAAGAAACTGAGACTGAGAGAAGTTAGGTGACTTGCCCAAGGTCACACAAGTATTAAGTAGTAGACCTGGGTTTTGAATTTTTCCTCTGAGGTCAAGTCCAATGACTTCCCTTCTACTTTCCCTCAATGTCCAACTCAAACCTTACCATAGAAGGTCAAGGGAGGAAGGAACCCCATAAGTCTATTCAGTCCAACCCATGTCTGAACAAGGATTCCCTCTACAATACCCACAGTGGCTATTCAATCTCTGCTTAAATATATCTAGTTATGGGAAACTTACTACCCCTTGAGTTAGCCCAGTTCTGTTTAAAATAGATCTAACTGTTAAGAAGTTTTTCCTTATATCAAGTAAAAATCTGTCTCTCTGAAGTTCTCTCCATCCCCTATCTACTACATATCCCCACTGATTTGAGCTCTGTCCTATAAAGCAAATCAAAAAAATATAATCCCTATTCCTCCAATGGCTGTTTCATGAGGCCTTCTCTAACCACTTCCTGTCCACAGAGAACCTCTCTATCTACCCTCTAGATTGACAGGACACTAATGACTTGCAAAGTGACACAATCACATACTGTCTTCTGCTGTCATATTCTGCTGGATATTTTCTATGTGTATATATCTTGTTTTTCCAAATAGATTTTAAACTCCCAAAGGACAGGAACATCATGTGCTCTTTTGGCATTTCCCAAACTTAGCACTTATGAAGTCTTCTCTCATTAAATATTTATCAAATGACTGAAGGAATTAAGACTCACCAATAATGTAATGTGAGTGTTATAATATCAAACTAGGGGTCTTTGAATCAGAATCATTGTGTCCGGCCAAGGACCTGGGCATCTATTGGGAGGGAAGAGATGGCATGTTGAGGTCTGACAACAGCCAGTGAGTCCAGTTTGTCAGAAATGTGAAGGGGAGTGATATAAAACAAGGTTTACAAAGAGGAGTCAGTACAGAGAAAGTGAGTGCTGTTAAGGAGGCAGGACTTGGCACTTAACCATGAGGGTCAGAGTGGGAATTTTCCCATTTCTACCTTCTCCTTGCTTTTTCAGCAGACTTCCTCTCATGCCATACTGAAGAAATGGAGCTCATCTCCCTTACCTCCCCTAGTGGAGCTTGTGGGAGTGTGGGACCACAGATTCAATTCAGAGCCAGAAGCGACCTCAGAGGTCACTGAGTCCACACTCCTCATCTTACTGATAGGGAGGCTGAGAAGTTAAGTGACTTCTAAAGGGGATCACACAGTTGGTCAGTATTTTGATGACCCAGGCCTTTCCAGCTCCAAGTCTATTCCTTCTACTCTCTGAGTTTATCCTGTCAACCATGCCCTCTCTTCTTCAGTTTCTTCCATCTACTGGCTCTTTCCACAATTAACACAAATGCACTCTACTGTCCCCATCCTTAAAAAACCTTTGACCCTGTTCACTTTCTCAGGTTCTATCTTTTCCTTGAACCATCTCCACAGGCTGCCTCCACTCCCTTATTTCCCACTCAGTTTTCAATCCTTTGCATTTCAGCTTTGGGGCTCCACCACTCTCCCAGACTGTTCTCTGAGGTTCCCAATGTTTCCTACCTATATCTGATGGTCTTTTCTCAGTTCTAACCTTCTTAATCATTCTGTCATTTTTCACATTTTCGACCATCACATCCTACAGAATACTCTCTCCTCTCACTACTCTCTGTGTTTTCTATTGATCTCACAGTTTCCTCTACATCTCCTTTGCTGGATCACAATCCATCACCCACCTCCTAAGCATCAATGTCCTTCAAGTCTCTATCCTGGGGCCTCTTCTCTCTACCCAATGATGATCTCATTCATTCCCAACAATTCAATGATTTCTCTATAGATGAAAATAGTTAACATCTATATATAGTGCTTAAGGCTTACAAAGTCTCTCATTTCATTTGATCATCATAAACTTATGAAGAAGGTGCTATTACCACCCCCATTTTACAGGTGAGGAAACTTGAGGTTGAGTGAAATTAAGAGAGACAACCAGATTCACACAGCTAATAAGTGTGAGGCAGGATTTGAACTCAGGTCTTTTCTCAGTCTACTACAACACTTAGCTACTGTGTGACCTCCAAATAAGCATATCCCACCCTAACCTTTTCCCTGAACCATAGTACAATATTGTCAACTTCCTGCTAGATTTTACCTGAATTATTTCCAAGTCATTCAGGTCACATACTTGGGAGTCATCTTTAACTTTTCCTTCTCCCTTACCACCAATTTTCCAACAGTTGCGAAGTCTTAGCAATTCATCATTTCCCCTGTCTGTTCTTTTTCCCCCATTCACATGGCTACTGCTCAAGTTTGAGGCCTTATTATCTCTTACCTTGTCTAATTGGGTCTCTCTGCTTCCAGTGTATCCCCTCTCCAATTTAACCTCAGAACAACTTTCAGAATACCATTCCTAAGACACAGGTTTGACAAGCTCATTCTCTCCCACTCGAAAACCTTCAGAAGCTCCCTACTATTTCTGGGATAAAGGATAAGCTCCTCCAACCTGGCATTTAAAGTTCCAACTTATCTTTTGAGTCTTATGTCACATTATTCCCCTTCATCTACTCTACATTCCAGCCATACTGGATTCCCAGCTGTTCCCTGAATTCAATGCCCTATCACTTTCTTCCATACCTTTGTACAGGCTGGGATTGTATACCCCATACTTGGAATATATCTCTTAAAATCCTGCTCTTCCTTCAAATTTCAGATCAGGATCCACCTCCTCCATAGGGTTTCCCTAATACCCCCAGTTGTTGGTGCCTCCTCTCATCTCTAATCATTCAGTACTTGCTGATGTTTCCATGTGTACATGTTGAAGCTCCATTCCCCAATACTCTAAGGAACATCAGTGTCTTGCTTTTATTCCTCAATCTGTAATGCTTTAGCACACATCATACAGAGTAGGCCTTTAATATTTGTGACACAAACATTTGTTTATTGAATTCTTAATTAATTGAATAACTCTAAGATTTCAAGTATAAGTGATTGGGAATGAACAGAAAAGAGGATATTTGGAAGGAGAAGAGAAGTTAGTTCAGTCTGGGACATTTTGGGTTCGAGGCATGGCAGGACATTTATGTGGAAATATTACAGCTGAATATTTTTGACTAGGATTCAGGAGAACGGTTAAGGCTGGATATGTTGATATGGAGCTACCTGTATAAATGTGATTACAGAATCCATGGGAACAGATATGACAACAAGGTTCCAGAGAGAAGAGAAGTTGGCTCAGGAAATAGCTTTGGAGGCCTTCCATGCTTAACAGGCAGGAGACAGATGATGAATCAGTGAATAAAAGAGCAACTAAATAGATAGAAGGGAAGCCATTAGGGAACAGTGCCACGGAAATTAAGGAAAGGCAGAATATATAAGAGGAGGAGACAGGAAAGAGTGCTGAGAGCTACACATGTACTAAGTAGCATTAAGACTGAGAAAAGCTTCAGGTGTAGCAAATAGGTATCATTGGTAACCTCTGAAAGAGCCATTTCAATAGAGTGATCAGGTATGGACAAGGAAAGACCAGCAAGGGAAGAAATGAAGGTAGTAAGTTCTAGGAATCTGGCAATGGATTGGAGAAAAGATATTGTCAACAGTTTAAGGGAATAGCAGAGGAGGATTTTTTGTTTGTTTTTAAATAAGTGAAACAAAAAGGCTACTGACCAGAAGGAAGTGCCCATATACAACAAACTATCTTTAGGAGTAATGTTTATGTTTGCAAAGAATGGAAAGAAAGTGGATGCCCATGGACTGGGGAATGGCTAAAAAAGTTGTTGTATGTAAATGTAAGAAATGTAATAAGAAATGTAAGAAATGATGAATATCATAAATGCAGAGAGGCGAAGCAAGATTTCTATGAATTACTGCAGAGTGGAGGCAAGCAGAGTCAGGTAAAAGACACAATGACTACAGCAAAATAAATAGAAAGAACAATCAGAAAACAATTAAAAGTGGATGCTACAAAATTACAAAGAATGAGCATGGCTCTAAGACAGCGGTTCTCGATCTGTGGCTTATGTTCAATTTGTAACAATGAAAATACATCCTGCATATCAGATATTTACATTACGATTCATAACAGTAGCAAAATTACAGTTATGAAGTAGCAATGAAAATAATTTTGTGATTGGGGGTCACCACAACATGAGCAACTGTATTAAAGGGTCGCGGCATTAGGAAGGTTGAGAACCACTGCTCTAAGAGAAGAAACCCCACCCTACACTTCTGAGGAGGTGGGAGGTCCACCAGTGTGGCATATTGCACATTGTTTTCTGTTTGTTTGTTTTTTTGTTTTTCCCCAGACATTTTCAAGGTAGTGCTGACTTTTTCACTTCTTCTAATTTTTTTCTTTAAAAATTTTATTTGTTATATGCTCTCCATCCATATCAATCAGTTGTCAGGTCCTATCATTTCTACCATTATAGAAACTCTCAGATACACCATGTTCTCTCCTGTGGCACTGCCACCACCCTAGTACAGACCCTTATCACCTCACCTTTGGACTATCTATCCTGCACTCACTTGTCAGATTGTTCTTCTCTAAGCACAGGTCTGCCTATGTCACCCCTCTCTCTATTCAACAAACTCCAGAAGTTCCCTATTACCTCCAGCTTCAATATAAAATCCTCTGGTTTTTGAAGCCCTTCACAACCTGCTCCCTCCCTCCCAATCTTTCCAGTCCTCATTACTCCTCTCCGTGCATTTGACCCAGTACCATTGGCCTTGCTGTTCCTCAAACATGGCACTCCATCCCTCAAATGAACATTTTTAATAACTGCCTCCCATGCCTGGAACTTTCCCTCTTTATCTCTGCCTTCTGGCTCCCTTAGTTTCCTTGTTAAAAAGTCCCTGTTAAAATCCCATCTTCTGCAAGAAGTCTCTCCCTGTCCTCCATAAACTTTGTGCCTTCCCTCTGAGATTATCTCCAGTGTATCCTGGATCTAGTGTGTAAAGAGTCATTTCCATGTATGTCTCCCCCATTACACTTCTAAGTTCCTTGAGAGGAAGGGATTTTTTTTTTCCTTTCTTTGTATTCTGAGGGTGTGACGACACAGTGCTTAATATAAAGTAAGCACTTAATAAATGCTCATCAACTGGCCTCTTGCAACTTTGATATTCTATGTTTACTGAAGAAGGGTCAAAGGAAATGCCTGGAAAGTGACTCAAGTGGGGGGCGGGGGGGTAGCGGGAAATAACTACTCAAAAAAATTAGAGAAACTGAGATTGACCCAGAAGAGAGACAGCTGACAGACGTCTGAGTACAAGGCTTCAAGTTAATCCAGAGCTGTTGCAGGGAAGAGATGGGGTCCTTGTTCTCTCTTTCCAAAGGGTTCTCCAATACCCAAACAGACTTGTAATTGCATGTGGATGTACTCTCCAGCAATGCAGAATAGAAGGCATCCAAGTCTGGCCCATCCTGCACAGCCCTTGTCTTTGTGCTCCCATCATTTCAGATAAAGGGCATGAGAGAGGGGAATGGTAAATGGCTGCATATGCCTTTAGATGGGGCAGATGGTAAGGGCTTCATAAGCATTTAGAAATCTGGTCTGCAACAACTCTCACATCTGACCCCTTCTCTTCACTCACACAACCGCCACCCTGGGTCAGATCCTCATCGCTTCTCTCCAGGACTAGATCAGTAATCTTCTCAAGATTCAGATTCTATCCCTCTGTCTGCAAGAAATCTTTGCAAGTCCCTCAGCTGCTAGTGTCTTCCACTCTGAGGCCACCTTCCAGCCACTCTGTACGTAGCTTGTAATAACCTACTAATTTACATACTATGTCCCCATTAAAATGTAAGCTTCTTAAAAGAAAGGGTTTACTTTTCTGTGTACCCCCCAAAATTAGCACAGGGCTCAGTTTAATATGCTTAATAAGTGAGAATTTACTGATTCATAGAACTGACAATCTGATTTTTAAAGATTGTGGCAATCTGAAACTTGCTGCCATTTCCTGAGAGGGATTTGGAATATGAGAAGTTGTTGGGTCTTACAAACGGTTGCAGCAGCCAAGGACCAATGGGAATAGCAGAAAGCTATGTAATCAGAGAACCCTCCTACTGGGTAGACTTGCTCGCCTTGGGTGTATCCAAAGGCAAGCTCCTCCTCAAAAACCATAGGAAGACAGACCACAGGGAAGGAAATAAAAGGGTAAGAAGTTCACTAAATGTGAAAAGCTCTTCACAATGACGCTGGGAAGGAGGCAGGACAGATAGGTAGGTAGCCCTGACCCCCATTCTATAGATAATGACACTGAAGCTCCTAAATCTTCAGGAACCTGGTCATGGTTGCATTGCTAGGAGACAGTGGAAATCAATCCTAGATCTCCTGACTCCAAGTCTAGGGCTCTATATGATAATGATAATATGAATAATGATAATTGGTAGTTAGATGCTGCTTTAAGGTTTGCAAGGTGTTTTACAAATATTATCTCCTTTTATCCTCACTTTACTCCACTTTGGGCAATGTTGAAAGAGGCAGAGAAGATGTAGATGGATGCCTACATACTATTTTTTAAGTCCCCCCTGCTCTAAAATGTCTCTCCCATTGCCTGCTTATGACACTTGAAATTCTACCATTTGAGATGCTTTCTTTTGGATGTTTAAGAATTCTGAGGCTATGATAGTCAAAGGAGTGGTTAAGAGTCAAACAGATGAGCTGAAGCCAAGGGTCCAATCCTGTCAGAAGCTAATTAAGCTTGATGATCTTTGATTGTAATAGCTGGCCCGTTGACACCCGAGGGAACTTCTGAGAAATGTCAACTCAGGATGAAAGAAAGCATCTGGAGTTTTTGGACATCTCCTGGAAAGGGAATTTGTGTGGTTCAGATGCTTGATGGAGAGAACCTGCAACAGTCTGGTGGAGGAGATCATAGGGCATGAAAGAATCTTCAGAGTAGCCCAGGTTCAGCCACCAGGCAATTTGGCAGTCATGCCTTCTTGGCTAGTAGCCATGGCCCCCCTGGGTATCCCAAAGAAACTACACTTCACAAGATCTGGATAACCAGAGGGGGGGCCCTCTGATGGTGATGAATTTCTGGGGTGCTTTGGATTCAGGTGTATTTGGTGAGCCACTGTCAGGAGATCTGGGCACTTCAGGGCTAGGAGATGAAGTGAGAGGGTGGTGATGTGATGTCATGTCCCTTTACCAGTTGCTGTTATTGGGGAAAACAGTTAAATACAGAACTAGCTGATTATGCCCGGTATGGGAACCAACAAGTTAAACTTCTTGGGGGCTTCCCATTAGGGAATATCCCAGTTCAGGTTCATGTTGTAAAGGACTTTAAATGTTGGCATTTAAAAAGAGTTTATATTTTATACTAGAGGCAATAAAGGACCATTGGAGTTTGACTAATGGGGTGACATGGTCACACTCGTATTTTAGGAAAATCACTTTGGTGCCTGAGAATGGATTAAAATAGGAAGAAGGAGGCAAGGCAACCAATAGAAGGCTATTAAATGACCAATCAACAACCATTTATGAAACACCTACTGTATATTGGGCAAGAAATTAGGCACTAGGAAAAGAAATACAAAGAACGAGATAATCTGCAATCTCAAGTTTATATTCTATAAGGGGAGACAATATGTATGTGTGTGCACATACATATACATACTTACATATAAAATACAAATGTACACATACAACCTTATATATAAATGTACATATTTCCCCTTACAGGACACAAACTTTTTGAGACAGTGGGTAATCTCATTCTTTGTATTTGTATATAAATGGGCAGCTAGGTGGCATGGTGGATAGAGGACCAGGGCTGGAGTCATGAAGGCTCATCTTGGTGAGTTCAAATCTGGCCTCAGACACTTACTAGCTGTGTGACCTGAACGAGTCACTCAATCCTATTTGCCTCAGTTTCTTCATCTGTAAAATAAGCTGGAGAAGGAAATGGTAAACCACTCCAGTATCTTTGCTGAGAAAACCCCAAATGGGGTCACAAAGAGTCAGACACAAATGAAAAAAGCAACTGAACAACCAAAAAATTTATATGTGTGTATGTAATATATAATTACACATAGAATACATGTGTAATATATATAAATTACATATAGAATAAATACAAAACAAAAGGCCATCATGGAGGGAGGACCCTAGCAGCTGGGTGATCAAGAAAGGCTTCAGGGAGAAGATAGTATAGAAAAAGAGAGGCAGACATGAGGATGGAGTGCATTCCAGGCATCCAAGGAGATACAAAGCCATGGAAACAGAAAATTGAGTATCACGAATTAGGAACACCAAGCAGGCCAATTTAGCTCGATCATATAGTGTGGGAAGGGGAATAATGTACAATGAGGCTAGAAGGATTTGGGGCCAGTTTGTAAATTATTTCAAAGCAAAGCAACAAGGGAGGCCATATTTCTCCCTAGAAGCAAGAGAAAGCCACTGGAATGTGATTAGAGCTATGACAAACCAGGTAAGAGGTGATGAGGGCATACAGTAGGACAGAATCTGTGTGAGTGGAGAGAAGGAGACATATGACAGAGGTAGAAATGACAAGGCTTGTAATGAAGTAAATATGTATGATTAAGTAAATGGAGTGCATATGTCAGATGACCACGAGTAAGAGGGCAAGGATGTACTGAGGTTTCAAGTCAAGATGACTGGAAGATGGTGGTGACCTTGACAGTAATAGGAATGCTTGGAAGAAGGGAAGCATTTGCGGGGAAAGATGAAGTCTGTTTTGGACTTGTTGAGTTTGATATGCTTACAGGACACCCAGTTTGAAATCCCAAAAGGCAGTTGCAGATGTAGTACTCAGCACAGAAGTTTCTAGGCCTGGATGTATCTGGGTGTCATCAGCATAGAAATTAAAATTAAACCCTTGGATGCTAATGAGGTTAGCTAGTGAGAGAATCTCGAGAGCAAAGAGAAGGGGAGCCAGGACAGAGATCTGTGGTGTGCCCACAGCTGATGTAAGCAATGTTATATACTCAGAATTCCTAACCTTGACAAAGCAGGAACAGAGGTCAGGCACACATCTGGAAAAATGCTTTTAGAAGTGAATAGTCAGTAAAAAGATTAGACTGTGAGATCCTTGAGACTAGGAATTGTCTTTTGACTTTCTTTATATTCCTAAAACTTAGTACAGTACCTGGAATATAGTAGGCATTTAAAAAATATTTAATGCCTGACTGAGTGAGTTACAAGAAACAGATGTAGTTCTCATCTTGCCTTTTAATGAATTTAGCACAGAATGAATGTCTGAGTTTGAGTCTTGTCTACTGCCACAATACCTAATGATAACAAATTGTCTTCTAATACAGGATACACACATTCTATTAAGGAAATTCAAAGCAACTCTGTACTTTGTTATGAATTCAGGGCTATGGTTTATGTTACCACAGCATTTAATTGGTAATATAAGTAAGATGTAGCCATATTATTTCAGTGTGTGAAAGATGAGCATCTGGGCTTGGTGAGTTTGAGGTTAGCACAGTGCAATAGGAAAGAAGAGGGGACAGGAAATGGAGTGTTTACTAAGTACCTACTATGTGTTAGTCACTGAGCTAAGAGCTTTGCAAAAATTATCTCAATTCTTACAACAACTCTGGGAGGTAGGCACTATTATTTACCTCATTTTACAACAGAAGAAAGTGAGGCAGAAGTTAAGTGACTTTTCCAGGGTCACAGAACTAGTGTCAGAGGTCACATTTGAACGCAGGTCTTCCTGACTCCAGGCTCAGAGTTCTATCCACTGGCACCCCCTAGCTGCCTCTAAAAATAATTTCAATGGTATCTATCTATCTATCTATCTATCTATCTATCTATCTATCTATCTATCTATCTATCTATCATCTATCTTTATCTGTTTACCTTTATCATCTATCTATCTTTATCTATTTATTGATCTATCTATATCTATCATCTATCTTTATCTATCATCTATCTATCTATCTATCTATCTATGCATCTATCTATAAATCAACTGTGTAAGGATAGAATGAAAGAAATGTAGATGGAAAAAAGTCCATTTGAAAAAGACCACGTGAATATGGGTTTCAGTGCCTACAAGTTCAATGAAAGTCAATGACTCACATTGTCTTAGGCGGCCTTAACAGGTGATACATGATTACACTCTATTAGTGTTCAAAGGGAGAGAACAGTCCTGGTCAGACCCTTTTTTAAGCATTTTGACCAGTTTTGGGACCCAGTTTTGGAGGGCATGTTGAAAAGCTGAAGATCATCCAGAAAGTACCAACCAGAATGCTGAGGGGACTTTGAAACCATTCCTCTGAGGACCATTTGAAGGAATGTGGAATCTTTCACCAAAAGAAGAAAAAGCAGGGCCACAGAAACATGACACTTTTTTAAATATCTGAAGGGATGACATCTGGAAGACGTGTTATGTGTGGCAGATCTAGGGCCAACCAGTGAAGGGGTCAGATTTTGGCTCAGGTAAAAGAAAAACCTCTTAATGAATGGAGATGCCATTGGAAGTGATATACTCCCTCCCCATCACTAAACCAAGTCCCCAAGATGTACAGTCCCTGATCCTATTCATCCCAATGACCTATTTTCCCTTGGATCCCCTCTGACACTCAATTTTTCCATGCAGAGACCACAGGAAGCTCAGAGACTTCCTACTGTGACACAGAATTTCACAGCTTTCCTATCCTGTTCCTTACCTCGCCTCGCCCCCATACTAATGCCGCTGTTCATCCTTCATGCTCTAAGAGAACCATACGCTGATAGGTGGGCGCCAAGACCAGAACACAGCCAAAGCCCCCATAATGTATCCTCACTCCTACTGAGATTTCAAGCACCCATGAGGCTACAGATCCCAGCTTTCCTTAACTCATTCTCAGTCTCTTTTAAACTTTGTCCAAGATTCTGCTTCTCTCTCTAACACACGCCAAACTGCTTCTTAATCTTCTGTCCTTTGCATCCCTCTCACTCATACTACTGTTCCTGCACTGACCCATTCACTGGGAACCCATGACCAGCTCTCAGTCTATTTTTTTTTCCCCTACTTAATTATTAGTCTGTCACCTTTCTCATTAACCAACAAAGAGAGTATATCCCCATGTCTCTTAAATACACTTAGGGCAGGGGCATAATGGGTGGCTACAGCCTCAGGAGCATGATTTTTTTTTTTTACCCATAAGCCCCAAGCCTTCAATGCAGTAAACTCAGCTTACATGAAATCCAGATGACTATTTGTCAGAGATATTGTAGGGAGAGCTTCATGCAACAGGCAAAGAAATGGGGGCATCTGAGCATCTATGAATCTATTGTTGGGAAAATATCTACACATGTTGACATGGTACTAGGATAATTTATACAATAACAAGGCTGTAAAGACAAGTAACTTTGAAAAGACTCTGAGCAAGGAAATGACAACCTTGACTCCAGAAGACTAGTGATGATCTGTGCTACCTACCTCTTGCAGTGAAGTGATGCATTCAAGATACAAAATGAGACGTACATTTTTGAGAGCACGGCCAAGGCAGAAATGACTCTGCATATTTGTTACTAGGGTAAATGAATTCTTGGCAAGAAAGAATTTCTCTAATCCTTAGCACACCTAGCCCTGCCCAGCATTGGGTTGAGTGTGTAAGACCAAGATCAGATGAATTTAGGGTCAAGGGTCAAAACAAGGTGTGCAGGAGCATGCATGACTATGGAAACTGGGGAAAAAAACCTTGTTTGGTCAAGGACCACAAGGGGTCATTCTGCGTAAAGCCTGCTCCACCCTTGGAGGGCAGACAAGCCTCAGCTGGGCCAACAGAAATGCAGCTTCATAAGGAAGCCTCACACTGGGATGGAAAAAGTTGTAATGACCTGCCCTCAGCAGGACATTCCTTTTAAGCTGATTTTCCCCTGGGGTTTGGGCTGAGCCATTGCTTAATTCCCCTTTGTGACCAAGGGCAGACCAGGGTCAAGAGTATATTCAGACAAAGAACAAAGCTGGGTGGCTTGGCCGTACCAATAGCTTTTTCCTCCTTAGCACTAGGCACTGAACCAGAAAGCTGCAGATAATCACGTGATTGGACAATGGTCTCTATATATGTATGTATGTACATATACACATACATATGTATATATACATATATATATGGTGAATGAAGAAAAGCAGATGCTGTGTGTCTCATGGGACCCACACACCTCAGAAAATGGTGAAAATATTGGCATCTACAGTCTAGTATGTGTGCGTATACATATGAGTACACATACATATTCATATTCACATGTAGGCTCATATAGGTATAAATACATAGATACATTCATGTGTAGATGAATGCATAAGTATGTGCACACATATACTATAGATGCATATGTGTGTACATGAACATGTACATGTATGTGTGGATATATATATAGATAGATACACATATAGATGGATATATACAAATAAACACCCATATATATATATATGTAGATGCATAGATATATACAAACACAATGAATACATGTAAATACATATGCACATGTATACACACATGCATGCAAAACATATGTGGACTGAGAACATATTTATGTGTAGACATATGCATTGTTTATGTGCATGTTAGTTTGCATGGACCCACATTTACATACATGCAGCTATGGGGCAGTGTGTACAATACACACATGTTTTTATACATGCACATTCTTCCACATATGTATAGCTATGTGAAAATTTACACACATATTCTAACTATATATACACACAGTCCTAGTATTTTGGCCATTATCAATCATATAGAAAATAGCTCCCTTTTCCATGTGTTCATTTCATTGTTTCAATGTTTCACAAGCAGTTTACTTTGGGTGAAGTCTTTGTGATATAAAGGAAACTGCCTTTAGGAGCCAACAGATCTGGGTTTGAACCACCAACACCACCATCTACTAGTTGTGTGAGAGGCAAGGGACCTCACTTCTTCTAGGCTACTTCCTCCTCTTGGATTGTGGCTCTTGTTGGAGGTATGGGCTATGGATTTGCAATTTCATTGGAACTGAACTCCCAGTGAGGAGACTTTCCTTTATAAAACAGATCAGCTGTAGTCTAGTTTCCAGGGTTAGGGAGTCACCCGGGGCCCCGAGATACGAATTACCTTGCCCATCCATTATTACCCAGTCAGCGTACACCCAATGAAAAACTTATCATGGGATCACGATAAAGGATGTTAGAGGATATGTAGTCCAATTCCCTCATTTTACAAATGAGGAAACTAAGGTTTATAAAAGTTAAGTTGCTTGCTCAGGGTTACACATCATACAAGAGGCTGGTTTGAAACTGTGACCCCTAGACTCTAAAGTCAGGCCTCCATCTAACTACACCATGCTGTAAGAACAATTCTGAGACAGAAAGCTACTAGGTAGCCCCATTGCTGTGAGGAGGAGTTTTGGAAAAACAGTGGAAAAATCACCCTAAGTGAAAAGTGGGGGTATGTGATGATCTGCTTTAGAGAAATAGCCATCTGTTTCAACAAAAACATGAATTCACTGTAGTATTGAATTTTATAAATATATATATATATATATACATATATACATATATATATATACATATATACATATATATATAC
>CM053592.1:139360777-139381154 GCA_028646515.1 Pseudochirops corinnae
AAAATGCCCATTTTATTAAAGAGGGTTTCCTATAAATTCAGAACTGTTGGAATAAAACATTTAAAATCATAGTACCTATACACACATATGTATATATACATATATGTATATGTGTGTGTGTATTTCCTCCCAGATTTATTATATCTTCATTATATTCATTATATCTTCATGAGAAGATGAATGTTGCAGTGGAGAATGCAAGCACTGCACCATAATTAGACCATGGGTTTAAGTCCTGCCTCTGATACTCACTAGGTATCTGACCTGACCTTGGACTAGTAATATCTCATATGATTTAGAGCTGGAAGAGACCTCGGAGGCAAACTAGTCCAACTCCTCATTTAATAGAGGAAGAAACTGAAGCCCAAAGAAATGAAGTGGTTTCCCTGTCACAGAGGTTGTCCGCATAAGATCGAGTAAGGTTCATGACAAACTGGAGAACCTTCAGATAAAGGCAACCAGGATGAAGGTCCTCAAGATCATGCCTCATGAAGATCCTTAGAGGGAACTAGGGATGCTTAACCTGTAGCAGAAAAAACCTACAGAGCAGTTTTGAAGTGTCTGAGGGGCTGTCATATAGAAGGGGCATTAGTTTTGTTCTGCTTGGCACCAAAAGGAAAAACTAAGAAATACATGGAAATTGTGAAGATCTAAATTTAAATACAGTGTAAGGAAGCAATCAGAGGTGCCCTAAAGGGAGATGCACTCCTTCTACAGGTAGTGGCTTCCCCATCATTGGAGGATCTTGAAGCAAAGACTTCTGCTATAAAGGGGATTCTCAGTATCAGAGATTTAAAACTAGAATCAACTCAGAGACTATTTATTCCAGCCTCTTCACTTTACAGATGAGGAAACTGAGGCTCATGGAGGTTAGATGACTTGCCTAATATCACACAGGTTACAAGTAGTAGAAGCAGAACTAGACCCCAAGTCCTCTGACATCCTGTTCTTTCCACTGTACTGTAAAACCCCCATTTGGTCAGGTATAGATTGGACTGGATGTTCTAAAATGGATGAATGAAAAAAAAAGTATTGATGAAGTGCTAAATCTTGTTTGTCTCACTGGTGGTAGATGGTGGTGCTGGTGGTAGTGGTGATGATGATAGTGATAGTGATGGTGGTAGTAGTGGTGGTGGTGATGATGGTGATGGTTGTAGTAGTGGTGATGATGATGATAGACATGATAATGACAGAGATGACAGTGATGGTGGTTGTGATAGCAGTGTTGGTGTTGATAGTAGTGGTGATAGTGATGATGGTGGTAGAGGTGGTAGTGCTGGTGGTGGTAGGAATGGTGTGTCCCTGTTCCACAGCATTTGAAATCCTCTCCAAATCTGAAATGCTCTAATGGTTACTGTGATTCTAAAGCTACTGTCCTTTCCTGACTCTGAACTTTATTTTCCTCATCTGTAAAACTGGGATGACAATACCTGCACTGCCTACTTCAAAGTAGTTTCATAAGTAAAGTGTTTTGTACACTTGAGAACACTATAGAAATGTGCATGATTGCTAATATTTACCATTATGATGACAGTTGTGGCTGCGCAAAGCAATTCTAATTTGCCACTCAATGACCTCTCCTCCTCATTCACACAAAGCCCTAAATGATACCAGCATGATCCTTTACAAATATCCATTCTCCCTTTCTTCTCTCATCTTCCTCATCTTTCTTCCAATGCAATCATTCAAGATAGAACCTAAATTCATGATTTTAGCTTCCTGAAAAACGAAAAGGCCACCTTCTATGGTCTATGGCTTATTTCCTAACTTCCCTAATCTGGAATCATCTCTGAAGGAAAATGACCTAACCTTGTCTTATCCAAAGAGGAAAGAACACCAGTCTAGGTTATTAGTAAGAGCAGTAACTAAATCAAGAATTACAATCCTGTCTAGTCCCAACTCTGTCCCTATTTACTATGTGACCTTGGGGAATCCCTCTTCTATCACTTCATCTAAGTTTTCTAATGCTTAAAATAATGAAGTTAGACTCTATGATTTCTAAGATCTTTTCTAGCATGAAAAGAATATATGATCCTGTTTCACCAAAATGGTTAAGAGACCTCATGATGACGTGGATAAAGCCCTGAATTCCAAACTGGAAGATCAAAGATTCAAAGGTTTGGCTCAGAGACTTACTGATTGTGTCAACATGCACAAAGCATGCACCCTCTCCACACCTCTGTCCCCATCTCTAAATCATCTTGATGATGATGATGCTGAAGGTACCTTGAAGTCCCAATAGTCTGAGTGCAAGAGGATTGTTCGTTATTGTTCAAGTCATTTTTCAGTCATGTTCAACTCTTCATGACCCCATTTGGGATTTTCTTGGCAGAGATACTGGAGTGGTTTGCCATTTCCTTCTCCAGCTTATTTTCCAGATGAGGAAACTAAGGCAAACAGGGTTAGGTGACTTGCTTAGGGACACACAGCTAGTAAGGGTCTGAGATAGATTTTAACTGAAAAAGAGAGTCTTCCTGACTCCAGGCCCAGCACTCTATCCACTGTATCATCTAGCTGCCCAAGAGGATTATTTAAGTTCCATGTAATCTAAAAGACAGGGTAGTGCCCTGGAAAGAACACTGGACTTCAGGGTCCAGAGGCCCAACTCAGGTGTATTGCTTCCCTGATCTTCAATTCCTCATCTATCAAGCAAGAATGATGATATTTGTACTAACTGCCTTCCGTGGTTGTTGCAGGGAAACATGCTTTAAGGTGCAAACCCTAAGGTACTCTAGAAATATGAACAGTCAGTTGAATAGTTAAAGAGTCTTGTACTCATATTATTTACATATATATATATATATATATATATATATTTACACACATACATACACATATATTTACATTTTTAATATATAAATATATGGTACATAAAAATAAATATTTTATATATTTTTATATATGTGAATATGCATATGTATATATGTATAAGTATACCTACACATATATATATATTTTGAAATATAAACTTCACTTGTAAAAAGAGTTTCCAAGCACTTTGCATTATGGTTGAACCCTTCTAATTTGCCCACTTGGAGCTTGACATTTCTCATCATGACCTGGAAAACACATGTATAAAGTGGTGTGGTTAGCCTCCTTGATCTTTATACCAGGCTTAGGTATTTTCAAACTCCCCTGGACAGAACAGACAATGAAAAAGAAAGCTTGGGTTTTGTTGTGCTCCTGCTGCATAGAGCCTTACCTTCTTTGTCCATGTGTCTCTCTAAACTAGGCTTATTTTAAAAACCCATGATCTTATCACATTTCTACCTGTAGCTGTTCTGCACCTCCTCACATATGACCCTCCATCTTCTCTCCTTGTGCCTTTGCACACACTGTTTCTCATGCCTGGAATGCTCCCCCTCCTCATCTCCTGCCTCTTAGAGTCCCTTCGTTGTGTCCTTCAAAGCTCAGACCAAATGCAAGCTCCTATGTAAGCCCTTTCCTGATCCCCCAAATGCTAGTGTCTTCCCCCAAATTAACTTGTATTTATTTTCGACATATTTATTTTATATACACCAAAATGTATACATGGAGCACGTGATTTTTATCCTTGTAGAACGCAAATCTTTCATTTTTGCATTTGGAGCTCTAGCCTAATACAGCACCTGGCACAGTAGCTACTTAATAAATGCATAGCATGCACCTTTGTGATCATCTTTCCCTATCTTTTGGGCATCTTGGTGGTGCAGATTGCTGAGTCTGGAGTTAGGAAGGCTTGAGTTCAAATCTGGCCTCAAACACTTACTTACCTGTGTTACCCTGGGCAAGTCACTTAATCCTGTTTGCCTCAGTTTCCTCATCTACAAAATGAGCAGAAGGAAATGACAAACCACTCCAGTATCTTTGCCAGGAAAATCCCAAATGGGTCACAAAGAGTAGGTCACAACCATAAGAACCGAACAACAACAATATTATATTGTTTTGAAAATTAGAAAAACAAGGCTCAGAGAGATTGGATGATTTGCCCACAGCCACCCACTACCCAATGAGTAGCCAAATGAGTGAGTAAGGACCCTCAAACTTGGGTTTTCCCATTCCAAATCCAGGACTCACTTTGTAGAAACAGAATCCTTCGATTTTAAAATTTCAGGTTAAACTCAGGAGTAGTCATAGAAAACCTAGGGTTTTAGATTTAATTACAGATGGAAGCTTTCCCAGTTAACTATTTTGGAATCTGTAGAGAAAACAGAGGGGAGGCGGAAGAGGGGAACAAAGTGTTTGCCAGGAAGAAAAAAAAAAATTATGAGCTCTCCATGTAACTTGGTAACAGGGAGTGGTTTGTATATGAGAACACGTCCATCTGTTGGGATATAAATAACTGGATAAAAAGTTGCTGTGTGTCATCTAAGGGATGATATATGAAGAGCGTAAAAAGCATCTAGTCATCGAGCAGGAGGCCAAGGGTGACAAACAGCCCCCAAACAGGTGGACAGTAGTACATCACTTTCATTCACTGTCATCAACAGAGATTAGCCCATTGTCATAAATATTACAGAGAGTCTGATTTTTTTATGTGCAATAAAAAATTACACACACACACACACACACACACACACACACACTTGCTTGAAATATCTATCTTGTGGATACCAAGATACTTCTGTTACTGTCTCTTTGAAAACTCTGATAGATTGCTAGAAGAAAAACAGTTCTGAGTTGGTGATTTTAAAAAATTGGTTGATGAACTGTACTTTAGAAGCAATTAAGAAAATGGCTTAATGTGAAACATTTTGCCCCACAGAGTGAAGGAGAATGTGCATTCTGTCTGTAATCCCTGAGGGTCTATGAAGAATCTATGCAACAGATAGGAAGACGATGAAGAGGGCCTTCTTCCTTATGGGGACTGTGTTAGGTTTTATTTTATGAGGAAATCCTAAAAAAAGAAGCTTATAAAAAGAATTCTATGAAGTGCTTGAAAGGAAGTGAAAGATAATTTCTTATAATTGTTGAAGAGATTGACAAAAAATAAAAAAGGACTAATCCTGAAGATAACTATTAAGATTTTTAAGAAATTTTAATCATTACCTGGAGTGAATCAAATGACTCAAGGGTGTTTTTTCAGAAAAATAAAAGGAATTATTTACTAATACGCTGTAGGTTTGAGGTAACAGGTGGAGACAAAATGTTACAAATGACTGTGTGTCTTTATGTTTAGCACTGATTCTATTGTTAATAAGTCACATATACATGTAGATTTAATATTTAATTATACACGAATAATTTCTGTGAAAAGGAAGTTTCTCTAATTCCCTAAATAATATTTAATGAAGTTGTATGGGAGCTTGAGTCAATCATTGAGAATTTGCAGGTTTATTAATGAGAAATAAATTATCCAAACTTAGCCCTAGGTTGCTACAGAGCTCAGGAGGATAAATTATATTTGCAACAATGAGTCAAATTACAATGTGTTGTGTGTGTGGTCAGAACTCCAGAAGTCCACTTAACCCTGCTACAAGTAGGAGGCACGTATGTTTTCCTTATAAACTTGTTACCTATACATAATATCTAACTTATTCCACCTCTCTAGACCACCACTTCTGTACCAAGAGTTGGGAGGCACGCTTCACCAGCAAACCTTGAAAGCCATGATTGAATTTTGCATTGATCAGAGTTCTAAAGTCTTCCAATACCGTTTTCCCTCACATTATTATAGCCATCGTGTGAGTTATTCTCCTGTTCATCAGAATGGCAGATGACATAAAGCTAGGACAGATAACTCAACAGTGCACTGCAGAGCTGGGAATCCAAAAGGGCCTTGACAAATTAGAGCATCAGGCTGAATTAATATGACAGGATGAAATTTAATAGAGACAAATATTAAGTGTTCTTCTAAGGTTCAGAAAATAATTCAAGAAAAAGATGAGAAATACAGGGTTAAACACAATTATTTTGAAAAAGATCTTGGGGTTGTAGTGGACCATTTGCTCAACTGGAGTTAATACTGTGAAGTGTCAGCCAAAAAAAGAAAAAAAGAAAACCTAATGCAATTTTAAATTGCACTGAGGCATGACTTCCAGGAAAAGGGAAGTGATAGAAAGGGAATAAGCATCTTTATAGCACCTGTTACATACCAGGCATTGTGCTAAGCATTTTACAAATGTTATCTGATCATCAGAATAATGCTGGCAGGTAAAGTGCTGTTAATATCCCCATTTTACAGTTGGGGAAACTGAGGCAAACAGGTTAAGTGACTTGACCAGGATCACACAGCTAAGTAGTTTAAGGCAAGATTTGAACTAAAGTGCTCCTGACTCTAGGTCCAGCATTCTCTCTATTACTTGTAAGACCTAACTGTCCCTAGGAAATAATTTTGCTGTATACTCTATCCCCATTAGACGACATCTAGTGTATTTGGCTGTTAGTGCCATAGTTTAAGAAGAGCATTGATTAGTAAGAAAGTGTCCAAAGGAGCATGACCAGGATGGTAAAGGGCCTGGAGGTTAAGGCCTCAGTGAATCAGTGGAAGGAGTTAGGTCTATTTAGCCTGAAACAGACTGGACAGTTTAAGAGGGAACATGAAAGCTATTTTCAAAAACTTGCAGGCCTGTCATATTGAGAAAGGATTCAATTTATTCTTTTGGTCCCAGGGGGACCTGGATGAGTTACAAAAAAGGCCAATTTGGGTTTGATATCAGGAAAAACTTCCTAACAATTTGAGCCAAAGAAGTCCTGAAATGAAATAGGCAGCCTCTATGAATATCACTCTTAAAACTCAAGGACAGGGGCGTGACGCCACATGCTACGACAATATCCTTGCTCTTTTTATTTGTAGAATCACAGACATAAAATGGCCGAGCTAGGGGGAACCCAAGAGACGATGGAAAGGAAGCTGTTTTCTGCCTCTGGACAAATGATTCTGATGATTAAAAACACAGGAAATCTCTGTGAGAGGCTGGACTTGACCTGTGGGTAGATACAAGTCAACACTCGGGGGAGATACATTCATTGCACACAATGTAATAACTGTATAAAGACATGCTTTTTCCTGAACTAGGAGGAAGATTATTTCATTAGGATAAAGTTGCAGGGCATCACTGGCCTATTTAAATGGTTCTTTAGTGGACTGATATGTCTACTAACCTTTCACATGCCCAGGGTTATTTTATTTACTTATGGCACATCTTTTTTTCTAGGTCTTTCCTCATTTCTTTCTTTTTTTTTTAATTTTTTGTTGGAGGGGAGAAGGCAGGGCAATTGGGGTTAAGTGACTTGCCCAAGGTCACACAGTTAAGTAAGTGTTAAGTGTCTGAGGCTGGATTTGAACTCAGGTCCTCCTGACTCCAGGGCCAGCACTCTATTTACTGTGCCACCTAGCAGCCCTTCTCCTCATTTCTATTGATAGAAAAAGAGCATGGGTCCCTCTTTAATATCATGTTGAATATAGGCTTCTCTGTTTCAAACGGTACACTAAGTGACCATTTGTTCAACTGGTAAACTGTCCAAGGGGTTTTCATTCTGGTTTTGCTTCTAAGTTGAAGTATGACCTTGCCCTTTCTGGATCTCTGTTTCACCCCTCTGTCAAATGAGGGGCATGGACAAGCAGAATGCTAAGCTTGCTTTCCAGCTCTAAGTCCCATGATTTTATGATGTATTTTTACTACACACAATTGAATTAAAGCAGCAATAAGTCTTCAATAGCTGGAAGAAGCCATAAGACTCTCTACTACAATATTCTTCCCATCTACTCTCATCTTTTTTTTAAATTTACAAATGAGGAAACAGGGCCAAAGAGCAGATTTACCCAAAGTACTCATTTGATTTTCCCCTTACTTAATCATTTCCAAAATCTTTTTTAAATTAAATTTTACTTCTTTCAATTAGCAAACATTTGTTTTCTTTCCCTCCCACTTCTTCCACCACTAGGAAAAATTTTAAAAGAGTATTTGTAACAATATGCCTGGTCAAGCAAAATAAATCCATACATTGGCCACCCAAAAATGTGTGTCTGTATCCATTCCCTCTCTGTCAGGAGGTAGGCAGCATTCTACATTATTCATTGGTCCATCAGTCCATTGGTCACTATTAAGGTTGTTCTTTTTTCATAGTATTGTTATAATTTTTTCCTCCTGGTTCTGTCCTCTTCACTTTTCATCAGTCATACAAATCTTTCCAGGTTTCTCTGAGACCATCCCATTATTTCTTACAGTATAATGTAATTCCATTATATTCAGTCATCCCCCCACTAATGAATGTTGCTTTTGTTTCTAATTCTTTGCTACTACAAAAATAATACTATAAATATTTTGTACATACGGAACATTTCCATCTTTCTTTGATATCTTTTAGGCATAGGCTTAGTGGTGAGTGTTGCTAGGTCACATGTTATACACAGTCTAGTGACTGTCTAGGTTACCCTTCCAAATTGCCTTCCAGAATGGCTATACCAGTTGATGGCTCCAGCCATGGCACTTTCACTTCATCTGTTTCCTCGTGTGGTTTTAGTACATTTGGACCCTAGAAACTGACATTACAGGGATGGCATTTAAGGCCAATTGAATTTTCTCCTCATAACTCAAGGGCAGAACTAGAAAAAAATGCATGAAGGTTACAGATAGGCAGATTTTGGCTTACAGAAGAGGGAGGTACAAAACTAAAGTAAACTAAAGGTTATCTAGCCCAATTTGTATCTCAAATACCATTAATATCTATAAGAATAGAGGCAGTGTGGTATAGTGGAAGAAGCGGTCTAGTGGATTTGGGGTCAGAAAATCTGTGTTCCACTCTTGGTTCACTTACTTCCCTGTTATTAATTACCAAGTCCTATTCCAATGATTTATATGATCTGTAACAAATGTCCATCTTGTCTCCATTGGAAGATCTCCAGTTTAAGAAAATTCTCTGCAGCCTTAGGTAATCCATTCCACTTTGGGGTAGCTCTAAATGTGAGGAATTTCAACCTAATATGGATTAAAAAACTACTTCTCAGTAGTTTCTATTACTTCTACTGATGCCCCTGAGGGCCAAGAAAAGCAAGTCTCTCCATGAGAGATCTTCAAGTATTTAAATATAGTTACTGGTTGCCTCTAAATCTTTTCCTTTCTAAACATCCCTAGGTTGTTTAACTGGTCATCCTACATCATTTGCAGCCTTTCCCCATCCTGGCATCCCTTCTATGGACATATTCTAGTTTGTCAATATCTTTCAGGAGACAGAATCTAGTGGTGTGAACTTTTTTGCTCTTACTCTGGACACTATGCATCCTATAGACATTAATGCATCCTATGATTGTTTTAGGTGTCTGGCTCCCACATCACACTACTGACTTACACAGAGCTTGTAGTCCAGTAAGATGTGCATATTTTTACATGAACCATTCTCCAGTTATATTTCATCTATGTTAAACTTACAATTATTTTTTTAATCCAGGCATGACTTTAAATTTATCCCTATTAAATTTCTTGTTTAGATTTGGCCTACTGTTCTAGCATGCCAAGATCTTTTTGGATCCCGAATCTGTTGCCTAGAACACTCCTCTCTCAGTGTTGAACAGCTGCAAAAGATCACTTTTCCCAACCTATACCTCAAAAGGAATCACCTCTACAACCAAAAGGCAATATGGCATGGTGGCAATTCCTAGAGTAAAACTGTTGTACCTAGGGACACTGAGTCACTTACTATTAGGACAGGAGGAAGAAGAGTAGACTGGAAATCAAAAAACCTGTGGTCAAGATCCATGCTAATGGGTCCTGGTGGCTGACCCTGAACGAGTTACTTCCCATTGCAGGGTCTCTATTTCCTCATTTGAAAAACGAGAGGGTTCAACAAAGCTCCCTTCCAGCCCTCAAAATCTACGACTAGAGATCTGGTTTTGGAAACAGAGTTGGAATGAAGAATAAAGGAAGATGGTAAAAAGTGCTTGGTACAGTGCCTAGCACAAAGTAGGTGCTTAATTGATTGACTGAAAACTTACCTTTGCAAACAAAGCACTTTATATGAAAATACTTGTTCTGGACACGCAACACTTCTCCTTTGCACACATTCCCACAGGTGTTACACAGAATTGCAGTACTTGATGGCTTCTCCAGGTGGCTGTGGACAGCCTGTTGTTGAGACACTGTTAAGAGAAAGAACAGGTTTGAAGGATGGTAGTTTCACTTACAAAGGTAGACGATGGTCACCAAACAAGGAAAACATGGATTCAACATATAACAGAAAATAAACAATGGAGTAAGGAAGATATTTTTTTTTATTTTGAACACTTGTAATTATTATACCATTATTATCAATAATAACACTCTACTAAAGCACTAATGATGGCTCATTGAGCCTAGGTTCTTGAATGCTATGCTAGCAGAACCCAAGTTCTGACAGGTCCTGCTGGGTTGGAAGGACTTTGAATCAGAGCAGGCACACATTGCGTATGTGTCACATAAGAACCTGGCTGGCTAAATTCAGAGAGGCTCATGGCTTACGTTCCAACAAGAGTCAAGGTAAATGTAACAGCAAAAATGATAGTGCACAATACACAACACACGCTTCTATGACTGCAGTCCGTTATGGTGGAAAGGGTACTGTTCTTAGAACTGGAGTTTAAGACCCTGCTCTGACAGCTCCTAACTCTGTGACCCTAGGCAAGTCATTAGTGTCTCTACACTTTAATTTACTCATTTGAAATTAGAGGCAGCTTGTTAGGTGGTTCATTGGATGGAGCACTTATCTTGGAAGTCAAAAAGACTTGAGTTCAAATCTTGTCTCAGACATTTATTTGGTGTATGACCCTGGGAAAGCCACTAAACCTCTGTCTACCTCAGTTTCCTTATCTGTAAAATCAGGATAATAATAGAATTTCCCTCATAGGGTTATTGCAAGGTCATAAAATGGGATAAATTATGTAAAGTGCTTTGAAAATCTTAATATATATGCTAGTTATTATATATTATAATATTATATGCTAGTTATTACTATTATTATCATCTGAAAAGTGAGTTAAATAATACTTATATGACCTACTAACACTACTGTGAGGAAAGCTCTTTAAAAAATTTCATGCACTACAAAAACTGGATTTATCACCATTATTTGCATTACCCACAGAAAGTCTATTTAAATATCTGTATCAAATATCATTGGCCTGGGCTTTAGTAATAAAGCTTTTCCCTTTAGGGATAGTTGTTGAAACCATGATATCGATAATCTAATTACATAATCTATGAGATTGAAGATAATTGACTCTGACTCCACTAAGCTATGTAGCTAGTTAGATAGATAACCCACAGAGTTGGTCTATCTTGGATAGACACCAAGGTAGATGAATAATGAACTGGGTCCAGGATTGTATAAGAGGAGGAGAACGTGCTAGGTGACATTTGGGAAACTGCTTCCAATGGCACTAAAGAGCTGCAAGTTCTAGATGCCATGATCACTTTAGAATGGAAGTAATACATAATGCAATGGAAATGGAAAGATGTGTGGTAGATGTGAGTGAACTGCAATTCATCTGTAACCAAGAGCTTTCTAAAAGAAGCATCCTAAAAGCAGAAAGCCACTAAGAGGGAGTGAAAGGAAGAGAATGTGATCAATGCGCTCCATCCAACAAATATACCTCATGATTCCACCAGTCTCCATGCTATTAGAATGTTAAGAAAGCTCAGAGAAGGTCTCTAGCACACTGGGTGGGTCCCTCTGGAAGGATTTATTGGCAAACCCAAGCAAGACCAAATGGATAGAACGCAATCTGCATCATCATGTGAGTATCCTCATTGATGAGATCACAGATTCCTTGAAGTAGGGGAGAAAAAAAAAATAAGGCAACTGAGAATTTACAAAGCTTGAATGTAAAATCTATACTTTCAGTTGATGAAAAGGAGCCTTGGTCCCTAGAGCAAACATGATCCTGACACATGGTACAATACTGGTCCACGGAATGGTTCCAATCATGGTAAATGTCAAGTATGATTTTGTTTCTATATTCGTGTTTTGAGTTAAATCATAGATTTAGTGTTGAGTGTATAGATTTCAAAGGTGGTCTCTGCTCAACTGTCAGGGATCATTTAAAGAGTTATAAACTTTCCTCCTCTATGACTGGGGACACATAACTAAAGCCATTCTTCTAAACGCTGGAGTTCAGCTAGAAATTACTTGTAAATGAAACTTCAAACAAATAGCTATTTGGTCAATTTTAATGTTACTGTGATTTTTAAATATGCCTCATGACTTCATCAGTATTCATGCTATTGAAATTGTACTTTGCTTTGGGGGAAAAACACTTTAAATTCTTCCTTTTTTCAGATAAAAAATAATTTACATATTACTTAATACGTAAATGAGTTAAAATCTTACTGCCATCTTGTGATTTAAAACAGAAATTGCAACAATTTGCCTGGTTACATTATTGATGGTCCCGTATAATTTAGGGTCAAGGAGCTAGAACAAACTAAAATAAAATTCGAAAGGACCTTGCTGCCAGTGAGCTTTGAGGACAATTTGAATGGATCTTAAAATGTAGGATGTTTGAGTTAGGGGATTTTAAAATATGCATAATGTTAAAGATGGAAGGGCCCTTAAATATCATTTAAGCCAACCATGCCATTTTTGAAAAAGAGAAACAAAGGTCCAGATAGAAAGCTAATTTATTCAACTGTGTTCCTCCCTATGATTATCATGAGGCCTTAGCTGTGTGTATAAGACCATCCTATTTCAGGAAGATAAATTGTAACATGCCACTCATGGTCATTTCCTGGGGCTGCTGACCTGTAAGAAAAGTAAAGACATGTGAAAAGAGCAGAGTTGCATATCTTAAATCTCGGACGGATCATATTCTATTCGATGATGAGTGAGGCCTATTCTAAATGGGGTGTATGTGGCCATGAGCAACTAATTTCCATGAAGGCTGGAAACAGGCCATGTTCCTGTTTATCTGAGCAGGAAGTAGAATTTACTTTTGTCAGCTCTGCCGTCTGAAAGGCCGCCAGAGGAGAAATAGGCTTTCTGCAAAGGAGCCTAGGTTGAAAGAGATTCTTGGGTATTCAGAGTGGCATTGCGGCTTTGCAATATTGGCGAAGGAGGAAGAGGAGGGTAAACACTGACGTGATTTGTTGCACGACAGCACAGCATCAAAGATTGGCTCTGCTCCTCCGTGGTTTAAACAGTGATGGAACAGATGGAAAAGGGTTGAAACAGGGCGTTCGATACTAATGCAGAAAGTCTCTGGCTTCCAAAGCAGCCCTGCCAGAGCAAGTGGTGGCAGCAACTGGGGAAAATGCATTTCTTTGTTTAAAAAAGTGAATGTGAAATAAAGACATGAGCCCTGGGCAAAACTAGGGAAGAGGCAAAGTTTCTCCTCCCTGCGCCTGTCCACCCCACCCAAAACCACCTCCCCCTTGTGCCCCGTTCAGTGCCCCCATTTTCCCAGACAGAGCTAGAACCAGAACAATGTGGACACTTGGGGCCGGCAGCAAAAAGAAGGAAAAAGTGCCCTCAGATAAAGTTTGAAATTTACAATGTGAAAATAATGCAAGAGGAGGAGGGGAATGGATTACTAACTCTGGGGCCACCTCATTCAGGAAAGTTTCCCTAAATCCAAGTTGTTAGGACTATCTTCTTGAAATTATGATCATAGAGCTTATGTAACATTTTAAGATTCACAAAATACTTTAGCTAGGTTGTCCCATTTGAACCTCACACCAATCTGTGAGAGAAGGGCTGTAATTATACCCATATTACAGAAGAGGAAATAGAGGCTGGGAGATGTAATAATCTGCTCAGGGTCACACAGCTAGTCGGCGTCTGAGACAGCATCTGAACTCAGGTCTTATTAACTCCAAATCTACTCTATCCACCGCACCACATGGCTTATGTGACTGTTGTTTCTCCTCCCCTTGCTCCCCAGCAAACTCTAAGGTCCTTGAACAGAGGGACCAGTTTCACTTTTGTCTTATATTCCCTTCATCTGTCACAGAGGCTTAAAAAAATACCGAACTGAATTTAGTTCTAGATTCCAACACAGTCCTTTGCTTAAATATTTGGCTCTTCAAAATTCTTGTGTCTGTGGCAAAATCCCAAATCTCCCTATTGTATTCAGGGCTTTGTCTGCAGATGTCCAGAGTGGATGCTGGAACGATCACTAGACGGGACTCAAGGTATGAAGCTGAGTCCTAGCCCTGCTATTCACTGACTAGATGACTCTGTTCAAGTCAGATTATACTTCTGGTCCTCAGCGCCTTCATCAGTAAAAGAATAACAATATGTGTGTGTGTATATGTAGGCATACACACATATATGTATATGTCCACATACATACTCATACATATGCACATACATGCGTATGTATATAGTGCTTTTGGCTCATAAAGTACTTTCTTCACAGTAAACCTGTGAGGTAGCAAATGCAAATCTTACTGACTCCTTTTTACAGACAAAGACCAGAGCCTTCCTGCAATGCTCACCATGGCATAGAGGTGGTCCTCAACAGTTACTCCAGCAAAGTCTGTCAGGCCATACAAAGATAGAGAGTTTGGTGAAGGACTTGTCTATCTGAGGGAACCGAACCTAGCTAAGTCCAAAAAAGTTCAAGCCAATCTTGACCTCAGACTGATGAATTGTCTGATCAAAGCAACCACTAAATACCTCTACCAAGTCAGAAAGGAGTTGTGATCTACATCAGTGGAGTACCCATAGCAAGGAAATTCCAGATTCTGGGATTGAAGATGAAATTCACAGATGAAGTTCTAGAACCCTATCACTAGGAAGTGGTAATACTTATAATCAAACCCAGGTAGTCAGGGTCCAAATTCAGAGTTCTTCCCACCATGCTCTTCCCAGAAGATTATGTTGACTATATGAAATAATGTATGTGAAAGTGTTTAATGATAAAGTACTATAGAAATGTACATCATTCTAATGACACTAGGTCTGTGTATGATATACGGTTGGGGATAAGGAGGAAGAAAGTAAACAGGGATTCCAGGAGACCATGGGCATATCATCAGTCATATCCTAGTCTTCCCAGAATAATCCTAACATCTAAGATCTAGAGTTCAAAGGGGCAACAGAGACCATCTAGTCTGACCCTTTGATTTTTACCAACATTTGACATTATAGAAAATGCTTTAAGATTTATAAGGTGCTTCTGCTTTCCCCTCCATAATAACCCTGTGATGTAGGTAGGCATAATTGAGTTGAAGGAACACTGAATTTGGAGTCAGAGGACTTGGGTTTGAATTTTAGCTCTGCTGCTTACTATGTATTTAATCAACAAAAGACACTTCTGCCTTTAAGCTTGGTTCAGTTTTCCCCATTCAGCTCTAAATCCTGTGACCTCAGATGTCTGATTAAATACAATGGACCATTTGCACTAATTCTCCCTAATGCACGAATGCCTCAAGTATGTTAAATTCTACTGTGTTTTGTATCACCATATTAGTTGCTGAGTATATGGAGGTAGAGAAATGATGGGCAAGAACACTAAAAACTTGGATTGTTTTTTCTTAGAATGCACTTCCATTTTATGACAAATGGAGTCATTCCAGATACATTCCCACTTTCTGGGCACCAGTTTCTACATCTCTAAAACAAGTGGCATGGTCTAGATCATTTCCAAGATCCTCCCCTGGTTCTACCATTTTGTGCTCCAAGGTCTTTTCCTTTTCGGACAATTCTATATTCTAGAATCTCTTGCAGCTCTGTCCTGTTATTTTATGCCATTTTGTTTTTCTCGGCCTTGGTTTCCTATTCTGATACATGAGGGCATTGAACTAGAAAATCCCTAAAGTCATGTTCGGCTATGATGTTGCATAATTCTATGATCTGTAAGGAAGTGACAGTCGATGTTACAATCAAGCAGAAAGAGAGAATCTTTGTGCTGATGAGGCCAATCTGAGTCAGCAAGGGCATATTTCAAATAAAAAGGTCATTCCTATTGAAAACTAAACAACTACCAACAGCAGTGTCATCAACAATATTCATTGATAAAGGAATCTAACAGAAATCCATAGAAATCCTCCCAGAAATTCTTCTCGAGTTAAAGTATTTAGTAGTATTGTTTCTCATGTAGTACATCTTTACTCAAAATTATTATTCTTCACAATTTAATGATATCCTTGATTTGGCTTATGTTTTTATAAGTACTTTATACTGTATTTAAAAGTAGCAGCAATTTAGATCCTGATTTCTATGTTCTCTGGTTTTAATTTCTTCCAGTGTTTGGTTACCAGAGAGCTTAAGGGCAATGACTTTGAGAATATGCTATCACCTCACCCTTGGTGACAGAGACCTGAGATTTGGGTTTTATAAAGTCTGGTTGAAAACAAAGAAAAGCCGAGTGATGGGCAAAGCTAGGAGTGGGAACAGCTTCGTGTGCAGCAACAATCAGGGAGACACAAGTAATACTCTGAAATATTAATTTTAAGATATGTATTTTTAATGCCAGAAAATCCCACTTTCTCCAGCTAGGATTTATTTGGTAACCAGTCACGGCACATTTTGGTTTTGTTAAGTTTTGAAATCAAGGCTAAGTATCTCAGAGTCCAAAAGATCTCTTTCTTTGTAAAAGCATTCATATGACAGATCAAAATTTGTTCAGTCATTCTATACTCAAGGGCCAATACTTTATTTCTGGTTGTCATTGAGTGGGGAGGAGAATGTGGATTAACCAATGGAAACTCAATCCTTAGAGCACAAAGATAAACTTTCTTGCCTCGTTACAGTCCAAAGGACTATATAGAAAAGCTTGGGGGAACCTGATTCTAGCTATGTGTAACTGAGAGTCTGGTACTGTGGGATGAGAAAGTGTTCTAACTGTATGAGAAGCCAAAAGAATTGATAACCCAGGTGGTTCTGAACCAGGATTGAGTTCTCTTACAAAAGGAACATCCTTCTCTAAGTCTTTCTTTTCCTCCCTGGTGGCAGGTGAGACAAGAACTGCCAAGAGATGCCACAGAGGGAGTGGCAGCAAGCTGCATCCCCCCACCCAGGCTCCCTGTGTTCAGAAGCACATGGCCTTCTGTTTCTTTTGTGCTTGTTACTCCTCTGTCTTATATGAATGAGTATCTGGAAATATCCGGGCATAGATAACATGCATTCAGGAGAACCATCAAAACCACCAGAGATCTTCAGCAAATCAACTCAGAATAGCAAGGTGCACTGGAAAGGGTAGCAGAGGCCATTAAAGTAGGTGATAGATGACAGCTTAAGGTCCTACAGACAAATGTTGAAAGCTGATCACCCAAAGATGGTAATGACTTCTAGGAGTATGACTCTTAGAGAGAGAAGGATCAGCTATTCACTCTAGAAACGTACAAATACTTAGAACCCAGCTGAAAAGAATACCTACGGGAACCTTCAGGATGACTCCATGGAGAGAAAGATAGATTCCTAAGGCCAAAAGTCCATTTTCTACATGTGTATTGACTACTTTATACTTTAAGTTTGCCATCATTCCAACTTAAACCTCCTCCTCTTTAGCCCCAAGTGGAGACTGACCACTTACAACCATTCTTCCCCAATAGACATCAATTTGCCTGATCAATCACATGTCATTGCTGCCTTACACAGGGGTAAGGGGAGGTTGGAACAATAATAGATGGAAAGAGCTTTATAAACTGTGCAATGTCCTCAACATCATCACATTTCTATGGCACTTTGAGGTTCACAAAGGGTTTTATACTCACGAGAACCCTGTGTGGTAGAATAAGGATTATTGCTCGCATCTGATGGATGAAGCCCCCGAGAATGAGGAAAGCTGAGCAAACCTTCCCATAATAACAAACCTACTAAGCGTCAAGGAGGGGACACGAATCTAATTCCAAATAGGCTTCTCTTTCAATTATATTTAAGTCTTCTCTAGGATAAGCAGATTTAGTTCCTTCTACTCAGTGGTTTTCAACATGTGGGTCACGACCCCTTTGGGGGTTGAATGACCCTTTCGCAGGGGTTACAGGGGTCACCTAAGACCACTGGAAAACACATATGTCCAATGGTCTTAGGAACGGAGACACCGTGCTCCTCTACCCATCTCCAGGCGGGTCTGCCCACATGCAGACACGTTCACATACCAGTATTAAAAGATTGCGGCATTAGGAAGGTTGAGAACCACTGTCTACTGTTTCTCATATAACAGACTTTGCCATTATCCACCTTTCTCATTGATTTCCTTCCTCTGAATACACTTTGGCTGGTCAATGAGTAAAATATGGTTGTCAGAACTGGATACAGCGCACCAGATGAGGACTGACCATAGCAAAAGTCAATGGAATCACAAGCAAATCCTTCTGGAAATAAGACTTCTATTAATAGTCTGCCATCTAGCTTTTTTATCATTATCATAAGGAACAAAACTTTAGACCAATGACTTCATTTAGAGTTTGTCTGGCCCTAGTAACACCAAAGATTTCAGTATCCCGATTTTTTTTTACTTTCACACATACACAGAACTACCTATAGGAAGACAGCTGTTTACAATTAAATCAACAAATGTTGATTATTAAATATTTGCTTTGTGATAGGCAATGGAGATATAAAGATAAAAGGCCAAAGTGTAGTAAAATAAATCCTGGCTTGCCTTAGCACAGTTGGCTGTAGTAGAGAAGGTGATGGTACCAAATCTGGATACAGAATGATGTAATGTAAAGGGCAATGGTCAGACAACCTGGAGTCTAATATCACTTCTGCTACTTACGGCCCAGATGACCTTGGGCAAATCTTTTCTGCTCTCTGGGCCTCAGTTTACTCATTAGTTTACTCAGTTTACCACATTCTCCTCTCTATCCAATTGCAATGGAAATGAAGGAATTGGATGAGTAAATGAAGGGTAAAATAAAGGGGTTGGACTAGAATCAGGGGTTCTTGTGGTCTATGCATTTTTTAAATTTGATAAACTATATTTCAATATAATTGTTTTCCTTTGTAATCCCACATACTTAATGTATGTACTTAAAAACATTAATCTAAAAAGGGGTCTATAGGTTTCACCAGACTTCTAAAAGTGTCCGTGACCAAAACATGGTTAAGAATTGCTCAACTGGCTGATCTCCAAAGCAGAGTTGTTCCAGTCCCTAGCCTAGTGACAGGCATTAGAGGAGGAGCTTAAAATTTGCTTGTTTGATTCCAGCCCCAAATCCTATGTATCACCCCACCAGACATTCTATGTTCGAAGGCCCCGTCCCCTGATGTAAATCCGATGTTTAAATAAGGCAGTACCCATAACCACATGCAGCTGATTACTCACAATTCCGCTCTCCTTGAGAATGTTTCCAAAAGTTTTGTTCCACTACTTCATTTAGTATCTTACTGAAATTGTACTTCCCGAACAGCTATTTCCTGGCTTTTTCAGGACCTTTTTGGGAGAATGGTAATCCATCTGTTTTTTTCCCCCCAATGTCAGTGATCTAATCAGTTTATCACCATTTTCCAAAAAGTAGATCAGAACTATAACAAGTAACGTAATGAGATTGATTTTTTTTTCCTGCTGAAACTAGAACTTTTTTCATGCAAAGGAGTGCTGCTCCCTTCAAAGTAGCCTCTTGGAATAATTGTATGTTGATAGTTCTATGATGTTATCAGTGCTCAAAACTTCTGTGGGCCTCTTCTTTGGCCCTGCCAAAGCTAAGGAAGCATCCTTTTGAGTCTCTTCAGCTTTGGCAAATCTTCACTGTGGGAGGGTGTATTTGATTTGGGAGAACAGGGAAAAAGGCACTAAAAGCCAAGTCTGGTTGAGTAAGGTAAAGAACTGGTTGAAAGAATATTATTTTTGGACAAAATGACACCATAAACTAATGAGGGTGGTTTTCTACTGTGGCTGAGAAACAGTAAACAAAGACATTTCCCAAGAGAAGTTTCACATGTTTTAAGATCTTAAGGGAATTTGTAGTACTCTAAAGTAATATCTCACAAATTAAAGAATTCTTTCAATAATCTGTGATGAATTCCATATATGATTTGTTTGCAGTCTTTTTTTAAGCTTTATTTTGGCGTGATTCTTTCCTCGAAATTTTCTTTATAAAACCAGTTCAGTCTTACCCAAAATAAATAAATAAATATATATATATATACACATACATATGTGTATATGTATATATGTTTATATATACACATATATAATAGTTCTCAATTTTACTTCATTATTTAAAATGTATGCCACTATATTTAATATAGTAAATGACATTAACATAATTAGCTGTCATTTCTATAGGGCTTTACAAAACTCTTTTCTCATAATCATGAGTTAAGTACATAATGCCATTATTACTATTTGCATTTCACAGATGAGAACACTGTCATGTAACCATTACACTTCCTAAATTACAGTCTCCACCACTGCATTCTTGCATGTAACATTTATCAATATCTCCTAGGGCTGAGGGTGACGTCCTTTTGTCGTTACAGCAGTCAAAATAATAGGATAATAGATTTCTATTGGATTTTAAGGTTTACAAAACAC
>CM053592.1:139381254-139413870 GCA_028646515.1 Pseudochirops corinnae
TACAAGTATTGTCATCTCCCATTTTTCTTTCTTTTTTAAAATTAACTTTTGTTTATTTTTAGTTTACATCATTCATTTCCATGAGATTTTGAGTCACAAACTTTCTCCCCGTCTTTTCCCTACCCACCACCCCAAAACAGCCATCCCACTGTATAGCCCCTCCCCCAATCTGCTCTCTCCTATGTCCTCCCCCATCACCCCTCTGACTTTCTGGTAGGGCAGGATGGATCTCCATACCCCAGCCATTTTTCACATGAGGAACCTGGGGCTCAGAAAGTCAATTGACTTGCCAAAGGTTACACAGTGACAGAACCAGGGTTTGACACGAAGTTTTCTGACTCTTAAGTCAGTATTCTTTCTACTAGGTCAATCTACCTCTAAACAAACAGTTGTTGTTGAGTCATTTTTCAGTTGTATTCAACTCTTCATAACCCCATTTGGGATTTTGTTGGCAAAGGTACTGGAGTGGTTTGCCATTTCCTTCTCCAGCTCATTTTACAAATGAGGAAATTGAGGCAAACAGGGTTAAGTGATTTGCCCAGAGTCACACTCCTAGTAAGTGTCTAAGCAGAACTGGCTTAATGTCCACAAAACCACATCTTGGATATTCATTCCCCAGTGGAATGGGTAATGTTAGAGAAGTGGTGATGAGTCTTTAAGTTTTGCCAAAAGGTTCTGTTCTCCTGCCCATCACCCACTTTGAGATCTTTTTAGGGGACCCTTTACTTTTTATAAGTCTCTAGCTCCTACACAGAGGCAGCCTGGTTGGAAGCTTCTTCATTCTATGCCCTGAGTCATCAGTTCAGTCAGAAAAGGGGATTCAGTCAGCAGAGACAGTATGCCACTATCTTCCCAAAATGGAGTCAAGTTTCAAAATACTGAGATGTTCAAAGCTGACTTTGCCTTTATTTAACATGATCTTGGGGAATATTCACCTCTGAGTCAGGACCTATTCTGTTTTGCCATTTTAAAATTCAAATTTAAGAAACATCTGTTAAGTACCTATTATGTACCATGCACTGGTCACTGGGAGATACAAAGTTTATAAAAAACATAGTCACTGCCTTTATGAGGCTTCTAGACAAGAAATGTACTATTTATTCCTGAGACTGGGAAAAGACAGTTGAGGCATGGTGGTGTAGTCTGAAAAATAATAAATACTTAAATACATGTTTATTTATAATGATGGCAAAAGCTCTGGTTGACCCAAGGATGGAATGGGATGCAGGAAAGAAGCAGCACTTGGAGAAACTAGACAGAACTGATGACAAAAACTGGAGGGGAAAGGGAATGCTATGGTGGTGAAGCTGGGGTAGGAATCCTGGGACTAGCTCAATATGTACATATCTCAGTCGTTCCTATTAAATGAGTAAAGTGGAACATATGAGAGCTCCTATCATGGTAACAGCCTGAGCACTGAAGGGCCAGTCCCAGAGTCAGAAGATTTTGGTTTGAGTGTTGACTCTGATACTTTCTGGTTGTATGATTCTACACAAGTCACTGCATCCTTCTGGGTAGTGCAAATGGAGCACACGGTTTGAAGTCAAGAAGACCTGAGTTCAATTCTAGCCTCAGACATTTACTAGTTGTGTGATTCTGGGCAAATCACTTAACATCTCTGTTTGCCTCAGTTTCCTCATCTGTAAAATGAAGATAATGATAGCACTTACCTAAATGAGGTAACAATTGTAAAGCACTTAGTACAGTGCCTGACATATTGTAAATGCCAGAGATACCTATCTTATAGGGCTCTTGTGGGGCTCAAATGAGATGATGTTTGTAAAGGGCTTTGCAAACCTTAAAAGGCTTTCTAAAGGTGAGCCACAATAAGAAATAACACAGGTCTGTTATAAGGATCTAGAGAGAAAATAGACCCTCCCCCCAGAAACAATTATTGTAAAAGAATTATCTATATGGGGACTACTATCATCCTCCTGGTAGAATTGCCTTTTGAAACCCTAATCTTTGTTGTTGTTTTTTTACCTTTTTTCTAAGGGCTTTTTTTCCTAGAGATTTTTAGACATACTTGTCAAATGAGAAATGAATTCTTTTATAGTTTTCCTACAATCCTGGACATCCCTGCACTTAACAACTACCACTATTTTTTAATTTCAGTTTATAAATTGTTTTAAATATGCTGACTTGAAGCACAATGGCATTCCCTTTAGGGAGAATAAAATCAATTTCTATTTTCTTTTACCTGGGCACTGTGTAGTCTGCAGTATCAAAGTGTTGTGCACTCACCAAATCCACATTATCTGATAAGGTCCCCAATATTCAATGTCTCCCATTGTTTATTAGAATAAGGTGAAGGGCAGCAGGAAGAGATCTAAAGGAAACAAAATGACTGTCCTGGGCCATATTCCTACTTCTAATGCCACCTGTCTGTTACTTTCCTTCTCTTCCCACTGGAGCAATAAATAAAGTCCCTAGAGACATGAAAAGGCACTAGCCCCATTCCTGGCTTCTTTGGCAGGGCTCTTAGCCTAGGTTTCCTTCCTCCACTTTAGCTTCCACACAGGGACCTGCAATTCCATTAACGCTCTGTTTTTAGGACACATCTTCTGTTCCAGAATCAGTCCAGTCTCCCTCCCCCATGCTGAATGTGATGGCTCAGAAAGCCATGCCAAATTACTCAAGTAAACTCAATGTTTCCTCCCTAACCTACTTTAAGGATCATGCTGCTAATTAGAATGATGATCCTGGGAAGTCACTCTCCCTTCAGGAGGTGGGAGCCTCAAAATCATTCCATAAACAGAGGCAGCATGGTGTCATAGAAAGGATTCAGAGACAAGGAGCCTGGGTGTTAGTCCTAGATCTACTATTTAATACCTGTGTAACCTTGGGCAGGTTGTTTCCCCTCACTGCTGCAATTTCCACATCTATAAAAAGCTGGAAGGGGTTAGATAAGACCCCTTCCACCTAAAAGTCCCATAATTCTCACACACATATAGAAATCACTGTGACACAGGGGAAAACATGAGAAGAACAAGATAGAGTCACGCAATGTAATTTTTAAAGTGAGAGGAGGGAGAGATCACTTTTAGCTCTAGGGGAAGGCATCATGGGGGAGGTGGCACCTGGTTTTGAATATTATAGGAAATGAGACATTACCTCACCACAAGAAATGATGAGAGGTACATGGCAAAGTGGGTAAACAGAGAGCTAACCCCAGAGTCAGGAGACCTTGGGTCAAGTCTTGCCTCTGACATATATCATGGTTGTGTGACTCTGGGTAGGTCACTTAAACCTCCCAGTACTCCAGACAAATCTCTCAGACCGTTAGTTGCAGATGATCTGCATTGGTAGATGCAATAGGTCAGTAGGAGCTCCCTATGCAGAAGAAATCACAGGTCCATCCCCTCACATTCCCCTCCCCAAAAGTTGAATATGATGACTATAGAGATATATCAGAAGATTTATATGAACTGATACAGAGTAAATAAACAGCACCAGGAAAATATTCACAATGACCATCGCAGTGTAAACTGAAAGAACAAAAAAACTAACTAAATAAATAAGTTTAATGCAATATCATTATAATGATCCAATTTGATCCTGAAGAAGAGAGGAAAATAGGAACCTCCTTTACTTCCTCACAGAGGTAAAGGACTATGAGTTTGGAAAACTGTATATACTGTCAGATTCAGTTAATGTGCCAATTTATTGTATGGAACTGTCTTTTCCCTCACTGCTATTCCCCTCCCTTTTTTCTCTTTTTATTCTTTGTTATAAGGGATGCTTTTCTGAGGATTAGATGGGGATAGAATATATTTGGAAATGAAGATGATATAAAAACAAAAGATGGTGACAAAATTTTTTAAGCTATAGAAATGTGAATTACCAATATGTTATTTTTACAGCCAACACAATAAATCGTGAAGGAAAAAAAATCTCCCTCCTGCCTTTCCTCCTCCCCCCAAAGGATGCTAAATTCAATCATTTCTAGGCAATACTTCAGGTATTAGTATTACCTATGTAGTTCCAGCTTGCACTTTGCGCTGAATTAAGCATAATAGGTCAGAGATGAACCACATTTGAAGGATGCTGGACTGAGTCCCACTGCTAATAAACACAAGGACACCTGGCAGGGCTGTTAATGAAGGGCAAAGAGAGACGCTCTCATTTTTATCCAAGAGAAGCACAGAAAAGGCTCCGTCCTGTGGCTGTGTTGTAATAACCAAAGGCATAAATTAACTATCACAAGAGACATGACTTCAGTCCTTGCTGTTTAGAGTGGGGAAGAAACCCACCCATTCAAAAAAAAGGTGGAGGGAGGAATTGGGATAATATTACTGAAAGGAACTTCTGTTTGAGAAGTTCAACGTCAGTCAGGCTGGACCTAGTCATTACTCCTGTGCAGGTCTTATGTAACAAGTCAGGCATTAGAGACTTGCTTCTGGATCCCTGCAATGAAATTTGATGTTAACTATGATAAAGTACTGACTTGGGCACCACAGTGGCAGTCACTGGACCTGGATTCCTAATCCCTGCCCTGTTGGGGACTAGCTGTGCATGAGTCATTTCCCCTTTCTAATCCTCAAATTTCCTCCTGTAGGAAATGAGGAGGTGGGCTAGAGGACTATGATCTCACTCAAGGTCCTTTTAGATTCTATTTCCTATGCCCTAGGGTCCCTTTCAGTGGCCACATTCTCCATTATATATAGAAAGGTTCTTTGTTGTTGTTCAGTTGTTTTTCAGTGTTGTATGATTCTTTGTGACTCCTTTTGGGATTTTTATGGTAAAGATACTGGAGTGGTTTGCCATTTCCTTTTCCAGTTCATTGTACTGATGAGGAAACTGAGGCAAGCAGGGTTAAATGACTTGCTTAGAGTCACACAGCTAGTAAGTATCTGAGGTCTGATTTGAACTCAGGAAAACCAGTCTTCCTGATTATAAACCCAGTGCTCTATCTATTGCACCATCTATTATTTTCTTTTTAGATCAGGGATTCTTAACGCAAGGTCAGTGTTCTAGGGACATATTTCAGGAGATCCATGAACTTGGTTAAAAAAAAATCACATCATTATTTTCACTTTCAGTTTCCTTTGCAATTATTCATATTTTATTTTGTGTATTTAAAAACATTATTCTGATAAGGGGTCTATAGGCTTCACCAGAAAGCCAAAGGAGTCCATGGCAAAGAAAAGTCTAAGAACCTTAGTTCTAGAGTCCCTTCCACATCTGACGTTCTTTGAATATATATCCATAGCTCACATATTTTCTGAAACCTTTTATATGTGTTGTCTCCTCTATTGGCTCTTTGAGATCAGGGATGGTCTCTGCTTTTCTATTTATATCCCCAGAACTTAGAATAGGCTTTGTACACAGTAAGTGCTTAATAAATGCTTTTTAAAAAATTTTTTTCATCCTTTGGAGGAAACTGGGTTTGGCCCTTGACTCTTATTACCTATGTGATTTCAAACAAGTCTCTTCACTACCCTATATTTCAGTTTCCTCATCTGTGGAAAATCAATGGATTTGGACTGTATTGTTTGAGCTCCAAAAAAAATGATGGTGCATAATGCAAAGGGCACTGGGATTAGAATCAGAGGGACTTGTTTTAAATCTTGGCCTCAGTTTCCTCATCTGAAAAATGAAATTAGATGCAGTTACTCCTCAGGTCCCTTCTATGCCTACATACTATGATCTTGTAACTATGTAAGTTTCTTTTCTTAAACTCTTGGAGCTAAGATGTAGTAGAGGTCACATTCCTAATGATTCACCATCAATCAATCAGAAGAGCCCCACCAGGCTTTGGGGGAATAACGGGAGGAGGAGAGACTTGACATCAGGACAAAAGGTGGCAGAGAGAATTACTACCAGGGACATCAGAATAGGCAACATCAGGAACCAATGGATGTTGTTTTTTATTACCTTTGTAGCCCCAGCCCTTAGTTGGTTCTTAGATGCTTGTTGATTGATGGGTAGAGAAAAGAAAGGGAATAAGCATTTAGATAACACTTACTATGTGCCAGGCACTATGTTAACCACTTTATAAATATTATTTCATTTGTATTATCCTCATTTTTTAATTGGGGAAACAGACAAACAAGTGACTTGCCCAAGATCACACAGCTAATAAGTATCTGAGGCGAGATTTGGACTGATGGACATGAATCTTCCTGACTCAGTCCAGAGCTCTATCTACTGCACTACCTAGTTGTCCACTGTATAATACCGGTGGGGAAGAGGAAAGTCAGCATAAAAGCCATTAGGAGTTAAGGTTGGCAGTGGGGGGACACAGAGCAATGTAGAAGTCATTAGGGGAGAATAAGTGTTAAGTGCAAGTGAGGTAGCAATATATAGGTGACATTGGGGACCAAAAACAAAGGTTTCTGAGATGGTGGGAAAGTTGAAGGGTAGAGATCCTTCTGCTAGTAATTATAAGACAGGAGAGGTTTCAGACTCTTTACATATTCTCTCAACCCCTCCACCTCACCCTGTTGCTGCTGAGGAACCATGTTTTGACCCTTGATTTGAGGGCCATTGGGATTAATATGCAGACTGGACTACCTGAAGACAGGATTGACTCAGCTGGCTACAATTCAAATGAAATACACATACTCTTGTACTCCCTGGTCTACTCTGGTTACCCCTTGGTTTCAAGGTGAAATTCAAGGTGTTAACTTTGTAACATGAAGCCCTGCTCAGTTTAGGTTCCTGTTGGCACCGAATTGCTTCTTTCCTCTACTACTAACACCCAGATTCCATTTCCAGAGGACCACAAGCAGGGCACCAGAGAAAGACTAGATACCTGGAACCTCCCTTTAATCTCTCTGTCTCTCTAGATCATATTTCACTACTGAGGCACAAGCAGGGTCGGGTACATTCCAAGGACAAATAAGAAAAGTTCACTTGAAAGGCAAAGTTTTGTAGAATAACACAATCTCCCAGCTCGGAGGGAACAGAGAGAACATCGAGTGCAACCTACACTTAAACAGGAATTTCTTCTACCACCTCCCCCAAAGTGGGCATCTTCAGTGGTCTCTGAAGACCTCCAGTGATGGGGAGGTCATTTTATTTTAAATGGCTGTGAAAACACCATAATGCTGCTCTATTCATTGCCACAATGAATCCAAATTACCTCCAAATCCCAGTCAGTCTTTTTCCATTCTCTTTTTCCAGGGATTTGTAAAGAAGACTTTGTGTAAGTTCCTAGTATCTCTGAAGACTTAAGATAGAGTGAATTCCCCATTGCTGGAGGTCTTTGAATGGAGGCTAGGTGATCATGTATCAAAGATTTTATACAGAAGCTTCTTGTTCAGTTAGTTACAGATTAGACTAGATGACTTCTGGGTGATTTTAGAACTCCGACATTCTATGGGAGGATGAGACATTTTAGTTGGGCCTTAAAGAAGAAAAATGTTAGCCTCACATTATGTGAGCTACATAAACATGTAATTAGGAGCCTCAAAGGCTTTCAGCCAGGGTCTAGATTGTACACCAGTGGAATAATGTCCTACAAAAGCTCAAACATGATTACAGCCAAGATTGAGCATGGAATTTATAGTGACTTTTCCTTTGTGAGGACTCTCAGAGATCCACACACCCAGTCAAATGGGATGGGGGCAGGAACAGAGAATAAAAAAGCAGCATAGATAATTTTGAAATAACAGCTAAGTACTGATTGGTGTGAATGGTGGATCCCATGAAGAAGTGGTTTCACATATTTGAATTCCAGCTCAATGGAAATATGCAGTATGAATCTGAATAATGCGACTACTTGATGGCATTCATTATTGATACTAATCAAGACCTAGCTGGAGTATTGAATATTTACTCCATTACTCCATAATACTATGGAGTATTTCCCTGGCAGGCTAAGTCTCATTTGCATACTAAGTCAACCACACAAAGGCCCTGAGTTAGAAAAGGGAGAAAATGATGAGAAGACACTTAGAAGATACCAAAGTATAACTTCATTTCCCAACCTTGAAAGTTGAGAATGTAAATGTTCATCATAGAGGCATCAGGACAGATGTTTTCAGATCAGCAGACAGCATGTATACACTCTAGCTACAAAAAGTAGTATCTACAAATCACCATATTTTTGTATCCCTGAGCATATTGAGACCCATATCTCAATAAATTTTAGTAAACTGAAAAGGACTAGGCACCACGTATGCAACACGTAACAAAAACTACCCAATTCACAGAAATTGGTGTGGTTTGTTTTTAAGAGGAAAAAAAAATTATCCCAGTTGGCAGTCTTCCCCTCCCTTTCTATTAAAGGATAACATCAAGGCTCTCAAATCAAAGGAGCAAAGTGGTTTGGGAAGAGTTCACTCACAAACCACAAGAGAGAGAAAGAGAGAGAGAGAGAGAATGAGACAGAGAACCACTATGGTAAATATACTAGAGGTCTCTCACTTTTGAAACAACTTAACAATAAAAGTCAGGTCAGCCTAAATTGGCTTAGATTCATAGGCAACTTGAATTGTTGGGAATATGGAGAAGGGTAAAGAGTATAGGACTGGGAACCAGGAGACCTGGTATAACTATGGGAACTTGGATAAATGATTTCACTTCCCTGGTCTCAGTTTCCTGTTCTGAAAAATCAGATGCATATATTTCGACTTCTAACATCCCTTTCCTACTCTAACGCTCCAGACTTTTTATCTCTTCCAGATATAACAAACTCTGTTCTATGGTTCATTTCAATTCTAACATTCTTTCATTCCTTAAAGAAAAAAATGACAAATTCATGTCACGAAGTCACATCCCTCTGGCCTCAGTCATTGGCTTCAATGTGTTTGTCGTTAGACTTAGTAGAAAGCTTCAGTCTCACCCTGCAAAGACTGACTGAAACTTTCTAATGCAGTATTAGAGAATTCTCATCTTTTACAACCACTGTTTAAGAAATCACATTCCCTTGTTGACTCATTTCCATGGGTACAATGACATAGTGAAATGAACATTAGATCTGGTATTGGAAGTCACAAACTACAGTACCAGCTCTGCTACTTATATAACCTGTGTCATCTTAGGAAATTCATCACCTCTCTGAGTCTCAGTTTCAACATGTGTAAAGTGGGCAGCTACGTGGTACAGTGGATAGAGCACCAGGTCTGGAGTCAGGAAGACCTGAATTCAAATGTGACCTCAGAGGTTTATTAGCTGTGTAACCCTGGACAATCACTTAACCCTGTTTTCCTCAGTTTCCTCATCTATAAAAGGAGCTGGAGAAGGAAATGGCAAACCACTTCCATATCTTTGCCAGGAAAACCCCAAACAAGGTCTCAAAGAGTTAGAGGTGACTGAATAATGACTGAACATCAAAGTGGCCACAATAATTACTTGTCTAGTGTATATACCTGGTATACAGTAGTATGCATGCACCTCTATTCTTGTGAGATTCAAATGGGCAATTAATTTAAAGCACTATAGAAAAAAGAGACGGGTGGTATAGTGCAGCGGTTCTGAACCCGTGGGTCATGACCAGGGTCACCTAAGACCATTGGAAAACACATATTTCCCATGGTCTTAGGAACTGAGACACCGCCCACCCACATGCAGATACGCCCACATATGAGCATTAAAGAGTCTCGGGCATTAGGAAAGTTGAGAACCACTGAATAGTGGATAGAAAACTAGCCTCAGAATCAAAAAGACCTGGGTTCTAATCCTGCCTCTGATACACACTGGCTGTGTGACCCTGGGCAAGTCACAAAACCTCTCAACGGTCTAGGTAACTCAAAATCTATAAGTTTCAGAGCAGATGATTGACAGGCTACCTCTGTTCATTGAGGCAGTTTCCTGATCAGAGTTCTCTAAACCAGTGAAATACCAATCTAGTTCCCATTCCGCTGATCTCTGGTAGCACGCTGCCTTGACCAAGCATGACGTCTACATGGGACAGCCTGAACTTGGCCTGAGCAAAGAGCAGAGAATATGTTAAGTACAGACAAAGTGTTATTGTTTTCAGTCATTTCTGTTGCGTCTGACTCTCTGTGACCCCATTCAGGATATTCTTGGCAAAGATGCTTTAGGGGCTTGCCATTTCCTTCTCAGCTCATTTTACAGATGAGGAAACTGAGGCAGACAGTGTTAGGTGACCTAACCAGGGTCACACAGCTAGCAAGTGTCTCAGGCCATATTTAAACTAAGGTCTTTCTGACTCCAGGTCTGGAGCTCTATACACTACAACGCCACCTGGCTATAAAGAGTCTTGTTTGCCAGTATCCAGACAAAACCCATCTAGTCCACAGCCCCCAAGGCATTTGCCCAAATTCCCCCTTGCATCATCTAAGCAAGTTTTCTCCTCCGCAGTTAAGTGTGTATCTAACAAATACCCAGAAGGCCATTTACCATCTCTTCTCCTTTAGCTTCAGTTCAATAAGTATTTATTAAATGCATATATTGATTCAGAGAACTGAACAACAAAACAACAAAAGACACAGAGAGAAAGAGAGAGAACAATAAACAACGGGATGCATCGTGATATAGCGTTGGACTGTAAGAGGCAAAATGTTGGTCTGACTTCTAATCCCAGCACTGATTAGCTGTGCAACCTTGGGTGTGGAACAACCTCTCTGAGGCCACAGTTTGCTTCCCCTGAAAAGTATGGTTGAGCATCATGTAAAATTACTTTTCAAATTATAAAATGATAAAAAATAACAAAATTAAAAATAATAGCTAGAATTTACGTAGCATTTTGTGATTTGCAACAACAACAAAAACCCTTTACAAATATTATCACATTGTATCCTCACAACAACCCTAGGAACTGGGGGCCTTTATTATTCTCATTGTACAGATGAGGAAACTGAGACAAACAGGGTTAAAATGACTTGCCCAGGGTCATGCTTTTGACAGAGGCTGAATTTGAACTCAGGACTTCCCGACTCCAAGCCCAGCATTCTACCCCCTGTGCCACCTAGCTACCTATACATAAATGCAAGGGGATATTTATAAAATTACATTTTGAATGTTTGACCACTCTATGTGAAATCCATTCATCCTAACTTACGTTGACCAAGTCAGAGGATAATAGATTCACAACTAGAATGGACCTTAGAGGCCATCTAGATTCTAGTCTAACCCCCTCATTTTACAGACTGAGGCCTAGAAAGGTTACATGACTTACCAAGTCATAAAGCTTTTCTAAATCTTGGTTTCCAAATCTTCAGAACAAGAATAATATTTGCACAAGCCACCTTAAGATCCAACGTGGTACAATGAAGAGAACACTGGTTCTGGAACCAGAGGATGTGGGTTCAGCTGCCACCTGGGTGAACGTGATCTCAGTTTCCTCATCTGTAACATGAGGAGATTTGACTGGACCCTGAGGTTCCAATTCTCTCTTCTTAGGACCTCTTCTGGTTGTGAGAAATGTATTTGTTTTGAAAAAAAATTTTTGTTTTGTTTTGTTATGTAAGAGAAAACCATTATAATTATTTTTCACAAAACAAGGAAGTTGAAAAAGACAATAGATATCTAAGGTTTCTGAGTTCCAAATCTTATGATACTAACTAAAGTAACTTACTCAGCCCCAAAATGGGACCCTATGGTCAGCTAGTGACAATACTAAACCCCTTTCAGCACCTACCAGAAACCATTCTCCAGTGCTCTCCTTTCTGTATGTCACCAGAGGCCCCCAAATCCACACTCTTTGAGACGGACCAATTTTCAAACTTAGGAGCTTTGGACTGATGATCAGAAATGGCAAGGAACTATCAGGAACAGTTGCTATTTCCTGATGCTTTGTTGTCTTCCTGGTGCCTTAATTTGCTGAGACTTTGGGTGACACCAATACCAGGTAGCAAACAGCATAAGACATGGATTTGTTTGCCAATAATGCCCACCATGGCACCATGACAAGTCACAATCAAGAAATGGGACTGCTCCTATCTCATCAAAAGCATTCACTGCTTTGAAATTCATGGAAGAAAAGTATTGGGACTGGTTCATCTCTTCTTCCCTTCACAAGAATCCCAGAAGCTCACATCAATGGGATTTAGGAGAGTATTCAGTTCAACAGCAAACTGAAATGTGAAACTTCTGTACAATAACCTTAACCAGTTTTTCTCAGTCTCTGCTTGAACACATCAGTGGCATGAACTCACTGTCTTCTATGGTGCCTCATTACATTGGGGGACCATGACGACGTTAGATAATTTTTTTGATTAAATTGACCACACATTTATTTTGTTGTTAATTCACCTTAGTCTCCCTCAGGGACCAAGCAGAATAAATCACATTGCTGTTATATATGACAAGGCTTCAGATATTAAAAGACAGTGATATGTCCTCCCTCCTCTCACCTCAAGTCTTCTCTCCAGGCTCCAACATCTTCAACCTGTTTGTAGGTGTCATGTTTTTTAGTCCCCTCAGCATGATAGAGAAGGAAATGGTAAATCATTCCAGTATCTTTGCCAAGAAAACTCCAAATGGGATTACAAAGAGTCGGACATGACTGAAATGACTGAATGACAACAGCATAATACTTAGCTATGAGCACCTCTATGGTGGAGGAGAGGAAAGGAAGAAACAAAGAAAGTGAGAGAAACAGATATGGAAATAAAGAATAGGAAAAGGAGAGGAAAAGGTAGACCCAAAATACAGATCTGGAACACAGCTTTTAAATATGCTACTATAAATGCAATTCTGCGGTATCTCTATTAGCATTCTAGTCCAAATAGTCTTTACTCACAACGTTTAATATTGGCATGTTTTGCATGTGAAAGACTGGCTTTCTACCAGTTTCAAAAATTAACTTTATTAGTGCGCCATTTCATAAAGCCACAGGTTCTCAGATTTGGAACTTCAGAAGACTTCTAGTTCAGTGTCTGCCTGGAATTTCCTCTGAAACATTCCCAATAAGTGCCTTTCTGGCCTCTTCTCCAAGACTTCTACTGATGGGAAACTCACCACCTTTCAAGGAATTCCATTCCATTTTTGTATAGCTCTGTTAGGAAATTTTTTTATATGTCAAGTTGAAATCTAATGAGCGTTACAGCTATAAGTTTTTCCTCACTGTCTAGCCCCTATCCCCTCCAAAACATGTCTTTTGATTGAGATGAATTTCACTGATGGCTAGAAATATCAGAGAGCATAAGGACCCCAAATTTGGAGGACTTTAAAAACTATGAAGTTTGGCTTCATAATCAGAGCACATATTCCTTCCATGATACATTTGTCCAGTGGTCATTGGGCTCCCTGACTAAAGAGGGCAATCATTCTTTTGCTGGACAGATCTCTGAACTAGGAAGGTCTTCTTTAAGTCTGCCTTCCCACAATTTAACTGCATTGCTCTGAACCCTATCCTCTCACACCATGTTCCAGTCTTCAGCATGAAGACTTTAGAGTCAGGTCTGCTCAAAAACTTAAAACATTAAGATTTTGATTGGAGCTTTATGATGTCTTTTCTCTTTATCCCTGTTTAATAAGCCACGATTCTATCACCATGTGTATGTTCCAAACCTACAGTTTTCAGATTTTCTCCAACCTTACCTGAACATTTTGAAATTTAATAGCATGTTGAATTAAAGTAGGGGGTCTCCATTCAGAATTCCCAAACCTTGCCATAAAACACTTTTCAAAACCGTATTGCCTAACTCAGCTGGGAAGTCCATAGCTGGGTAAACAAGATTCATATAACCATCTATTATTCCTCTTAAGGTTATTACTTATTACAATAAAAGAATGAAGGAGAGCCACACACTGCCAGGCAATGGGTTCCCAACTGCTGCTATAATTCAAATGAGCTTGTATTTGAGTCCCTGCTATGTATAGAGCTCAGTTGTACAACCAGTCCCTCAGTTGTTAATGAGCCTTTTATACACTTGAAATTTCCTTTCAAGAGAGATCAAAACTGAGGCTTTTTTATTGAAGTTTCTTAAGTAAATAGTGTGATATGATGGCCAAGAATGCTAATTATTCTTAGGCTTAATTAAGAGAGGCATCAGGTCCAAGACTAGATGGGGGGGCCTGGTGAGAATAAATCTGAAATGTTATTTGAGTTCTAGGCATCTCATTTTAGGAAGGAAATTGATTAGCTGGGAGAGCATCCAGACAAAGGCAACCAGGATTTTAAAGAAATTCAAGTTCATGTCATAATCAATGCTTATCTGAAGGACTTGTGGAACTCATCCTGGAAAAAAGAAGACCAAGGAAGGGATATGACAACTGTCTTCAAGTACTGAAGGGCTGTCATGGATCTGGCCCATGAGGACAGATCTAAGAGGTAGGAAGTGAAGGTAGGTAAAGAAACACTATATAACAATTAGAGCTATTCAAGAATGGAATTAGCTGCCTCAAGAGGGAGTGAGTTCCCCATCATGGAAGATATGTAAATCAAGACTGGACAACAACTCTTCAGGTAGAGGGGATGCTTAGTTAGGCTTGCATTGGACTCCACCTTACAGTTCAAGATTCTATTATTCTGGGTTTCTGTTCTTGAGCCCCAGGGTTAAAAGAAAATCATGTACACCTGTGTATGCCCCCTCACACGGCCTTTTTTCATTTAGCTGGCCCTCATATAGTCATTCAATGGAACTGAATCAAATACATCCTTATTGTGGTAATGACTTTCTCTAATTTACTAATGAATTATCCTTAAAAATCTTTCCACATACAAAAATTTGACACTTTGGAGCTACAGAGACCCTTAGAGACAGACTGTCTAATCCAACCCTCTCATTTTACAGCTGGGAAAACAGAGACTGAGGGGAAGGGATAAGTGACTCATATAGATAGTGAAATAGTGGCAGAGTCTATAAAAGAACCCAGATTGTTGTGTAATTTACATGATGCTACACACTTCTCTAGTACCCTCAGGGCTATTTTCTGGTAACTTTTTTTTTTGAGGGGGGAGACATACTCCGCTGTCCAAAGACCAATTAAAACTATCTCAGAAAGATTTCTCCCTATGGACATGGGCTACGGCATTTAGCACTCAAAATTATATTTGTTGGCTGGTTCAAATATCTCTCTTCTCTGTAATTAACAGTGGAGGATGACTTTAGAATCCAAATGACAGTCAATCAATTTAATTCAATTCAATAAACTTTTATTAAATACCTTCTCTGTGCCAGGCACAGTGCTAAACACTGGGGATATGAAAAGAGGCAAAAGACAGTTCCTCCCCTCAATGAGCTTACAATCTAATGGGGGAGAGAACAAGTAATTAAACATATACAAAGCAAGCTCTATCTCAGTCCATACTGATATCCACCATGGTAGTTTTACTAGAAAACAAATTAGAAACTTTTTCAAGTTTCCAAACATGAAACATCTTCACTAAAGTCCTCCTCCCATGCCTTATGGTGCCGTGAAGGTGACTCTGGGTTCTTAGGGGCCTCCTCTGCTAGGTGCCCCCAAGCCAGAAAAAATTTCAAGTAGGACTCTGGCAATGGCTTGAGGACCATCCTAGCTAAATTCAGAAAGGCTCCTAGCAGAAATTCCCTAACAGATGAAGATTCCCACTGGGACAGGGAGAGGGTGCTGTGACAGCTACCCAATTAGTGTTGAGGTTTCCATCAGTCAAATGAGATCACAAATATTTAGAATTAAATTAAAATTTGAGAAAAATATGTCCTGATCAGTGGCAGCTTCACTATAGTAAAACACCAGTTACTCCTTTTCTTCTGCGGAAGTTTTCTTCCCACTAGTCAAATCTCAAGTAAAATGATTGAATTTTATTTTATTTTTCTGTAGCTGCATCCCAACTTGGGCAGGTCACAATCTCTCTGAACCTCAATTTCCTCATTGCTTTTATGGAAAATAAGGCTACTTGCAGCCTCTCTTATTAGGGCTTTTGTGAAAAGCAAATGAGATGTGGGATATAAAGGCATTTGCACAATAAAAAATGCTGGGTTTTACACTATTAATCATTTGCACACAAATAATTTGCAGTTATTCAAATTATAGCAGTAAAGGACAAGGTATGATTTGCTGCACTTTCTTAAATTATCTTCCCCCAAACCACAGGATTTAGAACCAGATCTTAGAGATCATAAGAGTCTGACTCTCATTAACCAGATGAGGAAATTGAGAAGCAGAGCAGGAAAATTATTTCCCTAAGTTTACATGGTTAGGAAGAAGCGAAGGTGGGATTCAAACCTTGGGCCTCTGACCCTCAATTCAATGCTCTTTCCATTGTATCTTCCTATACTTCCAAATGGAGAAGGAAGGAGAGGAAAGAGAATAAAAATATTTATTAAGCACCTACATACCTACTATGTGCTAGACCCTATGCTATTTTTTTTAAACAAATGTTATCTCATTTGATAGATACAACAACTGCGGGAGGGAGGCACTATTATTATCCCCATTTTACAGATGAGAAAGCAGAGGTAGATGGAGGTTAAGTGACTTGCCCAAGATTACACAACTAATAAGTGTCTGGGGCTGGATTTTAACTCAGGTCTTCCTGACTTTAAGCCCAGTGTACCAGTGTATGACCTAGGTGCCCCTAAGTCTTCACATATCTTTGTATTTTTGGATTCATGTTTGCAGATATGAGTGGCCCTAAAGACAACTGTTCCTCTAAGTTAAGGCAGGGAAGCTCACAGGCTGAATGTGCCTCTGACTGAGATTTCATAATACATCTGAGTAATATGAATAAATTAACAAATTTAGTCTTTCAAAAAACATTTACTTAGTTTGGAATCGAGCAGAGGAGACAAGAGGCGGACACAAATAATTTCAATAGAGGATGATTCAAGACAAGCACGGTCAGAACATGGCTCTGCCCCCTGCCCCCGTTGGGCCAGATTGGAGAGGCTGCCTTAATGCCAGCTGCTACAACTGCCCCGCTGCAGAAGGCAGCCATGGACTTTCCAGAAAAAAAAATGATCAAAGAGCAGTAGGAAACAGTTGTTAAGGAGACAACTGCCATTTCAAAAGGCACTAATATTAAACTGAAGCCCACATAGCCAAGGAAAACCAAGTAACATGTCTGATTAACATTCCCCAAAGAATGTGCAAACGGACTTACATGTCCCCACTTCTCACTCTGTCTTCCTACCTCCTTTTTCCCCTCAGTCAGTTGCTTTCATGCCCCTTTTCCCAAGCAAACAAGTCCATTTTTCAATGGGGCAGGGACTAACGAACAGCGCTATGGGGGAATGGTACTAACTATTATAATAGGGAGAAATTCTCTCTATAATAGTGAATAAAGGTGGATGAGGACACAAGACATGACTTGAACACTTCTTTTTTTAATTTTTTAGATATTTTATTACTTATTATGAAAGAAATATCCAGTATAACTTCAAACAACAGTGATAACTGTATCCTTAGATCATATTTTGATCATCCAACCTGTTTGAACCTCATAATAACAGGGCAAATGAAGCCTTTTAAAGAGAAAATGAGATCAATATCCTCATTTGGAACGAATGTCAGCTAACTGGTTTGATAATCACCTTAATTCTTGTGTGTGTGTGTGTGTGTGTGTGTGTGCGAGTGTGTGTGTGTGTGTGTGCGCGGGTGTGTGTGTGTGTGCGAGTGTGTGTGTGTGTGTGTTTGCTTTTTGGAGGGGGGAGTGCAGGGCAATTGGGGTTAAGTGACTTGCCCAAGGTCATATGCCTAGTTTTTGTTTTAAGTGTCTGAGGCCGGATTTGAACTCAGGGCCTCCTTACTCCATGGCCAGTGCTCTATTCACTGTACCACCTAGCCGTCCCAAGTGTGTGTTTTTTCTTAAATTTATTTATGTACTTTTAGTTTACAACATTCAGTTCCACAATGCCTTGAGTTTCAAATTTTCTCCTCTTCCTTCTCCCCCGCCACGGCAACACGTGATCAAATAGAGGGACCTGAACACTTCCTAAGAGAGCCCTTGGAGGGGAAGGAATAAGCATTTATATAATGCCTACTCGGCACTTTACAAATACGATCTCATCCGCTCCTCACAATAACCCTGAGATGTAGGTACTATTATTATCCCTATAAAGTTAAGTATTTTAATAAATGTAAATAATACATAAACACATATTTCACATATATTTACATATATAGTATTCATATATAAATAAAATAAAAACAAATTTTTAAAACTGAGGCTGACAGAGGTCAAATGACTTGATCAGGATTACATAATTAGTAAGTGTCCAAGGCAGGATTTGAACTCAAGTCTTCCTGACTCCAAGCCAAGCACTCTATCTACTGACCCATCTAGTTGCTTCACATGATCCTTTTAAAATGGAAGTATTTAACAGTGAGCTTCTAGGCAGCTAGGCTGTGCAGTGGATAGAGCTCAGAGCCTGGAATCAGAAAGACCAGCCTTAGGCACGTAGTAGTTGTATGACCCTGGATAAGTCACTTAACCTCTGCCTGCCTTAGTTTCCTCCATTGTAAAATGGAGATAACAGTGCCTCCCTCTCAGCATTGCTGTGAGGATCAAATGAGGTAATATTTATGAAGTATTTTGCATAATTCCTGGCCCATGGTAGGTACTTAATAAATATCTGTTCTTGTCCCTTCTCCCTTCTCTGAGAACCAGTCCTGTACCTATAACCCAGCAGGTTTTTAACAAATTTCGGTTGAATCTAATTAGTGCCTCTGATCTTGACTTCACCATTTTCTTGGCTACTTTCTTTAGCTTTTCCAATCTGGACTTTGTCTCAATTACTTATATCAGCAAAAACTTACCTGAATCAACAGATACGATTTACTCCCAAAGCTTTAGATTCCTCTTCCTAAGTCTTTACAGATAAGGACCATAAGCACATCTATGCAGTCACCTTTTTTTAGTTGGTTCCAGGTATCGATTTGTTGTTTTTTCGACTGTTCACTGCCCTGCAGGGACACAGCCAACTACTTTACGACCGGACATAAAACCAATATTTCTCTACATTAAGGGTGGAGAAAATGTCAGCCTCAGCCAGGAAGTCCAGGACTGGATAAACAAGGCAAACACAGCCTTTCATTATTCAAATAATCATAGGATTTAGAGCTAGCAGGGAAGTACCATCTATCCCGTTCAAACCCCCTCATTTGTGGCCAAGGTCACAGACGAGTAAGGGACAAGACCAAGACTCAAAGTCAGGTCCTCTGCTTCCAAACCTAGGGCTCCTTTCTGTATAACATGAGTCTGACAGCAGGTATTGCTCCCTTACTCTTACCCCACTTCTTGCTTATTAGGGCGCCTGGGAGAGCCAGATGGTGGGAAGCTTTTCAGAGACTGGGGAACTCACTCTCTCCTCAAGGAGGCTATTTAACCATCTGGTGACTCTTAACCAGAGAAGCTCATCCTGATAGATTCGAAGCCTGAATCTGCCTCCCAGTTAACTCCCATATAACCTGTCTTAAAACCCAGACCATTTCAGTCTTTTCCCAACCTGCCCTACCCTACTTATACTTAACCCCAGTTTGAATTTACCAGCTTCAGGACATGCTTGCCCAAACAGCTAGCCTCTTGTCTGAATCTATTCATTCATCTATCTGCCTGACCGAAGTCGCCCAAGTCCCAGAGCCTGCAGGAAGATTCCTGGCCCTTTCCTAGGATATGGCCCTGGGTTAATGCTTAGGCCATAGGGTTACCCACTCATTATCTCCTTAATTGACTGTAGTTACTGGATTTGCTTATCTTCTTAAATACAGGGTGTCCCAAAATCTTACGGCAGTTTTTTAGCTTTAATAGCTATACTTAAAAAAATAAAAAAACTACCCTAAGACTTTTGGGACACCCTACAGTGTTTCTTTTTATTAAATAAGTTTTAAAATTTCTACTTCAGGCCAAGGGGAGTTAAGTCATTGATGTCTCACCCCTCCCTCCCCCCCAGCCCAACTCCTCTAATTCAGGAAAAACAAAAATTATCTCTGCTCCACACATTATTGTAGACAGCCCTGCATGAGGGGACTCCCTCTACCAAAGCAGATTTCCAACTATCCTGAAATTTATAGTGTTAATCCCTTGGTGCAATGAGAGGTTAGGTGACCTGCCTAAGGCCACACAGCCAGTATGTGATCAGAGACAAAACATGAATCCAGATCTTCTGATTCTGAGGTTGGTTCACCATCTAAATCTTCACAAAACTAATTCTATGATCCCACAAAACTGTAAGAACATTACTCTACTTTGATATATTTTCCTCAAAGAATTTTATCATAGGCAATCAATGAATGAATCAATCAGTAACATTTATCAAGCACTTTCTATATGCCGGGCACTGTAAAAAGCACTGTGGATACAAAACAAAACAAAACAAAAAAAGGCAAAAGATAGTCCCTTGCCGTCAAGAAGCTTAAAATCTAATGGGGGAAACAAAATGCAAATAAATATGTACAAACACACTATATACAAGCTAAAGAAGAAATAATTAATGGAAGGATGGTAGATAGGATTTTGGAAAAAACCTTAGAAAGTCAGCTAACTCAGTCCCCCCGTTAAGAAATTGAGGCCTAGAAAAGTCAAGGGACTTGGCCCCAAACCAAACAGCTGTTAAGAGGCCGAGCTGGAATTTGAACCTAGATCCTCTGATGCCCAGCTCAATAATCTGTTTGAAGCATTATACAATTTCTTATAAGTAATGATAACTGAGGGACAACTGGGTTGCACAATGGTTAGAGCACTAGGACTGGCATCAAGAAGATCTGAGTTCAAATCCATCCTCAGACACTTACTGGCTACCTGATCCTGGGCAAGGCACTTCACCCTGTTGGCCTCAGTTTCCTCATCTGTCAAATGAACTGGAGAAGGAAACAGCAAACCACTCCAGTGTCTTTACCAAGAAAACCCAAAATGGGATCACAGAGAGTCAGACACAACCGAAAACAACCAAAACAAGTAACAGCTTACATGTATAAAGCACTATATGATTAAAAAGCACCTTGTAAATATTATCTCAGTAAATCCTCAGGCCTGTGATGGAGGCAGGGCAAGTATCATCTCCTATTTCACAGATGAGCAGAGGGAGGCCCAGAGAGGGTCTCTAATTTTATATCCCATGACCCAGGGTCACATACTTGAACAGTATCAGAACCAGGATTTGAACCTAAGCCTTCTGGGTTCAAATAGTCCAAACTGCCAGGCTTTGAAACCCTGAGGGGAGATCACAGAACCCAGCTTTTCCCAGCCTGGTGCTAGTTACCCTACTCTGCCAGAGTGAGAAACATTAAAACAAACCCAAAGCTCCCCTCATCTGGGCTAAGCCCACTGAGCAAGCGTCAACAGTACCTGTTTCCTCTGGCATTACAGAGTGAGCTGTGGCCTAGTCAGACAAAGCCTGGGTGAGCTCCACTCCTATTCACTCTCTTCTGAACAGACCTCGGAGCTTACAGAGGAAGCGAGTTGAAAGACAGGCGGCTGCCAGGGGAGCCAACAGCCAGGTTCTGCCTGCCACTGGAGCTCGCTGGGACCGAAATGCAGGAAGGGTCATATGATGAGGGTGTCTCTCATGTACAAACAGGGTGATAGCCAAGTTCTTCCTGACTCACCAAAATAGAACTCCCCATTAAGCTCCGAAAATTTATACATCCTTCCGGGCTGGAGGCTGGGGTGGGGGGGAGGCAGGACACTTTGAACTGACAGTTAAATGTAAGTGACTTCTGCAATATATATAATCAGATTGATCACCCTCAAATGGTCTTTGAGAAGGGAAACAGCCCGAAATTCTCAAGCAGTTACCCTACAGTGTTCCATTTGAACTCGCAGGGAGGTCTAGAGCAAAGGGCCCTTCCTTGACTGGCTGGGGACGCTTCTGGTCTAGCTCTGGATCTGCCTCTCACTAGCTTTGTGAACCTCATTTTCCATAGTCTTAGATGAGAGAAATATACTAAGTGCTTTCTAAATTCTCTCCTGGTTCTAACTATCTATGCTCAAAGTCTTGTTTTATTCCAGGATTCTATGTTCTAGATCAGTGGTGTTAAACTCAAATGGGAACAGGCCATAGAAGGTACATAATGGTTCCTGAGGGCTGCGTATTGACTTAGAAAACCACATATTGATATTATCTATGTTGTTGTTAAGTCATTTTCAGTCACGTTTAACTCTTCATGACCCCATTTGGGGTTTTCTTGGCAGAGATACTGAAGTGGCTTGCCATTTCCTTCTCCAGTTCATTTTACAGATGAGGAAACTGAGGCAAGCAGGGTTAAGTGACTGGCCCAGAGTCACACAACTAGTAAGCATCCAAGACCATACTTGAACTCAAGAAGATGAGTCTTCTGACTGCAGGTTTGTCACCACCTAGCTGCCCCAACACTATCTATGTTCTATCGTATTTTTATTTATTTTTAAACTGTTTCCCAATTACATTTTAATCTGGTTTGGGCTGCACCCAGCAGGATTTCAGGCGGTGTTTGGCACCTACGTTCTAGGTGTTCTTCCAGTTCTAACTCTGGTTCTATGATTCTATGATTCATTTTACCCTATTTCTGCAAATAACACCACTGTCATCCCAATAACTCAGGATCAACTCTCGGAGTCATTATTAAATTCCTTCTTCTCCCTTACCCCTATGCATCCAAATAGTCTTGTTACTCCTCCTTTGAGAATCTCTCTTGCACTCATCAATCAATAAGTATTTATTAATTTAATTAGGTGCTATGCTAGGCACCTGGTTTTATTATGCTTCATTTTATGAAACTTCACAGATACTGCATTGGGTTTTTGTTGTTGTTTACAAATTGAAGGTTTGTGGCAACCCTGCATTGACCAAGTCTATTGGTGACATTTTTCCAACAGCATGTGTTCACATCTGTCTGTCTCACATTTTGGTAATTCTCACAATATTTCAAACTTTTTCACTGTTATTATATCTATAATCAGGTATCTTTGATGTTACTGTTCTAATTGTTTTGGGGAGCTATGAACCTACCCATATAAGATGGCAAACTTAATCGATAAATATTATGTGTGTTCTGACTGCTCCACTGACCTCCCATTCCCCATCTCTCTCCCTTTCCTTGGACTTCCCTCTTCCCTGAGATATAACAATATTGGAATTAGGCCAACAACCCTACAATGGACTCTTAAGTGTTCAAATAAAAGGGAGAGTCAATCAATGTGGAAAATTTCATTGTTGCATTATTTTAAAAAATTGTCACAGCCACCCCGGCCCTCAGCAACCAACACCCTGATCAGTCAGCAACCGAGACAAGATCCTCCATTGGCAAAGAGATCGCAACTTGCTGGGCTGAGTCAAGATGGCGTCATAGAAGCAGCAAAACTCTGCAGATCCCCCATAACCACCTCAAATACTTATAAAATAAGACTCTAAACAAATTTTAGAGCTCCAGACTCTACAAAAATGATAGAGTAACAAAGCTTCCACTGGAGGCAGCCTGGCAGGCAGACACGAAGGAGTTCATTGCAGCACGCTGGGAGCCCAGACCAGCACCTCATGAACGTGTTGTTGCTGCAGCCCTAGGGCGGCCAGAACAAGCCGTGGCAGAAGCTTTCAGGAGAGTGAATCACCAGCAGCTGTGGTGTTTTCCAGAATTACCAACCCATAAGAAACAAGGACAAAGGGAAAAGGTCAGTGAAACTTGGCTAAATTTCAGGGAGAGGGTCTGGCCGACTGATCCCAGAGCTACAAACAGTCTCAAGACGTGGTCCAGCAGCCGCCTCCATGTGGCTGCTTCAGAACTCCCGGCCTGCAGATTGGTTTAATCTTACTCTCATTGAATTTGGCTTAGGGAGGGAATGACATACACTCTAAAATGGTTATCTTGTCCTGCAGGAGAGTAGGGGGGAAGGGGATGAGAGGGGAGATGATGGAGGGGAGGACAGGTTGGGGGGCAAGGGTTGTTAGAAGCACACACTTCTGTAAAGGGACAGGGACAAAGTGGAGAATAGAACAAGTGGGGGCAGAATAGGAAGGAGGGAAATACACAGGTACTGGGGTAGGGAGATCCATCTTACCCTACCAGAAAGTCAGAGGAGTGATGGGGGAGGATATAGGAGACAGCAGATTGGGGGACGGGGTATACAGTGGGATTGCTATTTTGGGGTGGTGGGTAGGGGAAAGACAGGGAGAAAATTTGTAAATCAATCTCATGGAAATGAATGATGTAAACTAAAAATAAACAAAAGTTTTAAAAAAATTTTTAAAAAGATTGCAACTTGCTGAAGGCTCAGGTGATAACATTTTTTAACAATAAAGTATTTTCAATTAAGGTGTGTGCACGTTTTTTAGATGTAATACTATTGTGTACTTAATAGACTACAGTATAAGGTAAACATGACTTTTAATGGAAGCCAAAAAGTTCATGACAACTCACTTTATTGTGATATCTTCTTTGTTGCAGAGGTCTGGAAAGAAACTCACAATATTTCTGAGGTATGCCTCTTTTGAACATACTAAGACAAAATATAACAGCTCTGCCCACAAGCACTTTACTTAATACCCATTGAATTTAGCCTTGTTTGAGCTCTCATCTCTTCTTGTGTAGGCTACTGGGATGCCTCTTAATTCATTTTTGCTAGTCTTGTCCGTTGTCTCTTCATTACGTTCTCCACATCATTGCAAAAAATGATGTAATATACCTAACATATCGTCATCATGTCAGTATTCCTCCTGTACTCATAATCATTTGGTGGCTCTTCATTGCCTGCCAGATAAGTCATAAGCCAACTCTAGCCTTCAAAGTCCATCACATGCCACTTTAAATACACCTCCTCTCATACTATATCTTTCCGTGTACTCTACATCCTAGCCAGATAGGATGACATCAGACCTCTTCCCTGCATGGCTTATGGCATTCTCTCATGCCTGGAATGGAAACCCCTCTGCTTCTCTATCTATCGAAGTATCTGTCCTCTTTCAAGACCAAGTCCAATTGCCATCCTTTTCCATGAAGCTTTTCATCAAATCCTTGCCTGCTCTCCATCCTAAGGCAGCTTGGGGAAAGCATCCCCTCCTCAAACTTTGTCTCAACCTCTTTTTTGTACACTTAAGTTGCTCTCCTCTGTATTGTATGACAGTTATTTATGGACACATCTCTTGCTATTAGATTATACATTCCTTAAGAATAAGCTCTGTGTTATATCTGTTTACCTCATTCTCCTTACCAAGCATAGGGCCTTGGACAGAGAAATAGCTTAATATTTTTTCCTAATTAAATTAAATTGAATTTTTCTGATGGGAAAAAAAACATATTTACAATAATAATCATATCAGAATACATAGCAGACCTGGCCTGACCAACAAAGTCAGCATGAATGCATCTTAATTCATAGAATGCAAAAGTGAGACAGGACTTTTGAACAGAGAGTTTGAGAGCTGAGAGGGACCTTCAAACACAGAATATTAGAGTTGAAAGTGTCTGTTAAACAGCACACTTTCAGAGTTGGAATTCCCTTCATTATCAGAGGCAGCTGAGTGACACAACAGATAGGGTGAGGAAGGCTTGAATTCAAATTGTGTGCCAGGGCTGGGTCACTGTGAAGAAGTCGCTTTAACTGCTCTCAGCCTCAGTCTAGTCATCTGTAAAATGGTGGGCTTGGATTTGATGACCTTTAAATTAAATCCCCTCCTGGCTCTAAAGCTATGATCCTATACTGAAAATAATAACAAAGCAGAGCCTTGTAGAGGTGGAGGGACCTGCTCAAGAACTCCAATTCATGAGCCAGTGCCAGAGCCCAGGACTAGGGAGAACCCAGGTTCTTTATACCTAGTTTTATGTCAACTTTCTTTTATTTAAAAAAAAAAAGTTTCCTGACTAGTACAGACAGCTCATACTAACTATGTAGGAAAAGCTTCCAAGGAGCTTAATTCAGCATTTTTCAAAGAGGTGATCATTTAGATTCACTCTGAATGTCTGCATTGTAAACTAATATTGTCAAAGCTCTGGAAATTACAAAAAAAATGTTCCACAATCTGCCTCTGAACTACTTTTTTAGGCTTCTAAAAAAATTGTCTACCCTTTTCTTGCATTATTCCCTTTCAAACACTATACATCTCAACTAAACTGGACTATTTATTATTTCTTAAGCTCATTCCACTCTTTTCTCCCACCATACCTTTGCTCTAGTCATACCCTACACCTGAAATGAACTACCTCACCACTGCCCCTTCTTTGCCTACACCATTTTGACATGGTTACCAGACTTTAAGAGCCAGATCAGATGTCTTCTTATCTTTTCCTAACTCACTACACTCAAAATGCTGAATGTACACAGGGCATAGAGACAGAAGATGAATTTTCCCATCTGTAAAATGGGGATAATAATATGTATACTATGCAGCTCATACCATGACTGTTACAAAGAAAGCACTTTGTAAATTATAGAGCAATATACAAAGCCAGCTTTACCACTTTTGTTTTTGGAAGAGTAATTCACATTTACCAAATTCTCTAAGGTTTATCCAGCTCTTTCTGCACAATAATCCTGTGAGGTAGGTAGGTAGATGGGCAGTGAGAGTACAATTGTTCCCATATTACAGATGAAGAAAGTACAGGTTAGAGAAGAGAAATGAGTTGCCTCGGGTCATGCCAAGTAAGTATCTAGGGTGGCAGTCAAATCCAGGTCTTCTGATTGAATTCCTCCTCTCCTTCCACTTATACTACATACTGCCCTTTGGACTGCCAGGCATATTTTGAGCCCATGAGAAAAGCAAGAGCCTAGGGAGCAAGGCTGCCATTTTTTTCTGCCCTTCTTTATTTTCCCCAGCTATTCATAAATCCCAAGACCTCTGGGAGATGGGCACAGTTGAAAATGTTCTTCAGATCCTTCAGGCACGTAAACGTTGACTACAGATACAGCAAGGGTCTATAGGTGAAACGGTAGGAAAGATTTCATTTAATGGTGCATGTAATCTGTGCTGATCTGGACACTAGATATTTGGCAATATGGATCTTATGGGGATGGAGAGTCTTTCATTCAGCAGGGTGCCAATGCACTGGAAAGAGCTTGTCATATTTCACACAGCACTGGCTTAAATATCAGGTTGACTGTGGCCAGCAAGAAGTGCCTTGTAGCATCAGATCAGCAGAAGAAATTTGGGTGCGGGGGCTATGGGGCAAATGTAAAATTCTTCTCCTCTCTCCACCACACACACATACACACACACATACACACACACACACACACATACGCACACACTTTTATTATGCAAGCTGGTATGAAACCATGACCTCATTTTACTATGAAATATGAGAAACAATAATTGTCCAGATTCTCATATGAAACTCAGAGGAATTTGCTTTCTCTTACTGGCTTATGTGATGTACAAATGCTACAGAGATATATTCAGGAAATATGCTCACATCCCTTTGCAATCCATAAATGAGGATTAATTGATCTATGAGGAGTCTGTCTTATTGACTTTATAATATTAAACAATTTTCTGGCAACATTTAAGGAGTATCATACTTAATAATCTGACTTACTTGCCTCCTAGACACATATCAATAATAACAGATAAGCTATTATTTCTCTGATAAAGACTGTCTAGCATAAATAGACATCAATAAGGTTATAACTAGGGGTCGACTGCAACCAGATCTGCACTTGAGTCCCAGCTCCGCCATGTTGGGCAACAATTCAATTCAATAAACATTCACTAACAGCTACAAAAGTTCAAGGCATTGGTGATACAGACTGTACACAGAGAAGTAAGTTAAATGACACTAGAACAATTAAGGTCTTTGGGGTTTTTTGTTTGTTTGCTTTTTGGAGGGGGAAAGGCAGGGCAATTGGGGTTAAGTGACTTGCCCAAGGTCACACAGCTAGTATGTGCTAATTGTCTGGGTCTGGATTTGAACTCAGGTCCTCCTGACTCCAGGGCTGGTGCTCTATTCACTGCATCACCTTGCCACCCCAAGGTCTTAGGTTTTATCAGTGTGGACCTTCCATTTATCAATGCCAACTGAAAAATTTTTTTTTAGACCTAGGCAGGTGGGGGACTATCTTCATGAGGTGCCTGTCATGGAAGAAACTCATCATCTGATGGCTAATCTTTTGGGGATGGAACTTTTTATTCTTAACTAGGTACGTTCTCAGGTAACCAGCACAGTCCATTGGAACTCAAAAGCTTTGCAACTTAATGGGACCTGCTGGAACTCACGCTCTGCTGGAAGAATCTTCTGAACTCTGGGATCAACTCTATGTCAAGATGTGTCATCCAAGAGTTCTTTAGCGGAGAGACAATAGAAATATCTCACATTTATGTACTGCTTTACAGTTTGCAAGCCACTTCCCCGGCAACCCTGAGAAATAGCTAACACAATTAATATCCCCTTTTTACAGATTGAGAAAACTGAGGCCCAGAGAGATACAATGGCTTGGTGAAGATCCTCCCTCCCCTTTCCATAAATAAATAAATGTAAATGTGTGTATAAGTACGTATGTGTGTACATATGTATATATACATACAAACATACATATACATACATATATATCTCAAAGCCAGGCATTGATCCAAGTCTCACAATGCTTGCCACTCTAGCATCCTCCCTTTCCTTATTTAAACATGAGGAAACAGTCACAAAGATATTGTCTGGAGTTAAGGCTCAGCTCCAGGGCCATCTCCTAAATAAAGCCTTTTCTCAGCCATTCCCCCCACACCTATTTGTTGGTACTCAAATGACAAAGTGTAAAGCATTTTGTAACCTGTAAAGGTTTACATAAATATAGTATAAATAAAGTATAAATATATATATAAAAATATATAAAATATATACATATAAAGTATAAATATATGTTATATAATTATATATAAATATATTGCATATAAATATATAAATTAAATTTATATAATATATAAATAGCATAAAAAATAAATTATTTTCCTTAGTACTTAACAATAATAATCATTATATTTTAGGTTTCAATTTATTTCCCCTTAAAATGACTAAATAAGCAAGTATATAAAAAACCCCAGATGGTATCTAGTCCAACTCTACACAACCTACCTATCTCACAGGAGTTTCATATGGAGAGTGTTCTGTAAATCACAAAGCATTTTGTAAATGTGAATTACCATTCCATCAATAAGAGGAATGCCCTCTACAACATTCCCCAAAAGTAATCACTCTGCTTTCATTTGAATGCTTCCAGTAATGGGCAGCTCACTACTTTATATGGCAGTCCATTCTACTTCTGAACAGCAGTTTCATAAAATAGTCAACTTGGAGTTGGAAGGGAAAATCTAGTCAAACCTCAAAGAAAATCTAGAACAAAAATATCCTCTATGATCTCCTCAACATTTAGTCATCCAGCCTTTGTTAAAAGATCTCTAGTACAGGGTAACTCATGAAATCCCGAAGTAGCCAATTACATGTGGGGGTAGCTCCAATGGTTAGAATGACGTTCCTTATAGAAACCAAAATATTTCTTCCCAAAATTTCCGCCCTTTGCTCCACCTTCTGGGAAAAAGCAGAACTTGTCTAACATTTCTTCCATATGACAGTCCTTAATACTTTAAGGTAGTTATCACGTCCTCTGTAACTCTTGTGTAAGTCCAAAGGACTTACATGGTATGACGTCCTCACCACCTCCACCGGACATACCCAGATATGTTGAAGTCCATAAAATGTGCTGCCCTGCTGAAGCTGAACATATTGTGACATCCAACCATGGCAGAGTGTTCATCTCCATCATTCTGAATGGACACTACGACTTTATTAATTCAGTCAACCAGTTGGCTTTTTCTTGGCTTACATCACGGTCTACTAATGAGCTTATGAGTTCATTAAAATGCCCAGAACTTTTTCATATGAACTGGTTGCCCAGCCACACCTTCAGCATCATTTTCATGTGAATCTAAATGTAGGACTTGACTCCAATAGCCTTTCTTGTCTATATTACTCGTTTAGCATTTAACTAAATGAACCCTATTTTGATAACCACCTTTTTACCATTTATTTTTACCATCTGAAATAAGGTTAATAATCATTGGAAGCTGGATTGTGTCACTTAATTCTTTCTTTCTCCCACAGTTCCAAACACTGTACCTTATACATAGTACATACTCATTATATATGTTTTTTTATTAATCTGGTGAACTGATATATTGAGGAGACAATTAAAAATACTGAACCTACCCATGATTACAGAAAAATTTTATTCACAGGGAGAATTTTTAAATGTCTCTTACTTCTAGAAATTATGAGTTGATCAAAGTCATCTTGAATTCTTCCTTCCTCCTCTCTATCCACAGATAATCAGTTGCCAAGCCTTGTGAATTCCACCTCCACTATATCTCTCCAGTCTGTCTTCTCTCCATTCACACAGCTACCACTATAGTTCAATCCTTCATTATATCTCACCCTGACATAGCAATCATATCTTAATTAGATTCCCAAGCTCTACTTTCTCCTCTTTCTCGTCTTCCATGGTGCTACCAAAAATCACTTTTCTAAAGTATAAGTCTTGAAGCATGCTACTTTTACACTTTCTTTCATTCTTTGTTCTATTAATTTGAGTCTTCTTGTATAAAATGACTAATGCAGGAATGTTTTACATGATTGCACACATGAAAGCTATATCTGATTGCTTGCCATCTCAGAGAGATGGGAGGGAAAGGAGAGAGAGAGAGGGAGGGAGGGATAGAATTTGGAACTCAAAATTAAAAAAAATCAAATTAAAAAATTGTTTTAACATGTAATTGGGGGAAATTGTGTGTGTGCGTGTGTGTGTGTTACAAATCTACTCACATTATTCCTTTACTCAATAACCTCCAGTGGCTCCCTATTGCTTCTATGATAAAGTACAACTTCCTCAGCCTGGCATTTAAAGTCCCTCACAATTTGGCTTCAGTTATCTTTTGGAGTTACTTTATATCCCCTTCACTCACTCCATATTTCAGTTAAGTTGGCCTCCCTGGTCTTCCCCTAATTTGGCATTCTATCTTTTGCCTTTTTACCAGCTGTTCCATATCCCTGGAGCATCCTCCTTCTTCATCTCTTAGAATTCCCAGCTTCCTTAACCATCTCCTTTGGGAAGCCTTATCCCCCTAAGTACTCTCTCATCCTCAAGTTATCTATCATACACATATTTTTTCCACGCATGTGTTGTATCTCCCAAAAGCATGCAAGGTCCTCCGGGGCAGGGACTATCTTTTTGTTGAGTCTTTGTATTCCCTGCTCTTAACGCAATGTTTGGAACATAGCAGGCACTTAGTAAATATTTGCTTGGATCTTTTTTGTTTTTGTTGTTGAGCTGCTTAGTCATATCTGATTCTCCATGACTCCATTTTGGATTTTCTTGACAAAGATTCTGGAGTGGTTTGTCATTTCATTCTCCAGCTCATTTTACAGATGAGGAGCTAAGGCAAAGAGGGTTAAGTGACTTGTCCAAGGTCACATAGCTAGTAAGTATCTGAGGCCAAATTTGAATGCAGGTCTTCTTGACTCCAGGCCAGAGCTCTATCCACTGCACAATCTTGCTAGTCTCTTCACATGCTTATTTCTGCTTCCATGCATTTGGTCATGATATTATTCCAACCAACAATGTCCTACTCACCTCTTTATTGCCTGTTTAAATCCTATGAAGTCTTCCTTCTGTATAAACCCAGTGCAAATTGGCATCTTCCCTGCAATGCATAGAGAATTTTCTGGAGCATTGAGTGGTTAAGTAACTTGCCCAGGGTCACAAAGGTAGTATGTGTCAGAGGCAGACTTGAGATCAGTTCTATATGCACAACACTGTGTTTTTCACTTACCAAAGTGCATGGAAATTACCCATCTCTTTGTGTCTCTGAAGATGCCAGTGTTGCTGAGTGCACTGCTACATTTCAGTTCAGGCTCTAGCAAAAGCCTGATTCTGGAATGTGCTATGTGGGACTTGTGCCCACATGTGTCTTTTCACATTGCCACAAGAGCCCTGAGCCTGAACAAACTGGCTAAACAACAAAACAAAATAGGAAGGGGTTGAGGGGCTGTGAGTCTTATTATGACAGTCTATAATCTCTGACAAGGGCTCTTATTGCCATGCTGTATTGCCCCCAAGCAAAGGTACTAATTCTGTAAGCAAACGGCTTTGGTCAATGTTTTCATTTCAAAAAATAAATCAAACCTGTCGTTATGAACCTGCCTGAGAAAGAAAGACTATCTATTGCCTAGGTTTGATTTTTGAGGCATTTGTGCATTGCTATGAACATACTAGACACCCAATAATAACAAACACATGAGAAGTTAATTTCTTAAACTTGACCCCAGTTAAGGGATCTCCACTACTGATCCTCCATATTGTCAGACCTATGACTTTGTGTGTTGTCTGTATTAGCATATTTCTGTCCCTGCCTTGTCATACTCCATTCTCCTGGTTTGGGGAGTTCGCCTGCTGACGTTATAGAAGACAATGTATGGAGTCAGACACTTGGAAATGTCTTGAAATTTAGAAAAATATGTCATTTCTCTGGTTAAAGCCAGTGTGACCATTGATATTGAATCTAGATAAATCTCCCTGACATTTCAGATGGGTGTACCAATTCTTTTTTACTTCCTGTCCTAAACTTCTGCCCAGATCCAAATAAATTTATATAGAAGGCACTTTGGTTTTGTACATTTTATACAACCACCTCATTTTCCTGATATGGAAACTGAAGTCCATCAAGATTATGTAACTTCCCATTCCCCAATTGATAAATGGTCAAAGGATATGAATAGGCAATTTTCAGAGGCAGAAATTAAAGATATCTTTAAGCATATGGAAAAATGCTCTAAATCACTATTGATTCAAGAAATGCAAATCAAACAACTTTGAGGTACCACATCTCACCA
>CM053592.1:139414370-139443931 GCA_028646515.1 Pseudochirops corinnae
TTATATCCCAAAGAGATCACAGAAGTAGGAAAAGGACCCATATGTACAAAAATATTTATTACAGCTCTCTTTGTGGTTGCAAAAAACTGGAAAGATAGGGGATACCCACCAATTGGGGAATGTCTGAACAAGCTATGGTATATGAATTTAATGGAATACTATTGTGCTATAAGAAATGGGAAGGAGATGGACTTCATAATTACCTGGAGAGGCTTATACAAATTGATGCTAAGTGAGAAGATCAGAACCAGGCAAAACTTGTACACAATCACAGACACATCATACATATGATGACCAACCTTGATAAACTGGACTATCCTCAACAACGCACAGCTAAAAGACAACTCTACAATCCTCAGGATGAAAGGAGAAATATAAACTCAGAGAATGATATAGAAAGACTATAGTTTAAAAGGAGACTGAAGTATAACATGCTATCGTTATTTTTCATGTTTGGTTTTGCTTTTTTTTTTTTTCCCAGTGATCACTCATAGGTTACAACCCTTCTATATAACCAAACTGTTGTACAATGTGAAAGTATTTGCAGATCCTATACATGATTGCATGCCACCATGGTGAGGTGGGGGAGAAGGGAGGTGAGAAAATCTGACTCGGGTGATTGTGGAACTGAATCTTGTAAACTAAAAGTAAATAAACAAGTCATTCAAAAAAAATGCTTACTGCAGTGCCTAGCATATAGAAAATTCTGAATAAATGTTAGATATTAAAAAAAAAATTATGTGACTTCCCCAAGTTCACACAGTTAGTGAGAGTCAGAGCGGGATCTGAAATCAGATCTTCTTATTACAAAAACCAACTCTCTTCCATGATACCACTCAATCTCTATTTCTAAAAAGAGAAATTCCATCCATCTCTGCATCTAAATTCCGCATGCTAGAGAGGGGAGAGGTGGAATAGCAGGTCCTAAAAACCACTAGAAAGGTTGCCCAGTAGTAAACCATGCTCCATTAGTTTGGGGATGTCCGTCAAAACCACCATGACATAACTTAAGTGTAGTGGAAAGAAAAACTGGGTTTGGAATCAGGAAACTTGGGTTTACTAAGTTACATGCTTGCAGTTACACAAGGTGTTAAAGACAGAATTAAGGCTTCAACCCAAGTCAAAAGACTGGGTTCAGGCTCAGCTCTAGCACTACCATTGTCCAGCAGATTCAGGCAGATCATTGAAATTTTCTGAGTCTCATTTTTCCCATCTGTAAGATGAGGAAGTTGACGATGATTTCTGAGGTCTCTGCCAATGCTAAATGTATTCTCTTTTATCCTAGAATTCAATGAAGAACTAATCAAAAAATATAAACCTCCACAATCATCTAAAAGGGGGCCTCAAAAGTTACCTGTTCCAGAGGCATCAAACGTAGCCAGCTACGTGAGACCCACAACATTTCCAGGTGTCGCCTGAACCAGAATAAAATGTAGTTCCTATATGATTTTAATGTCTTGCTGTATTAATAAAAAAGAAATCTATAAACATGTGTGGTTTTCCAGGTCAATATGGGGCCTGCAGGGTTCCTCAGGTATGATTTGTGTGACCTCCATTTCTAATTGATTGGTCTAATCCAATCAGGACCCAGAGTACCAACACCTTTTCACAGCATCCCTGGCAAGCAGTCAGCCTCCAAGGACAGGGGAACTCTTTCCCTCCCTAGACTACTCAAGTTAAAGGAACTAAAAGGAAGGAAGATTTTCTTTTATTAAGCCAAAACCTGTACACTTCACTTCTCAAAATCTTGGTAACTCATTAGAAAGACAAACTTCCTAACTATTGTCCACACAATACAAATGAATGCACTTTTCAATTCATTTTGCTGCAGGTGTCTACAACAGCATGGGCAATGCCAGGAGTGTAAATCATCTCTCACTTCCACTGGTTATCAAGAGGCCATCTCAGAGCAAGAGGTTCACGCCAAAGAAAATATCTTGCCCTTAAATGTATACATTGTAATAAATAATTGCTAACATATAGCTAGCTATTTAGTATTTACATAGCACTGGTTTCAAAGGCGCTTTACAAATATTATCTCATTTGATCCTCACAGCAATCCTGAGAGGCAGATTCTATTATTAGTCCTATTTTACAGATGAGGAAACTGAGGCAGACAAAGGCTAAGAGACTTGTCCAGGGTTGCAAAGCTAGTAACTTCTACGGTAGAATTTGAACTCAGGTCTTGTAATGAGGGAAGATAACACGTACATAAATAAAAATACATGATACTTATGGAACAGACACATTGTTACCTTAGAAGGAAAAAGCACTAACAGATACAGCCTCATTCACTTATTTTTGCTAAAAAAAAAAAAAATCAAATCAGTTCTTGATTCATTGGGTGAAACTCTTTGATTTCACAGATGCTGTAACCAACACCCCAAAGAGGGGAAGTCACTCTCCCCAGATCAAACATCTAATCAGAGAGAGAGAAAATGGGAAGGTGTAGGTGAATACATTGAAACAAATATAAAATGTGTGTATAATGAGCAGGCCACCAAGGGAATCCGCGGCAACCAGCACTCATATCCTTCAGTTACTCTGACTAAACAATGGGATGGTAGGTTTAGAGGAGGGCATTTTGTCCAGTCCTCTTATCTGTAAATAAGGAAACTGACATCTGGAGTGAGGAATTGATCTGCCCAAGATCACACATGCATAGTAGGTAAAGAAGCAGAATTTGAAAATAGGGTTTCTCTGATTCCAAATTCAGTTCCCTTTCGCAGTGTTTCTCTCTGTCTCTGCTGCCAGGGCTCTGTGCAGAGAAGACAGTGTATTGTCAAGAAAGTAAAATGATGCCTAATTTCATACACTGAGACATAAAAGGACTGGAGCCAGGACAAATAACAATGCTTTGTGTGCATGCACCTCCATTCTCACCTAGTTCACTCAAATTTGGTGCAGAGAAACCTGTGACTCATTGGCCTATATAAATTGTTTGAGGTTTTTGTGAAAATTCTTTGTGATACAAAAGTCAAGTTATTCAAGTGTGTTTCACCCATCCTCATAACACTTGGATTAAGAATATGTAGGTATTGTTAACGTCACCTTCATTTAGATGAGTTGATTCAAACTTGATATGCAGGGGAGAAACTAGGGCAGGAAAAAATACCACAAGAATGAAAGTCAAGGCTCCTGAGTTCCCTGATCTGCCACTAATCTGTAGATGACCTTAGATATGTCACATTTCCTCTTTAGGTCTCAGTTTAGGCCTTAGTTTCCTAATCTGTAAAAAGGGAAATTTGAATTAATTGGTCCCTAGGATTCCTTCACACTTTAATCTTCTGGAATTCTAAGATTAAGTCTTTGAAAATATTCCTTAGGTCTTTGTATTTCAAATCCAATCTTTTTAATTATCTCAAGGATATAGTAATAATAATATTTCAAATTTAAGTAGTTCTTTGATATTTGCAAAGTGTTTTACAAAATAATAATAACTAGCATTTATGTGGTATTTTATGGTTTGTAAAGCACTTTTCACATGTGATCTCATTCGATCCTCACAGCAACCCTGTGAGGTAAGTGCTATTAAGTGCCATTATCATTCTCCAAGTTACCAATGAGGAAACTGAAACTGAGAAAGATTATATAATTTTTTTTCCAGGGACACATTGCTAGAAATTGTCTAAAGCAGAATTTGAACCCAGGTCTACTGGAAGCAATGCTTTTCATAGCATTACTATCTCAAAAAGACAATATAGTTTAGGAAAATGTTGGTTTTAGCACAGGAGACCTGGGCAGTAGGGTTGAGATGTAAGAGTTTGAGCCTGGGCTTTAGAACTAAATTGCTATGTAATCTTGAGCAAGTCACTTGTCTCTTCTAGGCCTCAGATTTCTCATCTTCAAAATGAAAAGGCTGGATTAAAGGATCTCTACGATCTATTCAAGCTCTAATATTCTATGACTGATTCTTGGAGACAGGGATCTGGAGCCTGTCAAGTGACTCAGAATTAAAAGCAGAAAAATAAGCTCAACAGGGGACAGATGAGTAACTAGCAGGAGCCAGATTGAGGGAGGAGGTTTCTCTTGTCACACTAATCAGGAGAAGGACTTGAAGGTGGACACTATAATTATTGGGTTTGTAGCTGGCAGTCTTTGAGGAAGCAAACAGGATGAACCACTTGCTACTGATTTTATAGAGAAGCTATTTGAAACAATTGGTTTTTGTCATTGTTTGAGACAGTTGAGTCAACACACAAGTTTATATTTTCAAACTCCTAATTACACAAAAGAAACTGCATAAAGCATGACAGCATTCATTCTTTCATTCTAGAAACATTTATCTACTCTGTGCTCCAAGGACAAAGGAAACACTTATGGATGCATAAAATTTGAGAGCCGGAAGGGACCGTTGAACATAGGACACAAAATGTTTAAGAGTCAGCAGGGCAGTATGGAAGAAATGGTCTTCTCAGGTTCAGAAGCCTGGGGTTCTAGTCCTGGCTCTGATATTTAATGGGAAAGTCATTTAACAGCATTTTTGCCTCAGTTTCATGCTCCATAAAATGGATCTAATAATAGATTAATTACCCAGCCCATTGAATTGTGCCGCACAAATGTGAACTATTACATATTAAGATTCTTTCCATTTGTAATGGTAGCATATTACTATACCAAGCACTATATTAGGTAATCAAAAAGAAAAGAACAAAATGTTTGTTGATTTGAATTCACAGAAAATATTCTTAAGTGGAAGTGGGGAAGTATACCCCAGTGGGCTAGTACTGGAATAACTGGTGGTCTTAGTCACCACTGGAAAAAGTAGAAGGAAGAGTCCAGGTCAGTAGATCATAGGCAAGCATGGAGTTAGGGATGCCAAAGCTGGAGGCAGCCAGAGGCATAAGTAGAAACCATAACTGCAACAATCTAGCTAGGCCGGAGAATCCATTTTACAAGGATGCGTTAGATGTGAACCAGCTGTCCCTAGAAACAAAGTATTAGGGCAAAAAGGAACCTTAGCAGAGCCATAACCACACCAAGGCATGTGGGGCTGCTATCCTACTGTGACCTGTGCCCCAGATGAAAGATCTTCCTGTCTGTTTCTCTAGTTATTTATGAGTTAGTGACAGAGATGACAAGATCATATGGTCTAGAAATAGGGAAGCAAGAAGAGAGAGGAGGAGGAAGAAAAGGAGAAGGAGGAGAAGGAGAAAAAGAAGGAAGAAGAGGAGGAAGAGGAGGAGGAGGAAAAGGATGAGAAGAAGAAGGAGGAGGAGAAGGAGAAGGAAGAGGAGGAGGAGGAAGAGGAGGAGGAGAAGGAGAAGAATGAGGAGGAAGGAATGGAGAGAGGGAGAGGGAGAGAGAAAGAGAAAAGGAGAGAAGAAGTAAGGAGAGGGGAGCAGAGGAGAAGAGAAGGGAAGGGGAGGAAGGAGAGAGGAGAGAGAGGAAGATAGAGAAAAAGGAGAGGGAGAGAGGAAGAGAAGGAAGAGAGAGGGAGAGAAAGAGACTTAGAAATAATCTAGTCTAGCCACCAGTCTAATAAATTAAAAAACTGAGGTCTAGAGTGGGGAAATAAGTTTTGATGCCACATGTCTTAAAAGTAACCAAGGCAGAATTTGAACAGAGACTCTGAATCCAGAACTCTTATTCTTTCCATTATACCATAATTAAACTCAGTCTGAGGATTCCTGAGTAGTCAGTGTTTCCCAGAAGACTATCATATTCTTCATCCAGAGGCTGCTGCCCGTGACCTTGTGCCAAAGGAGTGAAGAGAAGGTGGAACACATGTTCAGCAGTACTGCTTCCATGTCATCAAGAGCTGACCAATCTGTTAATCAGCTTCAGGTCAGCCCAGCATGGCACAATAATCAGTTACAATTCACCCCACATAGCCACTGACTTTGGAGGATGTTGGTACTATTTCTGTGACTCCATTAGTACAAAATGTCTACAAAATGTCTACCTACATCACTAGATTAAAGTAACAAAAGTACTTTGCAAACCTCAGAACACTATGTGAAGGACCCTAAGACCCTAGCCTAGGGTCTTAGCCAGTAGCTAGTCCAAATCTTTCATTTTGCAGAGGGGGAAAGCAGCTTGTTCCACAGCTAATTAATGGCTGAGTCTGGGTCAGAACCTTGGCCCCCTAACTCCTATTCCTCTACTACTCCATTACATCTGGTCTGGGAACTTACCTGGTAATCCTGAACAAAACCACTTAGCAAACAACAGCACATTTCTAGAGCATTGGAAAGATTTACAATCTTAAGACTTTTATTACCACAACTCTCTGAATTGATATTTTAGCTCTCTGACTTTTTGTATCTGTAACACTTTGTATCTATAACACTTAGCGCAAGGCTTGGCACAGAGCAGGCAATATAGATAGATAGATAGATAGATAGATAGATAGATAGATAGATAGACAGATAGATATGTATATATGTGTGGATATATATATATATATATATATTTCCTTTCTATTAAGTCACATCAAATAGGTTATAATAGCCAAAAAAAATTTTTTTCAAGTGAAAAACTGAAAAGTAGAAGAGAAATAGTAAGTATTTACAAAAATAACCAGAACTTCTTAAAACAAAGACAGCATTAATAACATGCTAAAACACTGAAGCATTTTGACACTCAAAAGCTGTATCTTTAAATCTTTAAGATATGCAAAGGGTTTTCCTCATGATATTCCTGTGACAGTGGTAGTATGTGTATCACTATGCCTATTTTTTAGATGAAAAACCCAAGGTCTAGACATGATTTGGCCAGTGGTCACACTGTTAGCTACAATTGCAACACAAAAATGCTGACTCAACAACTGTTCTTTCAAAGACACTATGTTGTTCCCATACTACTTTTCATTGGTACCATCATTAAGGTTGAAAGTGATTTTACTTGAGAGTGGTCTCATTCTCAATGAGTCCCAATGCAGAAATAAAATGACTCCTTCACATAGTGTTCTGAGGTTTGCAAAGTACTTTTGTTACTTTAATCTAGTGATGTAGGTAGCATTAGCATTCCCATTTTACAGAGGAGAATACTGAGGCTCAGGCTGGTAAAAAGTGCTGCATGAGGAGCATAGAACTAACAAATGTCAGAAGTGGGGTTTGGACTCATGTCTCTCCTGAGACTAAACCTGTTACTCTAAACTCCAATAGATCCCTATTACCTCCGGGATCAAATAGAAGATCCTCTCTTTAGCTTTTTAAGTCATTCATAACCTGACCCCTTCCAGTCTTCCAGCCTTCTTCTCCCTTGCTCCTGTGTTCTATGATCCAGTGAGACAGAGTGTCTCTGCTGTCCCCTATTCCTGGAATACTCTCCCTCCTCCTCTCTGTCTCCTGGCTACCCTAGCTTATTCTAAGTCTCAGCTAAAAGCCAGCCTTCTGCAGGAAGCCTTTGCCAGTCCATCATAATGCTAATGCTTCACCCCTGAGATTACCTCCAATTTTATCCTAGATATGTCTTGTTTGTACATAGCTGTTTGCATATCGTCCCCCCACTTAACTGTTAATTCCTTGAGAGTAGGACTGTTTTTGCCTTTATGTGTATCCCCAATCCTTAGCACAGTCCTAGGACAGAGTAGGTGCTTCATAAATGTTTGCTGGGTTAACTTACTCTATGCTACAGTACCTCATAAACTTCAAAAAAATGGAAAAACCTTAAAACATTCCAACAATATATTAATATATATATCCTGCTCAGCAATAACTATCCCCACTTAACTATATCCAAATTCTAGGGGTGCATCTTAATTTCTTGTAGAAAAAGAAAAGGTTCTTGTTATTTCTTCCTGTACAGCAAATTAATTGCCTTTCTACTATTAAACTACTACTTCTCTAGGAAATTCAATTTAAAATAAAATCCCCTCATTGTAACAAGGAGGAACCTGAGACCAAAAGAAGGGAATGACTTTAAAAACCATAGAATAGGAAGGGTCCACAGAGATCATCTAGAAGAATCCTCTGACTAAAATTTCCAGGGTTGGGAGCTCCCAGTGTTCTGGGACAGCCTGTTATATTTGTGTATAAATCTAACTGGTAGGGTTTTTTTGGCTTTATATCAAGCTGAAATTGACTTTCCTGAAATTTCCATGCTTTACTCTATTGGGCAGGTTGACTCTACCTGTCTATGGTAATCACAGAATCTTAAGGGTTGAAAAAGGCCTTGGAGATAATTCAATTAAAAATATGTCTTGGGTACTTAATAAATGCAAAGCAGGGAGCCAGACACAAGAAAATCCAATGATGAAAAAGGACACAATGCCTGATCTCAGGGAGTTTGTAGTTGTTCTAGGTAATCATAATGAATTAAGGACCAAGCTGACATCTGAGTTCCTGGCTCCTAACTCCCAATCCTTTCCTCTTACTATTCCTGTCCTTTCAACTCTTATGAGGTTAAGTTTCTAATAAGTACAATAAATCACTAAATAGGTTTTTGGTTTTTGTTTGTTTGATTTTTACTTTCAGGAAATGATAGTTCTTGTGCAACTACTGTCAGTCTGGAGAGAGAGTCTGCCCCAATACAACAATTTATACCTTGCCTTTTTTATTGATTTGTTGCCAGAGACACGCGATTCTGGCTTCTTTAACAGTAATGCCTTACTTAGTCCTGAACCAAGTCTAAAATGACAGAAGCATACTCTGAAAGTAATTTTAGAATTTTTAAAACAATGAACATTTTCCTAAATAGGGGAATAAGGGAAATGGAGGAAGGAAGGAGAAAGACGTTTTCAAACTGGGCTGGGCTTTGGCTAACTTGACCTTGAACTCATGCATAGAAGCATGATACTGTATAACATATGCTTTTTTTCTTTCCATAATTACAACTTTCCAAAGAATACTAGGAGGATGGGGAGGGGACCTGAAAGCAAGGCACAATGATGGACTAGAAATAGCACCAAAACCCAAATCAGAAGCCCTGGCTTTTCAATCCTGGTTTTATTCACTATCCATGGGCCTTCAAACAAGTCATTTCATGTCCTTAAGCCCCAGTTTCCTCCTCTGTAACATAAGGGATCGGGCAAGATGATCTCTTCAGTACTTTCTAGCTCTAAATCCTATGCTGTTAAGAGGATCAGTTGAAGAAACAAATAATGTTTAGCCTGGAATGCTAAAGAAGTTGGTGGGGAGAAGGAAGGGGGTGCTGATCATTCACTCCAGCTATCCTAAGGAGTATTATATTACCCTAGATCAGGGGTTCTCAACCTGTGGGTGGCAACCCTTTTGGGGGTCGTACGACCCTTTCACAGGGGTCACCTAAGACCATGGAAAAACACATATTTCCCATGGTCTTAGGAACCGAGACACCACTCTTCTATCTGTCTCCAGGCGGGTCCGCCCACATGCAGATCCACCCACATATGAGTATTAAAGGGTCGCGGCATTAGGAAGGTTGAGAACCGCTGCCCTAGCTCATGGTATCTCTCAGTTAGAAAAGACTTCTGAGGCCATATAATCCAACTCATACTGGAAAAAGACTTTTCTCTATAACAATGGTTCTCAAAGTGTTGTCACAGGGTCCCTAAGGTTCCTCAAGACCTTTTCAGGGGGTCCTTGGGGTCAAAACTACATTTGTAATAATACTAAGAAATTACAGTAAATACAGGCAGATATAACCCACATAGACAAAAGATTTTTGAGGTCTTCAATCATTTTAAGGGTATAAAAGAATTCTGGATCCAAAATGTTTGAAAATCATTCCCATACAACATACCTATCAAGGGGCTGAACATCTAATGATGCGGAATATGCTACCTCCTGAGGGAGTATATTCCACTTTTGGAAAGTTTTAATTGTTTAAAAAAAAACAAACATTTTTCTCCCTGCACCGAGCTTTAGGTTTTCTAGCCTAAATTTGAACTCAGTTTCTTTCCTGACTGCCATATTATACTACTGAATCATACTGAGCATTCAGACCAATAATATCCCAGACTATTTTTCAGATGAACAGCTGTCTAGCCATGCCTTTCCCCATGTTGTACTTATGGAGTTGATTTTGTAAAACAAGTGTCAGATTTTATGGTTTCTCCTATTAAAATTTATCTTATTAAATCTGACCTAATATTCTAGCCTGTCAAGATCTTTTAAAATCTTTTTTTCTGACAGAACCAGGACCAATGACATTATAAGAAGGTAGATTTGGGGCTAGTGTAAATATAGATTAAAATAACATAAGATTCCTTGACAGATGCAGAGGCAGCTAACAGTGGATAAAGAGTGTGACAGAGTCAGGAAGATTGTTGCAGATACTTACTAGCTATATGACCCTGGGCAAGTCTCTTAACCTTTGTTTGTTTCAGTTTCCTCAATTATAGAACTGAGAAACCCTACTTCACAGGGTTAATGAGAAGATTAAATGAACTGACATATGTAGTGCTCTGCAAACCTCAAAGAAGTATTATTATTATTATTATTATTATTTAACAACATGGACAATAACATTCCAATGCAATCCAGTCACCTAGTTAAGTGTTGCATTAAAAAGAAAATATATGCCCATCAGAAGTAATTACTACTGTCATGGAAGATGTCCAATGCTAAGTCCAAATGAAAGAGAGAATCTTCCATATGCTCTTGTTTATAGATGATGTGGTGCTGATTGAACCAAAGCCCAGAATATTGTTGTTCTCCATAAATAAGATCTGTACTCACTTTAAAAGTTTGTCCCAACTAACCACACCAGGAAAGCCAAGAGACTGAAGAATGCCCTTACTATGATATGCAGCTAAATGAATAATCAATAAAGCTGGTCCATCAGTAGATATATCTTGAACAATTCATGGGAATGGGTAATGAAACAGATCCAGGATTGACCGAAGTATGCTGGAATACCTTTGGAAAACTTGAGCAGTGCTTTTAATGAGCTCTAGATTCTTCCTGAAACAAAGCCATATCTCTTCAATATCTTCTTCCAGTGATGTAATGTGGTTATGAGTCATAGAATAGCTCAAAATTATACACATAATAACAGAGTTTAGGGTTGGAAGGGATTTCAGTAGCCACCTGGTCCAACCCATACTCCAAAGGAATCATCACTATCCATAATGACAAGCTGTTATCTAGACTCTGCTTGGAGACGCCCTGTGAAGGAGAGTTCAGCACCTCTCACAATAGCACATCATTGTTTGGGATGGCTCTGATTATCACAAAGGTTTTTCTTGACAGCAAGCCCAAATTTGCCTTTTGCAGGTTCCACTCTTAGGGACCAAAGAGAACAAATTGTAATCCCTCTTTCCCCACGATGGCAGTTTTCAAGTGTGTGAAGATTATCATTTCCATCCCTCTTCTTCCCTGACGCCCCAGTTCTACCCTAAGTCTTCACTTCTCTAGGGTACACATTCCCAGTTCCGTTAAGTTTTTTATCTGTTTGTTTTTACTGACCACACTGATGACTCCTGTGGAATCTGAAGTTCAAGAAATTACTCAGAATTTTTGGAAACTGCTGGCTATACATACCTCTCCTATCTTATACTTGTGAAGCTTATTTTCTTAGCTGATGGGTACCTTTACATTCATTATTGAATTTCATTTTATAACCAGCTCAGTGTGCTAGCCCATACAAATCCTTTGGGATCTTGATTTTGATATACAGCATGTTTATTATCGTTCCTGCATCATCTGAGGATCTGATAAGCCATTCCATCTATGCCTTTATCCAACATGAATAAAAACGTTAAATGACACAGGACCAAGCAGAAATGCCCAGAGCATTAATCCCACTGGTGTTCTCCCGCCACACTGACATGGAACAATTGCTCAATGCTCCTTGAGTCTGGTCATTCAATCAGGTCTGAATCCTTCTAATTCTCTTATTAATTTAGTCTATAGAGTAACAGAGTAAATAAATTAATATACATATAAATATATATGCATAAAATATATATACTTATATTCATATATACAATTGAATGAGATATTTATAAAGTACTTTGCGAAAGTCATAGAAAAAGATGTAGTAATAGCAGTAGTAGCAGAAGCAGCAGCAGCAGTAGTAGTACTGGTAGTAGTAGTAGTAGTGGCAGTAGTAGTAGTAATAGTAGTAGTAGCAATAGTAGCAGTAGTAGCAGTAGTAGTAGTAGCAGTAGTAGTAGTAGTAGTAGTAGTAGTAGTAATAGTAGTAGTAGTATATGTGTATGTCTCCCTTAATAGAATGAAAGCTCCTTGAGGACAGGGACTGTTTTACTTTTTTGTCTTTGTATCTCCAGCACATCTCATAGAACCTGGTACATACTGGTTGCTTAATAAATGCTTATTGATCGATTAGTGACCAGAAAAGGAAGTAGGACTGTCACATAGAAACAGCAAGGAAACACCAATGGATGGCTGGTGTGCTCCATTGGTTGCCATGTAATCTCAAGAGGTCTACAGGAAGGCCCCCTTGAAAAGACCTGAACAAGAATTATACAGTAGATGGGGAAGTACACATGAGTTTCTGTCTCCACAGTGGGAAAGAATATCTAAACTGATGTAATCAAGGAGTCATCTTAATGAATCTTAATGAAAGAAAAATTATTAAAGTTGTGCCAAAATGGAATGGGAAGCCTTAAAGGGCAGAGAATTCTCTACAAAATATGTTTAAATGAGGGTTGGATGACCATTTGCTGAGAACATTGTAGACAGGATTTAAGAACTGAATAAAAATCATGACATACATCTCATAGAGTCCCCTCCATCCAAGATTCTACAATTCTACAACACATTTTACAAATTAAATACAGGAAGCGAAAGGTGGGTGGCTTTTTGTATTCATTAAAACACTTTTCCAGAAGAGCTATTACACTGAGTCATTCTTTGATTTCTCCAAATATTTATTGAACACATACAATATGCCTAAGCCGGTACTAGTATTGAGGAGGATACAAAAGCAGAAGATTCAATTCAATTCACTAGTCACCCACTAAGTGCTGACGATGTTTTGAGTATTCTGCTAGGTGCTGGGGAATACACAAAGACAGAAAAATGGGGCTTTGACTCTTAGAGAATTTGTAAGGTAGGGAAGATTAAGCATATGCAAAAATTATTATAACAAATGAGCATCCTCAGACATCTTATATGAATGTGAATAAGACCCACCCTATACCCTCAATAAGCTTCTAGGCGCATGGGAGAGATAGGATATTTATACATATAAGAAGACAACAAACCAAAATGTAAAAAAAAAAAATGCTACAACAAAAAAAAATTGTAAAAAAAAAGTTATGGGGTCAAGAGGTGAAGAATAATAACTACAATAACAACATTTATATACTGCTTTAAGGTTTGTGGAGAGCTTTAGAAATTATTAACTTCAATATAAGGTGGTGGTATTTTTTGTTTTAAGAACAAGGATTGAAGCTACTTGTTTTGATTCTCTCAAGAGTGTCTAACACACCAAAGGTGCTTAATCAGAATTATTGACTGATGAGCAAAAAGAACAGTCGATTTCCATTTAACATGTTTAGTTGGATCTTTCAACATGGGAACCATTCACTGCCTACTAAAATCAGTCAGGGCCTTGGGGAGAGCAGGAAAACCACACAGTTTGAATGGTTGTGGCTTCAGCAGTGGACCACAGAAGTATGGCAGGAGCTGAAGAGCCAGGCCAGAACGAGGAAGTGATAATAAGACACCAGGACAATTCTATCCAGTTCCAAGTACCCCGTTTTGGGAAGGACACTGACAAGATGAGATGTGTGTTGTCTACTTCAACTTCTGATAAAGATGTGGTCATTTTCCTCGCCCAAGGTCCATTCTTCTTTTTGTACCCATGATTTTATCTCCTCCCACCTTCTACAATATATTGACTTTCATAATCCTCTCCTCAATCTCTAATTTTTCATCTCTTGATGGTTTCTGGATCATTCTCTACAACATTACTAAGATTCTCCCCCTGCCCATCCTTTAAAAACAAGGAAACCTCATTTGACCCTACCATTCTAACTAGCTGCATTATCCTATTTCTTTTATTTCATAGATAAACTTCTAGGGGGAAAAAGCTATCTACTCCTTGCCTCCTGTACTATCACCCATTTCTCAGTCCCTTACAATGTGATTGAAACTACTCCATCCAAAATTACCAATGACTTCTCAACTGCCAAATATGACCACCTTTCCTCAGTCCTCATCCTTCTTGACATCTCCATAGCAGTTCACACTGCTGACCACCCTCTTGGCTACTCTTTCCTTTCTGGGTTGTTAAGACACTGTTTTCTCTTGGCTGTCCTCCCTACATGACTTCTTCTTCTAGGTCTTCTTTGCTGAATCATCTTTTATATATTGCCCCCTAACCATGGGTCTCTACCAAGGTTGAGGCATGGGTCCTCTTTCCTTCTCTCTCTGTATTCTTTCTTGGTTGCCTTTATCAGTTCCTCTGATTTCAATGATCACCTCTACAAAGATGAATTCCTAATGTATATATCCAGCCATAATCCCTCTTCAAGATTCCAGTCCTATATACTATATACTACACATTTCAAACTAGATGTCCCATAGGCTTTTCAAACCCAGTGTGTCCCAAACAGATGGCATTATCTTCTCCCCAAAGTCTATCCTTCTTCTCCATTTCTGTCAAGGATACCACCACCCTTCCAGGCATCCAGGTTTGAAACTTTGGTGCCATCTTCAACTTCTCACTGTAACAGTATCAGACTAAAATACATAATCACTACCTAAGGATCTCTGTGGGCCACATATTGATTTAGTTTTAAAATGTAATGTTATCTATGTTTTCTTGTATTTTTGTTTATTTTGTTAAATACTTCCCAATTACATTTTCATCTGATTCTGGCACAGTCACGTGTGTGATGCCTCTGTAGTGGATGTATGGTAATTGAAGAGACTGAACACGTGGAGAATGATTAGGAGGTGATCAAAATATTCCTGATAAGAGGTGTTAAGGCCATAAACTAAAGTAGTAATTATGGAGTTTATAGGTGATGGATACAGGAGATATTGGGAGGTAACAGACAATGAAGGGTGGATGGCAGTGAAAAGCTTGACTGGGCTTGCAAACCTGCATAACTGAAAGGATGGTGGTGCTTTCAACAAAAACAGCAGTCTGGAGCAGAGACAAGTGTGGGGTGAGACAATAACAAGTTTCATTTTAGGAACATCAAGCTTCAGACACCTATGCCACATCTAATACGTCAGGGAAGTGATCAGAAACAGATTTAGAGACTTGGGAGCCATCTGTAGAGAAATGTCAGCTGAATTCACAGGAGGTGATGATATTGCCAAATGGAGCAAAGGAAGGGACGCCCCTAGTTGGAGGGTGAGGCAAAGATGATAATCCAGAATAGGAGGATGAGAAGGAGCAGTGAGACAGGTCTGGGAAGAGCCCAGAGAGAACAACATTGCGAGAAAGCAATAGAGCCTATGAGAGGAAAGAGTGAGCAATAGTATCAAAAGCTAGAGAGTTTGTTTGTTTGTTTTTTAAAGCATGAGCACCAAGAAAATTCCATTAAAATGACTAATTAAAAGATCATCAGTAACTGCAGAGTAAATAATTTCAATTGAGGTCAAGTTGGAAGCCATGTTTTAAAGGCAAAGGGATGGCGTGAATGTTCTTCAAGATTGGGAAGTGCAAACAATGTATATAGATGACTTTTTTTTTCCTTTCTGTGAGTATTATTATGAAAGAGAGAAGACAAACAAATCTAAGATGCTACTGGGGGAAGTATTTCAAATACCTAGGATCATATTCATTCATTCATTGACCATTTATTACATCATAGAATGTCACAGAAGAAACATTCTTACAAGTGTTCTAGTCCAGTTTATTCATTTAACAGATTAGGAAACTGATACCTAGAATGCTGTCAGGCGATTTGCTTAAGATCATGTAGTGATTCATGGCAAAGTCAGAATAAGAATCCAGTCTCTTGATACCAAGTTCACTGCTCCATCAGCTATACTGGATTTATAAGCAACAAAGCAAAGGTTAACTACAGCATTGTAGATCTTGTAACATTAGTTATGATCAGGTGGGAAACCACAAAATTTGGTTCAAACACCAGATTTATATTAAGCAGCCTAGGGAAAATAAATGTGTTTAATTTTCTTACACCACAAGTACAACAGCACTCGGGGAAATGGTCCTTATCAAACCATATTAACGTGATTCTGTTCAGTCCATTTGTTCAACTGGAGAGTGTCAGGGAAAGTTTAATGTGGAATCAAATCAAAATTTTAATAATTAAGTTCCCATAAAGAGAGGAAAGACTTGATTACATTTAACTAGATATTCTGCACGAATTTGTAAGCAGTCTTGGGCACAGGAGACATGATTTGTGAAAGAAATTCTTAGAAGTGAATAAAACTGACTGTGTGTATGTGTATGTGTTTGTGAGTGTGTGTGTCAGTCTTAGTCTCCCCCTTTCCATCCATCCATCCTTCCTCCTCCTCCTCCCCCTCATGCTCCTCCTCCTCCCCCTTGTGCTCCTCCTCCTCCCCTTTCTTCTTTGGTCTTCTTCTTCTCCTCTCTCTCTCTTCCTTCTTTCTCCCCCAATATGGTTATTAACTGTGCAGCTAGGTGGCACAATATATAGAGTGACAGGCCTGGAGTCAGGAAGATATGAATTCAAATTCAGCCTCAGAATTTACTAGATGTATAAGTCAAACTGAGCAAGTCATCCTTTCCCATTCTATAGTTTCCCTGCCTCTATACAGTGCATAAAATGAACCCCTTCCATGTCTGAACTTACTGAAAATCTTTCCCTTCCTTCAAAGGATTTCAGGTGCTCCCTTTAGAATGACACTCCCTGATTTTCGCTATTTCCAACCTACTCCTGTCCCAGCTAGGTGGCAAAATAGAGAGCCTGGTGGGTCTAGAGTCAGGGAGACCTGAGTTCAAATGCGACCTCAGACACTTACTAGCTGTGTGATCCTAGTCAAGTCCCTTAACCCTGTTTGCCTCAGTTTCCACACCTGTAAGATGGGAAAATAATGGATAGCACCTACCTCACAGAGTTGTTAGGAGGATTAAATGAGATAATGATGATAAAGCTCTTAGCACAGTGTCTGACACACTGCAGGTGCTATATAATTGCTAGCTATATTAATAACAATAATAATATTTTATTCAGTAATAATAATAATAGTATTATTATTATTATCCCAATTGAATATGTTTACTGTAAGGCATGCTCTCTCTCCTTATATTTCCAGAACCCTTTGTTTGACCTTTTTCTTTGTGTTCAGATTCTAATTTGTATTAGTTATTTGAGTTCATGTCTTGTCTTCCCTTCTCTTCTGTGCCTTCTCTCAATCTCTGCATTCCCTGCACACAGTAAAGGGTTTTCCACATAATAGACACTTGATAAATATTTGGTGAATTGAATTCTCTTCACATCCAGTGATTTGTGCTTCCAAAGGCCACTCAGCTTTAATTCATCTTGTAGAGGGAGAACCAATGACAACGAGTGGCTTGGGAGAGGTCACATCTAGATGCCACAGAACAATGGGCCACACAGACACACTTCAATGCAAGTGTTGGGTTTCCTATTCAAAACAGAATTTGCTGATTTGAGAAAATGATCCTTCTCTCCTCTGAACGTGGATAATGAAGGGATATGGGTGTCTAGGCCAAAATGGCCAAGCACCACACTGATGGAAGAGACCATTTAACCAGAAACAGCATGAAACACTCGGCAAAATCCTGCCTGAGGAAACTGAACCCTAGACTTTGACCACGTGGCATTCATTCAACTAATATTTAATTGCCTACTGTGTGCAAGGCATTGTATAAAGGTTTTTGTTTTGTTTTGTTTTGTTTTTAAAGTGGTATGACCCTTGCCTTTGAAGAGCTTAGAGACTACAGAGGAGGTTTGTGCATAAGGTACAAGTAAGTACAAATATGTTTATTATGCAATAGGAGCAAAGAAAAGAACCAATCAAGGCCCTCTAGGGACATTTTGAAGGAGGTGGTATCTACCACTAACCTAATTGTGTGACTTTAAACAAATCTCTTTCACTCAAGGCTTTGAATTGGATTCCTTGTTTTCATAAAAAAATTTATGGTGCCTACTCAATGGCTCTATTTCAAAGCCTAGGACTATTATCTAGACTTCACACATATAATGGTTATCATGTTGCTTCCATATTAATGGGTGGGGGAGGAGCTGGAGGGAGAGAGAGAATTTGGAACTCAAAATTTAAAAATGAATTTAAAACAACTACATTTTAAAAACCAAGGCTTCAAAAATTGAACTGTATTTCCTGATGTCATGAGTAGTAATTCATAAATATTTATGATGTAAAACCAAACACATCAATAAAACTTTAAAAACAACAACAACAAAGGAGTGAGTCATCCATACCTTTTTATCAAAAATCACTTTGGCCCTTAGACTGGTTGCAAAATTCATTTTACATGATTATGCGCATCACAGTGGTCTCATGGTTTTTATTTGCCATGAAAGGAGTAGAAAGAAGAGGGGGAAATGTTTGTTATTTGAAAATAGTAATAATAACTTTAAAATCTTTACCTCTTTATTTTATTCTCCAGTCAACCCACTTTGCCTCAATGGACATGATTTTTGACTTCCCGCTCCCTGCTCTTCCTAAAGCCTTTATTTAGCAGGATTTTCTCTCTCTTCATGTTTCAATGATATAGAGGCTGTGGAAGCAGTTTTAAAGTTACATAGCATTATACTGAAAGATAATTTCATAATATTCACCTCATTTCCTGCTCTCTTCTTACTTTCTTATTTCTCATGATCAAAGCCTGTCCTTTCCCTTCAGTTGAGGAAGTCTCCCTTAATCAAAGACCGCAACGTCTCACTTTTCACAGGCCCACAATCTGGCCATCTCAACTAATCAGAATGTGGCTAAGGGGGAAATAATCAGAAAAGAAAAAGGAGAACTTAGAGTACCAAAAACAAATGCAACAAAGTCCATCCTCTGGCATTTTGTTCAGATAATCTCTCCCTCTCATATATGACACACTTCCTACTTATTTTTATTTGAGAAAGTTCTACTAAATTTAGGCAAGATGGTGAGGTGGAAAGAGCACTGAACTTGGATGCAGGTTATGGTGCCATCATTTACTATGTGACCTTGGACAAGTCTCTGAGCTTCTTTATCTGTAAAATGGGCACAATGGTACTCATACCATCTATGTCATCAGGCTATTGTGGGGAAAGATCTTTGGAAAGCATCCCCACATGATGTTTATTTGATGTAGTCATCCATACTCCGCACCCCTTCTGACCAAGAAGATTATAAGGAACAGGAGAGATTGCAGAGATACCAAAACATTGACAGCAATAAGCAAGTGAGAAGGGAGAGAGGAAGGGACAGAGACAGAGAGACAGAGACAGAAACAATGACAGAGACACAGAGAGAGACACACACAAAGAGAGACAGAAATTGAGAGTCAATGAGAAAAGGGAGAGAAAGAGACAGAGACAGAGAGACAGAAAGAAGAAAAACTATACGAAGTAGACACAAGAATGCAGAAGGTAAAGTAATTGGTTTCAAACAGTGCAAGGACAAACATCTCTACATACTCCAATTCACCCCAATACTAGGGAACCTTGGAGCACAGAATGTTAGGGCTAGATGGGACCTTAGAAGGCATCTAGTCCAACCTTTCTCCTTTCACAAATGAGTAAATTGAGGCCCAAAGAGTTGAAGTAATGTGTCCAAGTCATGAACATGGAGTTTGTAACGCAGCAGGATTATAAAAGCAGAGCTGTAGAGTGGGAAGGAACCTTACGACACTATCTGGTTCAACCACCTTATTTTTCAGATCAAAAAACAGAGGCACAGAGAAATTGAGCAACTTGCCAAATAATGATTGTTCACACGTATGTAGTGTACACTATTTGTCAAACACTGCGCTATGTGCATTACAAGTAATTATTATCTCATTGAATCTTCATAATAACCCTGGGAGGCAAGTATTATTTTTATTCCCATTCTAGAGATGAGGAAATTGAGGCTGAGGTTAAGTGACTTCCCCTGAGTCACACAACTAGTAAGTGTCTGAGGCCAGATCTGTGAGATCTTCCTGTCCTCAGGTCCAGTCCTCTAGCCACTGCACCACCCAGAAGACCACTCAGGTTACAAGGGACTCCAAATCAGGTTGTCTAACTCCAAACCCAACCCTTTCCATCATGTTTCTTGACTCCTTTCCCTCACACCATACTACAATTGTGATTGGCTTCATATATTGCTTTTTGTCCAAAGGAAATCAGACATATCATAGGACTGGAAGAGGAGATAAAAGCTACCCTCCCCAGCTCTTATTTTTTTCCCTCAGGAGCTAAACTTTGGCTCCATTATCAAAATATGTGTTAACAGCGCTTTGCACATAGTATTTAATAAATGCTTCATTCATTCAAATATACACAGCCATAATCACCAAAGCAATGCTAGAAGAAATCCATGTTTCCCTCTATTATTAGCTGAATACTCTTTTGTCCCTTTTAGGGCAGAGGTCCTGATTCCCTGCATTCTGCTACTTCTGCCCCAGAAAAACAGCTTTCAGGAATTTATATGCAGCACAGGCTCTCACCTAGAGACCCAGAATGGAAGCTATTAATTCTTGCACCAGATTCTTCCAAAACATGCTGCTCTAGTACTTCATCTATTAACCCATGGAAACTCAGCTTCATGCTTGGACATAGGCAACAACTTTTCACTTCCCAGCTTGGCAACTTTAGGCTACTCTGTTCCCCTCTGTGGGGGCTCAGTGTCCTACTTGGTCAAATGTGGGGATTGGACTAGATGACTGCTAAGGTTACTTCTTGACTCTAGATCCCACAATGAAATGAGAGGGAAGCAATGGCCCACTGTACCAGGTAACAGCACAGGTTATGTGGCGTGCAAAGGTCACTGATGTTCTCTGGTCCCCCATGGATTCTGATCCATTGTTTCAGGCCTGGTTCACGCATCACCCCTTCCAAGAAGAATTCCTCAGATCAATCCCCTCCCACCTCCATTAGGAATTAAGATCCTTGAAAATAAGGAGAGTGTAATTCTTTATTTCTGTAGCCCCAGGGACCAGAACAGTGTCTGGCACATAAGAAATAATAAATGCTTGTTGACCTACTGATTGGCCGACTAGAAGTAATTTTGCCTTTATCTAGTCCCTAATCACTTTGGATGCCTCCTCTTTACTTCCTTATTACTTCAAAATATCCATGATTTCATTAGTGTGGATGTTTTCTCCGCTAACATAGATCATAGCTTCTACTATGCCTTAAGAGATAAGGCTTCATAAGTAGCCATAGCCAGAAGACTATATTACCTACTGCTGACAAGCCTCTCTAAGCTTGGCTAGGCTGGTCCTAACATGACAACCACACAGCTCATCACTGGCCTGTTCTCTAAGCTTTTGTAGCCTGGCTGAACCTGCCAGAGTTTACAGTCCACTAAGGAGTACCTGGGAAGAGAATCACATGCACATGTAGTCTACTTGGCATTTTATGTACTTAGATACCTAACTTATTTCCCTTTATTAGACTGTAAGCTGCCTGAGGGCAAGGAACTATGTCTTAGTCACTTTTGTACCTACCCCCAGCAACTTGTACAAAGTACCACGGAGTCTGAACAACAGCAGCTCATGTTACAATACAACTTGAAAGCTTCTAGTAGAAAGAGCCCTACCTGAAGTCAGAGAACTTGAGTTCAAATTCTGCCTCTGGCACTTTCTATCTGTATGGCCTTGGGCAGGTCACTTCACCTCCCTAGGCCTCAGTTTCCTCAATTATAGAATGAAAAAGTAAGGCTAGATGGCATCTGAGATAATTCCATAAAGTCTTCCACGAGTATCCCTTCCTCTGTACGCCAGTCTTGTTATTGCTGAATTACCACAACTATCATATCAAAAAAGAAAAAGAAAAGAAAATCCTAAATGTTTTACTTCTATGCTGTCCCATTCTTTTGTCCCAAATTGAATTACATCCCAAGGCAAAAACACAGCTGTGACTAGACTGTGTGGGCTCACTCACTCATCACTGGCAGAAGGATAGCTTGTGGGTGTCTGCATCTCTTTTGCCATAAAGTTTCCAGACACAAGGCTGTACACAAGGCTGTACCACTAGTTAGTGACAGAGCTGCTGCTTAGAAACCAGGGTCTTCAGCTCCTTTGTTCATCATCATTACTCATTCATTCATCCAAATCTGTTTCTTAGGCATCTGTTCCATATTAAACTGGTTGCCTATAAGAGATCTCAAAAGCAAATGGTCTGTGCCTTCAAGAAGCATACAATTCCATTGAGGGGGATAAGTTGTTGTTCAGTCTTTTCAGTCACAACTGGCTCTTCCTGATCCCATTTAGCATTTTCTTGGCAAAGATACTGCAGTGGTTTGCTATTTCCTTCTCCAGGACATTTTCCAGATGAGGAAACTGAGGCAAACTCAGTTAAGTAACCTGCCCAGGGTCAACCAGGTAGTAAGTGTTTGAGGCTGGATTTGAACTCAGAAGATGAGTCTTCCTGACTCCAGGCTTGGCACTCTATCCACTGCATCACCTAGCTGCCCTGAGGGAAGTAAAACATGAACACAAAACAAATAGCCAAAGGAGGTAATATGCTTATTTCAGGGAGTGAGTGCTACATAAAGCTGTAGATGGGACTTTTTTTCCCCTTGGACCTTTTTCTTGGACTGCGTTTGATGGTAAGTTGCCTTAGGGCACGGACAGTATCTTTTCTAAATTTTGCCCCTCCCATAGTACGGTATCTGTACAAGGTAGTTACTTAATAAGTGTTTGTTGTATTGAACATAATAATTGAAAAGTTACCAATTCAGGGCCATGACAACAAGAGAGTATTTGGGGGCATCGTTCTCATTTGAGCCTCCCAGGCCTCAGGATGGAAACACTTTCTGACGCTTCCCTAGTTATTAACAAGGTACTAAGGGAGAGAAACTCACAGAAGTTTTCTGAGAATTCCAGGGTGGCTGACATATCCAGAGGAACAGCCCATTCTCTGTGAGTAGGGACTGCTTAATTCTTTGTGTTAGTATGCCCACAGCACAGCACAGCACCCAGCACATAGTATGACTGGTGCTCAGGCTGCTTCTCTGACTTTCTTCTCTTGTTAAATCAATGGATTGTTGCTGTCTGTTCTTCATTTTTGCAGAGGACCAATCTGACTGGCAGCTCAAACAGGATAGATGGAAAGAGAGAGGAAGGAGTAGAATGGAAGGACTATCCAGTGCCTGCAGAAGAGGCAGGCTATACAAGTTTGGGAGCAAGTGGGGCTCCCTGACAGGTACTGTAGCCCATGGGCTGTACTGTGGCTTCTTTCTAGGCAGTATAATATGGCAGATAAAGGGCTATCCTCAGGGTCTGGAAGATCTAGGCTCACAATCTCTTGTACTTAGAATCTGTGAGAAAAAGAGTAAGTCACTTTTCTTAGCCTCAATATCTTAATAACACTTGTAGTAACTACCTCATAAGGGGATTGTGAAGGTATATGTAAAACAGTTTGTAAATTGTAAAGGAATCCGTTGTTTCCATTTCTTTTATTGAAATGTAATAAACTTTTTCTTCTTTGAGTATTATGTGATCCATGTGTTTGCAAGGAAAACGAGTGATAGCATTCTTGGCTTTGTCCAAAAAGAGAACCCCAAGTTATTTGGGTAAGGGCAATGAGCCAGAGCCTTGAGCAATCTCCCCCTCACCCCTCACCAAATGCATCTGAGTATAATGGCGGAGTGCCTGGCATAAGCGCTGAAAGAAAACAGGAGAGCGAATACTCCTTGGAGCCCAGAGGTCCCAGTGCCTTTGAACATTCATGGATCCTAGGTCAAATCATAGGTGTTTTAATCTGCCTGGGCTGGCTTTGCTGCCACTCCTTCTGGAACTAGGAACTTCTAAAATGAATTGAGGTTTTGGCACTCAGTTCCTCACCTTACTGGCCAAGGCAGGCAAGGAACAACACTGATATAGAAAAACACTGAATAAGAACAGAAATAAATATTAAGACAATGAAAACAACATTAGCATACTCCCAAATGAGGACCCTCTCCTTCTACTTGCCTGCATGATATTCTGAAATGAACAGTGTGGAAGAGTAGGGAAAGTGTATGGGATCTGGAGCCAGAGGACCTGGGTATGAAACCCAGCTCTGATATTTACCATCTGCGTGACTCTGGGAGAATCATTCAAACTCTCTGGGCCTTAGTTTCCTCATCTGTAAAATGAGAGGGGTGGGGATGGTCCCATCCATCTTCATCCATGTTAGCAAACATATTTTCCAGCCCACCTCACCCCTAGCATATCTCAAAGTAGTCTCTATCCTGCCCAGAAGGAAGAGAGGTAGGGAGCACACACAGGTTGACCTGATGCATTGAGGGACCTTCCAGACCCTGAGGATGCATTGACCTGATGCATTAATCCATAGTGTGCCAGAGTAGATTTGGAGTCTGGAAGCTTTGGGTGGAATTCTGTCTATTGCTTATGAGACTCTGGGGAAGTCACAGTGTCCTATAATATGGAAATGGTAATAGTTCTACCAAATCTCATCTGTAAAATGCTATAACTTGCTTACACCAGCAATGTGACTCTCCACTGACCTTTGAGTAACTCACAGCTCCAGGTCCCGGTAGATCCTTTTCTTCCCTTCTTGGCGTGTACAAGAATTTCTCCTCAGGCATGATGTAGCTTTTTTGCTGGGCTCCTTGGGGAACTGTGAATCTGCATCCAGTCTGTCCTTGGCTCTAGATGCAGATAGCTATCAGCTCTTCCAGGAATGATGCTAGGATGTTGATGTAAGTGTAGGCAGTCTTCTGGGCCCCTACAGTTCATGAGATCTACCTTGGACCAAGGGAAGTTTGGGAGAGAAGGAGAAGACCAAAGACAAAAGTTTTCCCCTTCCAAGCAACTCCTCAAGGAGTGATAAGAGAATCCTCTCCTCATTCACTGCTCCTGAAATACCTTTATCATACCTTTGCACTGGTCTGAAATTTTACAGAAGACAAATGAGGCATGGTCAAGTTTCCTAAGTTAAACTGAACATTCTTCCTGTGCAACCTCACTTCAGTTCATCCAATGGCTCATTGATATGGGCATTTTTGCAATTAATTGTAATGCCTTTGGTTGTTCACTTACTTCAGGTCGTGAAGTAATTTGGCTTACTCAATCAGTTCCACCCTTACATATGCATACTTCAATAGACCTGTGCTCTGATTCCTCAGGATATGCTATCCTAAGGTATAGATTACAACCTTGCCATACTTTCCATGCAGTGCAATTCTTGTCCATATCTTTCCATTAATCCCCCAAAGAGGATCTGTCTAAGTTGGTGAAAGTATTCTATTTTTGCCCCTGGATGTCCATGCAGCACTCTGGACTAGCAGTATGGTGGTAGTTGAAAATTTATTGGATTTGTAGGAGGAAGACCTGGGTTCTAATCCTGGACCCATCTCTTAATATTTGGATAGCTGTAGGCAAATCATCTAACTTACTTGAGTCTCAGTTTCCTCAAGCTAAAGTTAGGGGGTTGGACTATATCTCTAAGGTTCCTTCCAGCTAAGAAATCTATGCTCTAAGAGGTGTCTTATACCTTCAACATGAGATGTAACCAACTCACATTCCTTACATAGGTCCCTGGCATCTTAGTATAGATGGATCTCCACATTTGATATATGTACACAAATTATATATGTATATGTATAAATATATGTGTGTATACCTATACATATGTAAACATAAATACACATTGCCTGTCTTATTTGTGGGGGTATGGCTGGACCTATAGTTTCCACTGCTCTGGAAATGCTGTCCCCTCACACAGACGGGCCTTCATCTGTAACTTGGGAGTCACAAGAGCCTTGCCTAGAGCTCTGAGATGTTATGTGGCATGTTCTATCACATGGCTAATGTGATAAAGGCAAAACCTGAGGGCAAGGACAGCCCTCTATCCAAGCTTCCTTTCCATTCTTATTTCACACTATGGGAAACCCTAGTGTTATCTTCCATTCCTCCCCTCACATTTCAGACCAGTTGCTACAACTTGCCATTTCTACCTACACAACATTGCTCACCTCTGACCCTTTTCTCCACTCCCACAGCTCCCACCTTCTTTGAGATGACTGCACCAGCTTTCTAATTGGTCTTGCTGCCATTTCTGTCCATATGACACCCAGCTGTCAAAGGAATTTTCCTTAAGCACAAATCTAATCATGTCACTCCCCTACTCAAATTCCAATGGCTTTATACTGACTCCAATCCAATGTAAAGTCCTCTGGGATTGTATTTAGCTTTTAAAATCCTATACAACCTGGACCCAGCTTAGCTTCCCATTATTTGCCCTCCCACAGGCTGCATCTTTTCCCTTGACTCACAGATAAGGAAATTTAGAATCAGAGAGATGAAGAAATTTGCCCAAAGTCACATTGCTAATAATTGGTCTTGAAGTCATTCCTCCTGACTTGGAATTCAAAAGTCCTTCCTCTTTACCACATGGGCCCTTCATACTCAGAAGACAAATCATGCTTACAGATTCAAATTGGTAGTAAGTTTTAGTAAGTTTAGTAAGTTTTAACCTAAAAGGGATAAACAGGTCTGTTGTATTCACCCATCCACAGAATCTCAGAGGCAGGAGAGACCTCAGTGAGCATGCAGTCCAATCATTTTCTGGACTATCAATTTCACATACAATATTCCCAATAGGCAATCATTTCACCTCTGCTTAAACATGTCCAATGACAAGAAGCTCATTAATTCCAGAGGTCAGCCATTCTATTTTTAGACTGCCTCACTTGGTAGTAAGCTCTTCCTCCAGACCCCAAACTGTTCCTCCCTTTAACTTTTGGTCCTACTTCTTGTCTTGTCTTGTTTTTTTTCACATCTTTTACCCATTCCCCAGAAATGGTTCTAAAGATATTCACAGTTGGGAATAACTGGAATTCTACAAAATATGACGTGTTTTAGATAGGAAACCTTTTAAGAAAAGCAGTTCCTATAATATTCTCAATCTCCTGAATATAGAAAGCCTTAGTCAGGTACCATTATACATGAAAGCTTTCTTTAAAACCTACTTATTGAGGTATGTGTAAGCAAAGGAAGGCCTGAATGAGAGACAGAGCAGTATCAGGAAACTAACAGGACACAAGATGAACTAATATATATATATATATATATATATATACACATGCTATTATATATTGTAGTTATATATGTGTGTGTGCATATACATAATATTTCTATAGCACAGTAAAAGCAAGAATTCTTATATCCTTTATCTCATTTGATCCTCATACACTGGGATGCAGACAGGGCAGCTCTTTTTCTCCCCATTTTAAAGAAATGAAATTACTTATTTGAGTCCCCACAGCTAGAAGGGGCAGAGCCAGCTAGGCCTTCTGATTCCCAATTCAATGCACTTTCTACTATGCCCTATATTTCTCAATGTGACTCACAGTGGCCAAATCTCATTTACACCACTTATTATCTCCACCAAACCTTTGTAGACAATGAAAAAGTGGTCTGGGTTTTACTGGGTTTTAACCTGAGAATCTCAGCATCGGTGAGGACCCTAAGAGGTTATTTAGGCCAACTACTACCTAAATAATAATAATACATCCCAATGCTTTTACTCGGCTACAAAACAGTAATTCTAGACACCTCTGTAACAGTGCACAAAACGTTAATTATAAAAGAATAGTAGTAGGATAGTGACTTTTCCCCAGATCGGTTCTATCTGAAGCCCACGGAAAGAGTAACAAATAAGTAACAACACTAGTTCATTATTTACACAGCACTTTAAAATGCATAAGGCACTCTTCTCCTAACAGCTTTCTACAGCTTCCCAGACAAATGACCCTTCCCCCTCCGCTTCAACACCTCCAGTGAAAGTGAGTTCACTTCCTCTTGACAGAGCCCACTCAACTCTAATTGCCTGCTTAAATGTAAGGAAGTACATTCAGAATCTGTGTCCCTAGAATTTCCAGCTGTGGATCCAGACTGTCATCAGGCCTTCTCCCCTACCTCTTACCCAAATTGGAGGGGCTGCTAAAGAACAGTGGAACGGCTGATGGATGGTTGATGAGATAGCTTACATTTCAACAGCACTTCTCAAGTTTGACTTTGTGCTCTCCACACCACAAACCTGGGAGGCAGGTAGTCTAATATTACTATGTATATTGTACAGGTTAGAACAGTGAGGTTATTGAAGTTGCCTATGATCACACAGCTAGGAAAGGTCAGAGGTGGCTAATTATTATTATTATTATTATTTTTACTTCTAGCACAGCACTCTATCAAAACTGTCTCTCAAAAAAGAAAGCAAAAAGGAAAGATGAAAAAAGCAATAAACTTGAAGTTAGGAAACCTGGATTATAGTCCTTCTACCAGCTAGGTGGCACATTGTACAGAGTGCTGGTGCTGAAGACAGGAAGACATCTTTCTTAGTGCAAATCCAGTCTCAGACACTTACAAGCTATGTGACCCGTGACAAGTTACTTAACCCTGTTTGCCTCAGTTTCCTCATATGTAAAAAGGAGCTAGAGAAGGAAACGGCAAATCACTCCAATGTCTTTGCCTAGAAATCCCCAAATGGGGTCATGGAGAGTTGTTCACCACTGAACAACACCAGTACAAGTAGTTGTGTAGCCTTGATTCTGTTACTTCTCAGGGATTCAGCCTCCTCATTTATAAAATGATCATGTTGGACTAGGTTTTCTAGTCTCAGCTAGCACTAGCATTCCAAATCCTACAGTCCCTTTCAGCTCTGACATTCCATATTCTATATGCTGTGCAATTCGAAAATGGTCTGAATAATCTAGCCCAAGAATAGCTCACACACACACTTAGGAGAGAACGTCAGACGCTCCCTGCCATTTAACTCCCAGTTATCCTTAAATATTTGAATTAATGCAGCAGCTTCTGTCTCATAGACCCAAATACCCGTTAGGATCAAACTGGGAAACATCCACAGAAGCTATAGGAAAACAAGCTGTAGTAAAACGTGATCATTGGTGTTTGTCAGTGAGGTTGAGGGAGGAGAAAGCCTTGACATTCCCAAAGTCATACAGCAAGGTGGAGGCACAGACAGGCACCAAACCAAGGAAACCCGACTCCCCATCTGCTACTTTAACAATGAGATCATGAGGCTTGAAAAAGCACTCCCAATTGTTTCAGTGCATTTCTGAGATGCAGTTCCAGCATAGGACAGTATATCTCTTTTTCCTCTCCAGCTGTTCATATTATATACATCATCTAGAGAGAAGGAAGGAAAAAAAAATGTATGCCCTGCAGTAGCTAAGCTCTGACTGTCAATAATGATATATCCAAAAGGCTCTAAGCTTACAGAAAGGAGATGGTGGGTTAAAATCTGAGCTTTACCATGTAATGCCTGGGTGACACTGGGCATATTTTTTCTCTTCTCTAGGCATCAGTTTCTTTATCTATAAGAAATCATGGGACTGGTCCAGATGCTTTTGTAATCTCTTTTCAAGCTCTGACTCCTATTATCTTAAGTTTTTATTGCTTACAAAAAATTTTCTTTACAACCCTGTAGTAGTATGAGATTTACTGACAATCCTACTGTTGGGAAATGGAGGAGCCTGTATTCTATTTTTTTTTTTAGGTTGTTCTTTTTTTTTTTTTAATTTTATTATAGTTTGCATCATTCATTTCCACAAGATTTTGAGTTACATATTTTCTCCCCCTCTTTCCCC
>CM053592.1:139444431-139480673 GCA_028646515.1 Pseudochirops corinnae
TCAGACTGTGAATTTTTTTTTAAAAATCTCTGTGGGGCTCTGCTTCCAGAAGGGAAAGCTCTGTCCCAAATCGCTGGGGTCCTCCCAGCTGCTGTAGACTTCTGGCTGACTGGATAATGAAGACTCCAAGACCGAGGCCCAAGACGACGATCCGGATCCAGGCCACTCAACGCAAGAGCACTGGCCTGAAAACAATCGCTCAGTCCCCCTGCTGTCTGCAGGCTGCGGGCGGGAAGCTACAACACGGAGGCGGGTGCAAAACCTCTGCCTTTGCGCTTTTCCGCTCAAGAGACCTTTCAGCCAGACTGCTTATCTCCCCCTTTTGCAATCCCCACTCACAGCTGGTGCTAATCCGCTCACCTGAGAGCTTTCTGTGCTTCTCCCGCCCAGCTGCCCCCGGGGCACAGCCGGGGCTTCAGGCCAGGCTGGTTTCGGTTTGCAGTGCTGATATGGTTCCTCGTAGCCGAGCTGACTTTAGTGGGAAGTATCCTTGTGTGCGTTTTGGGGTTCTAGGATTGGTTTAGAGTCCTATTTTATGGGTATTTTGGGGTGGTTATGTGAGAGCTGTGATATGTTGCTGCTGCTACCCCGCCATCTTGGCTCCGCCCTCAGAGCCTGTATTCTAAATGAAGTTTTGTGTTTCAAAGTCTACTTAGCCTGGAAAGAGTGCCTAGTTTGTACTCAAAGGACTGACATTATATTTGAGTTCAGCTCCTTGCCACCTTTGTGACATCGAGCAAATTAGGTTAGCTTTAGCCCTCAGGCTCATCACCACAAAAAGAGGGAGTTAGACTAGATGATTCCTAAGGACCTTTCCAGTTTTAATTTGGGATGAATGCTATGATCCTGGTGTAAGCCAGTCAGTCAGCTAGTATTTATTAAGTACCTACTATCTTCCAGGTACTGGATTAAGTGAGAGGGATACAAAGAAAGGCAGACAAGAAGAGAAAACCAGTCCTTGTTCTCAAGGAGCTCACAGACTAATGGGGAAGCAAGATGATTATTTATATCCTTATTCCAAAGATGAGAAAATCTCAAAGATGTTAAGTGACTTACACACAGTCATTACCTGTCAGAGATGCAGGTTGGGATTTGTTATTCTGACTCCCAGTATGGTATTTGTTCAATTAAACTCAACTTAATTCTACAAACATTTATTATTTAGTACCTACTGTGTATGGAGCACTGTGCTAGGTACAAGGGGAAATACAAAGTATAGATAAGACATCATTTCTACATCCATGGATCTTAAGCATCTAATAGGCTATAAGATGTTCAATAATTATAAATTCTAATAGAAAACTATGTATAAGGACCAGTATATATGTGTATACATACATACGTACATACACATATATATATTGTTTAGATCAGTGACTGTCATATAGTAGGTGCATACTAAATGCTTAGTCCCTTCCTTTCCCCTATGCATAAGTAAACAAGTGTGAAAAATAACACATTTATTAAGTACATGACAAAACCTTGCCTAGCTAGAGCATCTTATCTCTAGCAATAATGGGAAATGTTTCAATACTTCATTTAAATATGGATGCCCCCATTCACCAAAACAGCTCCTAACTTCTTTAGGACTTGGTTGATTATCTTCAAGAGTGGTAATAATAATCTAGCAATCAAACTCTTTTCATTTAACTAGACTAGACTTTAAATGAATGACAGACAGAAAGGTCATCATTAGATCCTTACTTCCAGTGTTTGGGAGGACCTAACATCTCAGAGTCTGTGTTTCACTGTTACCTATGTGTATGTATATGTCTACATGCACACAATGTTATTTTATATATTTGTATTATATGTGTGTGTTATATACATAATTATATATGATGTTATATAATGTTCACATTGGTATAAATAATATTTTACTTTACATAGCCTTTTTATAGTCTACAAAATGCTTTCTTTACACTGACCTTGTGGATAAGTAAGACATATTACATTCCCTGTCATCAGAGAGCCCACAGACCCAAGCATAAGGAGCTATAATGGAAGGTAGTATGTGACTAAGTGTCAGAAAGAAGGTACAAATAAGATGTTACAGGAATTCAGAGGAGAGAGAGAGATCACTTTGAGTTAAGTTGGACAGGAAGGCTTCATGGGAGAAGAATTAATGAATGAAAAACCATTCATTGAGTGATTACTATGTATCCAGCCCAATGTTAGGCAATGCAAAAGCAAGACAATTGCAGACCTCCAATATTTCACATTCTGCTAAGTCAGCAGTTCTTAACCTGAAATTAACAGAACCTCAAGGGATTCATGCATAGATTTGGGAGAAGGGGGCTGTGAACTTGGATGGGAAAAAAATTTGCATCTTCATTTTCTTAAGCCTCTAACTGAAAAATAGAATTTCCTTCCATTATGAATGCAAGCAACAAATCACAGTGGTATTGAACTTCACCAGGCAGCCAAACAAACAAAAAGGTTAAGAACCTCTATAGTAGGGGAAGAGGGAGTGTATAGTGGAGTGATGGAATAGGAAAGGTACTTTAGCATGGAAAACTGCAATGACAACTGATTGATACTTTTGAGCAATGACAGTGCTAATTCGATCACTTTTCCCAGAGCTAGATGTAGCTAGCTGGGTCTAGCTGGGTCTGGGTCTACACTAGATGAAGGGACCTTTCGTCAATATGGGAGCCTGAAACTTCATGTGGGAGCTGGAACAGGCAAGAGGTATAAATGATGGCATCAAGGAAACATGTGACCAGATGGAGAGGTCGGCTAGTCATAAATACAGAGGAAAGGATGGCATATGGACAGCCTGTACACTCTCCCAGCCCCCATGTAACATCACAAGATCTAAAGGAAGACCCTCAGCATGTGGACCCCTTGTGTCAGATGTAATGAAAGAGCGTAGATCAGAGCCACACGGAAGGAGAAGGCAGCAGTTGTGAACTACACCGGTGGAGGCATTTGGTCACATCAATGACATTTATTGATGTATCAAAGCAGGGGCTCTAGCTCATCTTTTGTACGAGATTGTAAATTCTTATATCAAAGAACAGAAACCACGTCTTCTATTTCTTTAGAATTCTTTGCTGAGTTAAATGGCATTGTCCATAGCACTTATTTAAGTGCTGGGCACATAAAAGTTGACCGAGATATATTTGCTAACTGAAAAACGTAGTTAATTAATGCTTCACATATATCCTACAATCATAAAGTGGATATAATTTCCAAGCATGTCAAATTGACTCACCCTAGAATCTGAATCTAGAAAGGACACTGAAGGTCATTTAGTCCAATCCTTTCCCTTTCTACTATTTTTTTTTTCTTTTTGGAGGGCGAAGGCAGGGCAATTGGGATTAAGTGACTTGCCCAAGGTCACACGGCTAGTAAGTGTTAAGTATCTGAGGCCACATTTGAACTCAGGTCCTCCTGACTCCAGGGCCAGTGCTCTCTTTACTGTGCCATCTAGCCACCCCAAATTCTTTCACTTTCAAAGAAGGAAACTGAGGCCCAAAGAAATTTGGTGAATAATCGAGGTCATATAGAAATTTAGTAGCAGAATCAGAGTTATACTCCATATTTTCTGACTCCCAGTGTGGTATCTGTTCAATTAGCTCAACTTAATACTACAAACATTTATTATTTAGTACCTATTGTGTATGGAGCACTGAGCTAGGTACAAGGGGAAAAATAAAGTATAGATAAGACATCATTTCTACATCCATGGATCTTAAGCATCTAATAGGCTATAAGATGTCCAATAATTATAAATTCTAATAAAAAGCTATGTATAAGGATCACTACATATGTGTATACATATATATATTGTTTAGCCCAGTGACTATCATACAGTAGGTGCATACTAAATGCTTAGTCCCTTCCCTTCCCCTATGCATAAGTAAACAAGTGTGAAAATTAATGCATTTATTAAATACTTATCACATACCAAGTACTATGCTAATGGCTAAGTGAATTTCCTATCACATGATATATTCAGCACAGAGATTGGATGACCAACTGTCTGGAATCCTGCCACAGACAATTTGTTTAACTCCCTCTGGCTCTGCAATTCTGGAAAGAATACAGCTCTTCCCCCCCCCCCCCCACCTTGTCTCCCACCTCTTCTGCGTCCTTTTGTGCACTGTGTCCTCGCATTAAGCTGTAAGCTCCTTGAGGGCAGGAATTGTCTTTCTTTTTACTAATTGTTTCTCTAGTGTTTAGCACTGTGCCTGGCATATAGTAGGCATCTAATAAATGCTGATTGGATTGGATTGGATTGGATTAGTCTTAGATTCAGAAAACTTAAGGACAATTCTCAGCTCTGACATAAATGGCCTCAGGAAAGTCACTTAAACAATGGGGGTCTCAGTTTTCTCATTTATAAAATGGGTATGATAATACTTGGACTGTCTGTCTCATAGGGTTAAGAAGAAAATGCTTTCTAAGCTTTAAAAAATGTTATAGGAATGTGAATGACTATTTCAAATTAGGGAGCTGTTAAAGGTTTTTTTCAACAGATAAGTGCCATGCTAAAAAGCAGTTTCTTTCCATCCAAATCATTTTAATGCTCTTTCATAAAGACATTAATCTCTTTCTAACCAAATGAGACTTTTTAAATAGCTGCTCCAAGGGTATTACCTTTTGCAGCATTTTATTTGTGATATTGAAGTATGTAGTGTGGTTCAGTTTAATAAAAAACCTACTGGATGTAGAGTTCCCCAAGAGCAGAGCAAGGATCAATGATGGAAATGGAAGACGCAAACTTTATTGTGTTGTAAAGCAAAAACTCCTAATAATTACAAGAATAGCCATACTCAGGAGTCTATGATTTCAACATCTCCTGGTCTTACAGTAAAGACTATTGGACTAAATTATAGTCTAGTTTGGAGGAGGGAAAGTTCAGGAGTGATATTGAGCACCTATAGTTTATAGATTATAGGAGTATAGGACCATTTGGCCATTCCTCAGCAGTGTGGTGGAGAGAATCATACGTTAGACTAGATGATATGGTCTCTGAGGACCCTTCCATATGTGTGTGCACAATAGTGAGGCAGTGGAAAATACATGTTTATAGATAAGTAAGTCAAGGTGATTAGAGGAGGGAAAAAGAATTAAGAGGGGCCATTCATGGAAGACTGAATCTTGAAGGAAGATAGTAATTCTAAGAGATGGAGTCATAAAAAGGAATGCATTCCAGACATTGAAGACAACCTATACAAATACACAGCGGTAGGGGATGGAATGATCAGTCCATTTGGGGCTAGAAGGTAGACGGTGCTAGTTTGGGGAATAACCTTCAGTGCCAGGCTGAGAAATTTGTATTTCATCTAAAAGGCAACAGAACCAAGAGACAATTTTTTAACATATGAGTGACATGTTTAAGAAGAAAGATTATTTTTTAAGCTGTGCAAAAGATTGATTGGATTAGGAAGAGACCTGAAAACAGAGAGACCAATTACAAGGCTATCACAATAGACTAGTCAAGAAGTAATAAGGACCCAAACTGGTTTCCATGTTAGTGGAGAGAAGGGGATAGATGTTGTAAAAGTACAAGCGGACAATTGACTGGAAAAGGGAAAAGGGAAAAATGATTTTTAAAAAGGGGAGAATAGGGCAGCTAGGTGGCACAGTGAGTAGAGCACCAGCTCTGGAGTCAGGAGGACCTGAGTTCAAATTTGACCTCAGACACTTGACACTTACTAGCCGTGTGACCTTGGGCAAGTCACTTAATCCCAATTGCCTCGATCCTTTGAACCTGGATGTCTCTAAGAATCTTGAGGCCTTTTGCATAAATCAGGATGTTTGGAGGAGGGCAAGTTCAGGGCTGATGTTGAGTACCTAAGTACCCAGGATGCTACAGCAGGACATTTGAGTATCCTGAATCCCGGCTGATAACTTTCTAGCTTTGTGAACATATAGCATGCCCCTCCATTTTCCCAAGACTTATTAACCTCATCTGTAAAATGAAGATTATAACACTTGCTTTATCAATTTCACAGAGTTGGGTTTTTTTAACTACTCCATACACTTTAAAGTGTTATAGATACATAAGCAACATGTATCCAATTGATTTCAGAAACTCAGCCTCTGATTCATAGAATATGAAACAAGGTTTTTGGAGGTTTAATTGTATGTCTGTAATACTTTGAGTCCTAAACAGCTTTCAGAAGCCACAGAAAGAATGGTTGTGGAACGAGTGCCTGCCCTCAAATACTTGAAGGAAGAATAATAGTGAATGGACTGAGAGTGGTGAATACAGACTGTGACATAAGCATTTCCTAGTTCAGGAAGCTCAAAATTTCAGAGCTAGAAGGAGACTCAGTCAGCATTTCATGCCCTCATTTTATAGATGATGAGACTGAGGTTCAAAGAGGTTAAGGGACTTGCTTAAGGTCATGTAGATAATAAGTAACTCATTTGAGATTTGAATATAGATCCTCCATTCCCAAATCCAGCAACTGTTACACCCTGGACACACTGCTGCGTGACAATTTCTTCACCTCTTTGTTAGAATCAAGGACTTGGGGGATAGGGACCTTCAAAGGCCCCAAAGTGTTAGTGTTGGAAGGATTCTTTAGGAGATCAAGTTCATTTTACATATGGGGAAACTGAGGCCATGGGAAGTTAAATAGGGAGACTGACACATGTTTGAGGTTTAAGTTAATATTAATGTGCTTGGCAGTTCTTGTATCCAAATATTTCCACTAACACAAAATTATATTATGGAGAGGTAGTAACTGACAAATGTCTTCTGTGGCCATAATCCCATCATTATTGAGGGTGTTTTTTTTAACTGAACCTGTGACTGAATAGACATAGGGAACGACTGCTGAAGAACTTCCTATACGAATGTAGAATAACAACTATTCTCTAACATATAGTCTTAAGAGATTTGCCTGGGACATGTGGAGGTTAAGTGACTTGCCCAATGAGAACCTAGGTTTTCCTGACTTTGAGGTCAGTTTTCTATCCATCATACCATTATACTCTCCACTATACCACCTCTCATTATTGTTAATAATCATAGGGTTATATTGTTAATAATTAAATAATTGCTCACAGTTACATGGCCTTTTCCTCACGAAATCCATATTAGCCATTATCTTCTTTCGTAGATGAGGAAGCCAAGGTTTGCTGAAGTAAAGGAATATGTCCATGGTGGCCAAGGAATCCTTCCCTCAGGATTCTTCCCCAGAACTCTTGACCCCCAAATCCAGGGTTCCTCACAGGACACACATCTTACTCCCTCCTAATTCACATCAAAGTGACACTTCTTCGGGAAACAGCTTTATGTTTGATGTTGCTACCTGAAAACAACCCTGGAAAGACTGAAATTTCACCTTCACTTCAGAAAGACTTTTCTCCATTAGAGAAGATCTGTGTATAGACTCCTACATGCAAAACAAAACAAAACAAACCATGAAATCACCATTAAACCTAAACTATGAGACTGGACATTTTGAAAAGCATACACAAATGGTTTGCAAAAAAAGCAACGCAGCTCTTCCTTTTCTTTTCCAGCTTTTCAAGCAATGACGAAAGCCTACCAGACGTCGGAGGCATATACCTTCTGCTGTGTCTGTATCACTAGCCACAGATGGAAGTTCATGAATGGTGGTGAGAATGTACACACTACTATCACAGAAGGCTGCTCCCTGAGGCTTTCCAGCCCTACGAGTCACTCTGAAGACCCCTCCAGCTTCACAGCAAGATTCCTTTCAGCAAAACTGAAGCCACTTCTTAGCTAAAGATTTACATTGTGGATCATCACAGTGATGAGAGATCTAACAACAGGCCAAAATGACATGTCTTCCTGAAATTGTTACTTAGCCCAAAATGTACAGAGTATATTTAGAAACACAATTGGTTTGGAAGTTGACAGAAGAACTGTTATTGTCAGAGAAAATCTGGGTCACAGATAGACTTGCAAAGCTGTGAGGCACCTGAGACATCTTCTGCTTCAGGGGGTTCATACTTTGAGTTCATAAATTTGTTTTTAAAGATAGCTTGATTACTGTGTCTCTATACAAGTCATTTCCTTTGTAATCCTAGGTACTGGATTTTACGAATTTGACAGGATTTTGAGAAGGGGTCCAGAGACTGCCCAAGGATTTCATGATACATTAAAAAAAAAAAGGCTAAGAACTTCTGATGTAGCTCAGCCCTCTCACCTGTCAGAGGAATAAGCCAATGACAGAGAGCAGAGAAATGGCTTGACAAAGATGATGAGTGGCCAAGCTGAAACTAAACCCAGGGCTCTGGGCCCCAGGTCCATTGCTCCTTCACCAGCTTGCCATTTAGCATAATGTCTAAAAACATCTAAAATGTTCCCTTGTGACTGGCTTCTCTGGGGAAGCCTAGTTCTCTTAAAGAAGCAACCCCAGAAGAGCAGTGACTAAGTATATGACCAAGCAGATAAACCCTCTAGGAGCATCACAATTGGTAACAATCTTCCAGATGCTCCCCTAAGCTTAGTCTAAATGGAAGCAAAATGGGCAACTTACCCATATCCTGTGATTTGAAGGGCATTATAGAGCCCTCCCAACTTCCTCTTCCTGGAAGCCTTCCTTGACTACTCCTAGGTTCCATCATCTCTGGCTCCACTAACTCCTATAAGCTGACTCATACCTAGTTTACTCTTTATAATAATAATAGATATTTACACAACACTTCAATATTTACAAATCACTATATAAACATTCTTATCTGATTAAACCAGCAGTCAGGGGAGATGGATAAAAAGATGATGAAAGAAGGCCTGGTGATTTCACTGATAAACAGAACTCTGAGGTGAGGAAACTCCCTCTCTACCAATGCAAGTTGAAAGCTTCATTGCAACTTATAGTCTTAAAGAATGGCCTAAAGCAGGGAGAGATAAGTGACTTGCCCAGGGCCACACAACCAATAGTTGGGACTTGAACCCAGGTCTCCCTAGTTTAGATTTGAGCTCTCTAACTAGTACATCTTTGCTGCATCTCAAGGCAGATCAGGAAAGCATGATTATATCTATTTTATGAATGAGGAAAATCGGTTCAGAAAAGTAGAAGAAACTTGTCCAAAATCTCTTCATTTGGTAGAGTGGCAGAACTGGAACTAAAACCCATATTTTATTACTTCTGGTACATTGCACACTTTCTATTATGCCATGCTGGCTCTTATAATTGATCACATAACTTATTTTCACCTATTTCAATTTTGCAAAGATCTGTAATTTCACAGGTATGGGTACTCCCTCCCTAGCACAGATTGCAACTTCCTGCACCTTAATAGACGGCTTTTGTGATTGCTGTAGATGAAAAGGTTACTAGGGAAAATTTCCTAGGATAAACCTCCTGTATTTGGCAAGGCTGGTCATTATATGACAGGTACAGTCTATTATGCATCAGACTTGAAACCTTTTAGGCATAGCAGGACCCACCATAAGTTTATATTACATTGGCATCACTATCAAAAACCCATTATCATCTCCATGTCATGATAAGGTATTGATGAAATATTTCTGTGAAATTATCATAGTATAGTAGATAGAGTTCTAGACTTGGAATCAGAAAACCTGGGTTCAAATTATGCTTCAGATACTTACTAGGCAAAGAAACTCAGGCACAGAAGTGAAAATTTTTTCAAGCTCTTGTAAGTATAGAACTAGGATTTGAAACCTGAACCCTGTTATTCTGACTCTAAATCCAGGGTTCTCTACGTTTTAAGGATGAACCAAGAATTCACTATACAAGAGTGAAGTTGACAAAAACTAGAATTCAGAATGTGTTCAAAAAGGACCAATGACATCACCACCTGCCCCTGAAATGGACTTTAGTGACACAGAGTTGCACAAAATCGGCAGCCTCACTCTTTCTTCCTGAGTTATCGAGGTCCAGTGGCAGGATGAAAGGCAAGATACGGTGGATGGCCTTTTTGTTCTCAATACCTGACCAAGCTCTAAGAGCTCCAAAGTACCTACTTCAGCTGTCTTCATGGCCATTGGAACAAATTGTTCTCATCCGCCCATTCTGCTAGAGAAAATCTTCACATGCTTGGGGTAGACAGTCCCCTAACTCACTGACAGGTTTGAAACACATTGGTTACCCTTAACCTGATTTAGCCCATCTATCAAGGTGGCTTGCGGGGTGTAGCCATTGTACATGTTACAGCTTCGTTGAGACACATGGTGAGAGTTGGATGAATCAGGTAGACACCAAAAGTGGATGGGCAACCTTGAAAAGGGCTCAACAAACTCTCACGCCAGAAGTGCTAGACCTCCTGAACACCCCATACACCCCAGAATTCAGACACACTAAAGGCAAATATATCTTGGTTAGCACCTTTCTAGCTGGACAAAATCCTGCTGATTGTCTGGCCACTTCAGTGGCAAAACCTAGCCTATGAAGCAACAGTTGGCAAGCTAGGCATTACAGCAACAAAACCAGGCTTGAGCAAGCTGGAAAGGCCATATGGATACTCATATTCCTCTCCAGATCTACCTAATAAAAGGGTGAGAAGTACCCCAAGGCAAATGCTCCCTTGATGGTTTCACTCTGGGCAGTTCTAGTCTCAGAGTTCACTGGGTTATGGCTGGTAAATGGCAAAAAGGCTCAGCATGACTCATGAAGAATGACTGACTGATGCCCTATTGTCACAGTTAAATCAGAGGAGAGGCATGGCAGCCCCATCCTGTAACCATACCAGTGTGTCAGCCCAGGGTGGGGATCAGGAATGCAAGTACATTAAAGCTTTGAGGAGAAAGATTACTATGTACTTTTTAAACCTGTGTGTCCAAAGACAAGTTACAAAACCCTTCTGAGCCTCTATTTCCTCCTTTGTAGCATGGAAAAGTTGGACTTGATGTCCCCCAAGGTTCCTTCCAACTCTAAATATTATCATCCTATGAGTTAGACATATGTTCAGTTACTCTAGTACGTCCTGATCCTGGGACTGACCTTTTCTGAATTTCTATTCATCTCCACGCAACACATATTTATTAAGTACTTATTATGTGCCAGAGGCTGGGGATGCAAAGAAAATGAAATAGTCCCTGCCCTCAAGGAGCTGACATTCTACTGGTAGGATTCAATATGTATGTGGATAATTTTTTAAAATTTAAATTTATTTGTTTACTTTTAGTTTACAACATTTGGTTCCACAATCCCTTGAGTTTCAAATTTTCTCCCCTCCTTCTCCTCCCCTCTCCCCCACATGGCGGCATGTAATCAAATATGGGATCTCCAAATACTTTCACATTAAACATTAGTCAGGTTGTAAAGAAGGATTAAAACCAATGGAGTGAGCAGTGAGAAAGAAGAAACAAAACAAAACAGAGAGAGCAAGTTGTTTGCTTCAATCTGCATTCAGACTCTGCAGTTCTTTCTCTGAATGTAGACATCTCTTTTGATCATAAGTCATTTGGAATTGTCTTATAACCTTGTATTGCTGAGAGAAGCTCAGTCTATTGAAGTTAATCATCACACATATGATGTGTCTGTAATTATGCCCAAATTTCTCCTGGTTCTGCTCTTCTCACTCAATATCAGTTTGTATAAGTCTCTCCAGGTTATTATGAAATCTGTCTCTTCCTCATTTCTTATAGCACAATAGTATTCCATTACATTCTTATATCACAGCTTGTTTAGCTGTTTCCCAATTGATGGGCATCCCTTTGATTTCCAATTCTTTGCCACCACAAAAAGAGCTGCTATAAATATTTTTGTATATATGGGTCCTTTTCCCAACAATTTTGCATGGGTTGTTTCCCAACAAATTTTTATTGATGCATTTGGTTTTTACATTCCCTAATTTTCCTCTGTATTCTTCCCCTCTCCATCCCATCTAAGTTATTACAATATTTCTAGCTCCAACTTCCTTGAAAGCATCCAATCTTTTATCCTCCATCTTGTCATATGATTTTCTAAGTCTGGATCAAAGGATTCAAAGATGCTGACTTGAGACACGGCCTCATTGCTGGTCTGTGTGTCTCATGGGTAAACACAATTTGCACTGAGGAGTGGTCCATGTGAAGCACAGTCCACAGACCATGTTTGGGGACTGAGGTAACTCAAGACACCTTGCTACTCAAAAAAAAAAAAAAAAAAAAAAAAAAAAGAGCCAGGAACTGATAGCAACCAGTCACAACCACAATAGTCAGTAAAAGAAAAACAGCCCCTACCCTGGAGGAGTTTACAATGCAATAGCTCACATTTATTAACTGTTTTACAGTTTACAGATCACTTTCCCTTGGAATAACCTTTGAAGTAGGCAGCACTAATATAATTTCCATTTTACAGAAACAGGCTAATAGAGCATCTTTCACTCTTTATTCTTCAAAGTGACTTGCCCACATCACATGGCTACTAAGCATCAAAGTCAAGACTTGAATCCAAGGCCAGTATTCTTTCTTCATTACCACATTTCCTGGGTAATAGGCATGGATGCCAAAAATGTGAAGTTTGTTCTTGAGAGGAAGATTTTATGAGCCAAAAATTCCCTGTCTAACCTCCTACCCGGAACCAGAGCTGGTCTTAGAGTGTAAGTGGCTTTGAGGAACAGGAAGAAGGAGTTAAGGTATATAGCTGGAGTGACAGAATCTTGGAGTAGAAAATGTGGCAGGTATGGAATTTGGAATATAGAATAAAGCTCAAATTCCATGGAGTCAATAGAGGAGCCATTGAACATTTTTGATTTTAGAGAGATTCAGAGAAACTGACATCTTAGCAAATTTATTCCAGCAATATGCAAGAAGGCTGATTGGATATTAAGGGAGGGAGTAGCTGATTGGATAGGAAGCAATTAGAAAACTATCACATTAAATGATTGGTAAAGTGATCAACTGGTTCTTACCCATAAGCTCAGGCCTTCCCTAACCTCAAACAAACAAAAACTTTCCCTTGAGTCCACCCAGAATCCTTTCAACTTATTATCCTAGACCTCTCCTACCTTTCACTGCTAAACACAGAGAGAAATGATTATTAATAACCAATGATTTGGGGAGATTCAGATTTCCCCCTTTTTTAAATCCTTATTTCTCCATGTGGGGAAGTCACTGTGTTCGGCTAAGGCTTGGGTTGGGGATAAATTCTTTGAATAGATTGCCTATGGATAACTTGAGAAATAAATGACATTATCAAAGTTCAGGTCCAGTTTCTCATTTTAATATTCATTGTCTCTTTAATTGTTAAGCAGTCAGAGTTGATTGCCACTCTCAGGAATGCTGCTCTTCCTACCAGCATATAGGCCACAAACCCACCACCATAATTGCCTTTGATCTAAGAGAGAGATGTCCAAATGACTACCCTTTTATTAAAATGCTAGAACTATTAACAAAATGATTAAATTACCCAGAAAGCCTGTCTCTTGAAGCTTTTTAGATGCCACAACACCTAGAAAAAGTGTGTATAGTCCTAGCTTTAGCTCAACCTCCTTCACTCACCAAGCTCTTACAATCTGTCCTCTCATCCCATTGTTCTACGATAGAGGTTTCTTAACTGCTAAATTTACTAATCATTAAATTTCCAAGTCCCTTTCATCTTTGACCTTTCTGCAGCATTGGACACTGTGGACACACCCTTTGACTCAATACTCTCTCCTCCCTTGGTTTCGAAGATAGCTCTTTCCTGGTTCTCCTCCTACCTGTCTAACTTGCTCTCTCTCTCTCTCTCTCTCTTTCTCTCTCTCTCTCTCTCTCTCTCCTCATGTTGTCACAGAATATTTTATCTTGGACTCTCCCCTGACATTATTCTTACCTTGGCCCAAGGGTGGGAAACCTGTGGCTTCAAGGCCACATGTGGCCCTCTAGGTCCTCAAGGGTGGTCCTGTGACCGAATCCAAACTTCACAGAGCAAATGGCCTTAGTAAAAGGTCAAGGTTTGGCCTATATACCTAGGTATTTGTAATTTCCTCTAAGTAAAATCTAAACTACTTTATGTCAGGTATTGGGTAAATTTCATCTTTGCCCCTCCAGTATGCTATATATAGTAGTCAATCAATAAATGTTTATTACGAGGAACTCTCTCTACCACCTCTCATCATGTTTCCCTCACAACGGTTCTCAACCTGTGGGTTATGTTCAATCTGTAACCATGAAAATATGTCCTACACATCAGAGATTTACATTACGATTCATCACAGTAGCAAAATTACAGTGATGAAGTAGCAACGAAAATAATTTTATGGTTGGGGGTCACCACAACACGAGGAACCGTATTAAAGGGTCACGGCATTAGGAAGGTTGAGAACCGCTGATCTAGAGAGAATGTGTGAAATTACACCATTTGGAATCTTCTTGTTGTCCAGTTGTGTTCAACACTTTGTGACCACATTTGGGACTTTCTTGGCAAAGACACTGGAGTAGTCTGCCATTTCCTTATCCAGCTCATTTTGAAGATAAAGAAACTGAAGCAAACAGGGTAAAGTGATTTGATTTGCCCAGGGTCACACAGCTAGTCAGTGTCTGAGACCAGATTTGAACTCAGGAAAATGATTCTTCCCCACTCAAGCCTCTATACTACCTCACTGCTGATTTAAGGTCTATTGGTCTATATAAAATCTTTTCTTCTTCCAAAGTCTTTATCAAAAGGCATAAACATTAAATGACTCTCATCCATTCATGTCACAATATGAATTAGGATAGGCAACACTGAGGATAGTGCCCTGGGGGATGGGAGACAAAATAAGTAACTTATTTTAATGTAAAATGGAGTAAGCAAGCTGGTCCTAACCACTGTATAGCTCAGGTTTGGGGGGAGTAGCCATTGGTAAAAGGAAAAGCATCGAAGATAAAAGTTGTATGCTTCCCAATTTTGCCTGATGTAGCCATAAGTTTGAGTACAATACAATTAATTTATAGAAGGATAATATGGCCATGAAAATGCAAGAAACAGAGAGTACCCACTTAAGCAGTTTGGAACTGAGAGCCTGCATCAAATTCTTGCCCCATTGGATGCATTTAGCTTCAATGTCAGAAACCATTGATAATCTGACCATGGCACTGGAGTCTCATTCCAACTGAGATCAATCATTGCATAGAGGCAGCACTTAGGTATAATGGAAAAACACTAGGACTGAACCAGCAGAAACCTGAGTTTGAATCCCAACTCCAAACACTTATTACCTGGACACATTGTCCCCTCTCAATGAACCTCATTTTCCTCATCTATGAAATGAAGCACCAAACTTGCCTACCTCAAATGAGAATCAAATGAAAAAGTATACACAAAATAGTCAATAAACCTTTAAAGCCTAGATATGATGAGCAATCAGTACTATTGCTACTTGTTACAAATCTGGAGGAAGTCTCCCAACCATGCTGACTGGGTAGATTACAAATTCATGTTATCCATTCTTAGCTGTGGCCTCATTGTTGCAAGATAGTCCCTTTATTAAGTCGCTAATTGTCCCTAGGTCACTTCCCACAGAAAATATTCCTTACTTCCCTCCTCAAGCCTCCCACATCTCTCCCTCTTAACTATCAGGGAATACTGTTCCTTCTTTATTGGAAAAACTTGAGGACACTGGAAGCCAGCTCCCTCTTCATCCCAAATCCCCTCAACATTGTCTACCACTCTCTTCCCTCTGTCTCCTTAGTCTCTGACAAGGAGGAAACGCTTCCTCTTGCCAAAGCCAATGGCTCTACATTTGTGCCTGACCAGATCCTTCCTAGCTTCTCCAGAAGATTCTATTCTCTACAAGATTCTATTCTCCACCATTCCCCTTTCTCATATCTCCAATCTTTCACCATCTACTAGTTCTTGCCCTGGGGCTTTCAAACATGTCTGAAGTCTCGACCCTTGAAAAACTTCCACTAGAATCTACCAGCCTCCCAGGCTAGCACCCTATGCAGTCAAACCACCAGAAAAGCTATCCTCTCTCCTTGCCTCTACTTTTCTTTTATTCCTCAAGCCTTTTCAATGCTGCATCTGACCTTATCAGCCAACTAAAACTTTCCTCTCCAAAGTTATCGGTGATATTTTAGGATCTTTCACACGCTAAATTTGATTAAAAAAAAAAAAAAAGATCTAAACCTTTCTTTTTTTCCAGTCCTCATTCTTTGCAGCCCATCCAACTGCATTTGACACTATTGACTACTTTCTCTTCCTGGGAAGTCTCTCTCATTTCTTGACCCTTATTTCTCCTGCCTGCTTCCTGTCTGACTGTTTCTTCTTAGTTTCTTTTATTTAGTCTCCTTTGTTCCTTCTTAGTCTCCTCATAATCCATGTAATTTCCCCTGATTGTTTTTTGGGGGGAGGCAAACAGAGTTAAGTGACTTACCAAGGGTCACACAGCTAACAACTGTCTGAGGCTGGATTCGAACTCAGGTCCAGGTGCTCTATCCACTGCACCACCTAGCTGCCTCCTGAGTTTTTTAACCATTAACCCTCTTCCTACAATTGCTTTTTTCTAGCATCCTTGGTTAATAACTGTGGCATTGCTGTTTCTTTACTCTCCCTTACCCCACATAGTCAATCAGTTGACAAATCTTGATATTTCTACCCTGTCAATATCTCTTGAATCTGACCCCTTTCCATTCACCCAGCTACCACCTTAGTTCAGGTCCTCATCACCTCTCACCTAGATTATGGCAATAGGTTCCTGATCAATCTCCCTGCCTCAATTCTTTGACCACTGCAGTTCACCTACATACAACTGCCCAAGTAATTTTCTTTAAGTACTGTTCTGACTATGCAATTCCCCTACTCAACAAATTCCAGTGGTTGTTTATCATCCCTTGGATAAAACAGAAGTTCTATTTGTCTTTTAAAGCCCTTAACAACCTAGATCTAAGCTATCTTTTCAGTCTCATTGAGCATTACTCCCAATCCCACACTGCAATTGATTCATTCTCCCTTTTCTGAGATTCCTCACACATGATATTCCATCTCTTAATCCTATGTCTTTGTATGGATGTTCTACATGCCTAGAATTTACTTCCTTCTGAACTTCAACTCAGATCCTCTCTTCATCTGCGATGTACCTTAAACCCATCTTCTACATAAAGATTTTTTTTTCTGATCCCCTGCTCTAAATTAATAGTGCTCCTCTTACTTTACAATCTTATTGAGGGGTTAATGGAAATGAAAAAATCTCAGACACTATGCACAGAATCATAACTGGAAAGGTTATCAGAAACTATTGAATCTAACCAATATGTGAATAGGAACCCCCTCTACAATATCTTGCTGTCAGGCACCCTTAAAGACTTCTTGTGATGAGATATTCACTTCCTCTCAAGCAGCTCAGTCCACTTTGATTCACCTCTAGTTTTTAGAAAATTTTTCTTTCTCATAAAAAATGAAATCTTTCACTAATGCATGGTTGGTGGAATTGTGAACTGATCTGGAGAGCAATTTGGAACTATGCCCAAAGGGCTATAAAATGTGCATACCCTTTGACCCAGCAATATCACTTCTAGGGCTGTATCCCAGAGATCATACAAGTTGGGAAAAGGGCTCACATGAACAAAAATATTTATAGCAGCTCATTTTGTGATGACAAAGAATTGGAAATCAAGGGGATGCCCATCAATTGGGGAGTGACTAAACAAGTTGTGATATATGAATGGAATGGAATACTATCATGCTATAAGAAATGAGGAACAGACAGAGTTCATAATAACCTGGAGAGACTTATATAAACTGATGCTGAGTGAGAAGAGAAGAACCAGAACTTTCTACACAACTATAGATACATCTATCTGTGATGAGTAACTTTGATAGACTGGGCTCCTCTCAGCAATGCAAGGCTATAAGACAACTCCAAAAGACTCATGATGGAAAGGGATATCTACATCCAAAGAAAGAATTATGGAGTCTGAATGCAGATGGAAACAAACTATTTGCTCTCTCTCTTTTGTGTTTTGTCTCTTCTTTCTCATTGCTCACTCCATTAGTTATAATCTTTCTTTACAACTTGACTAATGTTTAATGCGAAGGTATTTGTAGAACCTATATCATATTCCATGCCACCATGGGGGACAGGAGGGAGAAAGAGAGGGAAGGGGAGAGAATTTGGAACTCAAGGGATTGTGAAACTGAATGTTGTAAACTAAAAGTAAATAAATAAATAATTTTCTTAAAAAATGAAGTCTTCCTCTCAAGATGTCCACTCATTGCTCCTAATTCTGCCCTTTGAATCCAAGTAGAAAAAGCTTCTCCTTTTCATATTTGAAGCTAGTTAGTGGGTTTCTCCTATGCCTACTTTCTTGGTTAAACATAAACACAGTAAACAAATATTAAAATAACTGTAGCCAAGTGCCCAAAATGTACCAATCATAGGATCACATATTTTGAGTATAAAGGACACCATAAATCACCTGGTGGAATTGCCTTATTGTTACCAATGAGAAAACAGACCCAGGAGGATGATGACTGCTATTGTTCAGTTGTGTCTGACTCTTCATGACCCCATTGAGAGTTTTCTTGGGAAAGATACTGGAGTGGCTTGTCCTTTCCTTCTCCAGTTCATTTTACAGATGAGTAAACTGAGGCAAATAGGATTAAGTGACTTGTCCAGGGTCACACAGCTAATGAATGACCAAGGCCAGATTTGAACTCAGATTTTTCCTGACTGGAGGTGCCGTACTCTATCCACTGAGCCACCTAGCTGCCTCTAAATGATTAGTCCAAGGAAAAACCGTTAATAAATAGCAATAGTTGGGATTTGGACCTAAGTCCTCATGTCCAAACTTAATCTTCTTTCTACTTCACCATGTTATTTCCCCAGTGTTAAAGACAATAAAGGCAATGGGTGAGCAGAAGGGTGGAATGACAAATAAGCCCGTGTCTAGAAGGTGGAGGACACATTTATCAGAGCTGACGCTGATCTGTTTAAGTGTTCCACTATGTTGTTGATGGTGTCTGACAAACTAGATACCAAGATCTCCAGTGAGTAATGGAAAAATCATCCTTCAGTAAACAAAGAGCTCACTTCTCACATTGCTCTGGGCTCTAGAGCACCAGTCAAGTGACCTGCAGAGGTCTTTCACACGTTAAATGGGAAACTTCACTGCTTCCCATTTCCCCAGGGGCATCAGTACAGGAGCCTAGAAACAGGTTAGCTCTGTCAATACTGTTAGGATAAGAGCCAGGGGAGTACAACAAAGCCCTGGGGAACTAGGTAGACTGAAAAGCAAAGGATTGCACAACCATTCCAGTAAATGGGGACAACATTAGCTGGGATATTTAAGGAGAAAGATGGGTGGTTACTTTTTGCCAATGAATATAAGGCTGGCCAAGGTCCTGTTGCCTTTGGGCAGAATTGGCTTATCAGAAGAGAAAATAGCTGATCCAACTAAGCCAGTGAGCTTGGGGAAGGGTGTGGCTGCAGCTGTCTGGGCATCCTTAGCTTGTCTCCCTTTGCATGGGCGTTTTCTGTGTTCTGACCTATAGGAAGGGAGTTGAGCAGTGGGGGAAAGATATGGGTGAGAAAGCTGTGTGGCAGTGTCCTCCCCCAGGCATTCTGCACAGTTTGGCTGCACTTGGCACTTACCCGGAGTGTATGTGGAGAGGTAGAGAGAGAAAAGGGAGAGGAGAGGGGTCAGTTTGCCAAAGGAGAAGTATGTAATTCAAATAAATGCCCCGGCTGCAGATCTGAAAAGCTAATCGTTTCTCATCACGCTACAGAAGTGTTTGAGCGTCCCCATATATAACAGTTACATTCTCTGAAGGAGAGACATTCATTGGCAGTAATCATGCAAAACTTTCAGTGGCTCCCCATTGTTTAGTGAATAAGATATAAAGCTCAGATATTGGCTTTTAAGCCCTCCTCAATCTGGTTCCAATCTAACTTTCCAGCTTCATCTTATACAACTTGCCTTGACAGTCTCTACATTCTGGCCAAATGACTCATTCTTGCCCAGTCCTTGACTGTCTTCACACCCATATTCTCTATGGCTAAAACGCCCTTCTCCATCCTACTCCCAACAACCATCTGTTTTAACGCTCTCCCCATTCCTTTAACACCCAATGCCCATGACACCTAGTCAGAGAAACCTTCCTGATCTCTTCCCAAAGGGTCACTTTTCTCTAAACCTTGGATCTCACCTTTGCATTTATTTTATTTCCCCCGTCATAATTATACATAAACATCTTTTTAACAAGCACACAACCGTTAGACTGTAAGCTTCTCAGGGCAAGGATCTGTCTTATTGCATCTTTACTTCCTCAAAGTCTAGAGCAGTAGTTCTCAACCTTCCTAATGCCTCGACCCTTTAATACTTATATAGGGGAATATCTGCATGGGGGCGGACCTGCCTGGAGACAGATAGAGGAGAGATGTCTTGGTTCCTAAGACCATCGGAAATATGTGTTTTCTGATGGTCTTAGGTGACCCCTGTGAAAGGGTCATTTGATCCCCAAAGGGGTCCCGACCCACAGGTTGAGAATCACTGGTCTAGAACAATGCCTTATGCTTAAAAAATTTTGGCTGAATGCTACTTTAATTTAAATGAGCCCCTACACAAGAAGATGCTAGATCAGCTGTGTGGCCCTTTGACTGAATCCAAACTTCACAGAACAAATCCCCTTAATAAAAGGATTTGTTCTGTAAAACTTGGACTCAGTCAATAGGTGGCACCCAAGAACCTAGAAGGTCACATGTTGCCTCAAGGTCACAGGTTCCCCACTCCTGAACTAGGCTGTCACTGCTGAGAGAGTATAATTCACAAATGAATTGTGAATAAGTCACAAATTGACGATGTTCAATCAAGCAAGGCAAATTAGATTGGGAACCTTTTATTAAAAATCACATATTTCTCTGACTTTTCATTCACGTATTCATTCATCCAATAAACATTTATTAAGCATCCACTGTGTGCCAAGCACTGGGATATAAAAAGCAAAAACAATCTCTGACCTTAACTCTGTACATTTACATTAAGGTCACCACATAAGGATTTTTTATTGATGACTCAAGGTCATTTGCATGAATCACCTTTGTAAGATGGTGATACCCTTAGAGATTCCTGACTCATGTAGAGCTGCTAGCCCCATCCTTTGGAGAGTTTCCCTTCTACATGTATGTATGTATGTATGCATGTATATATGTATGTATCTATATATGTATGGCTCATCCATCACAATCAGCTGTCACTTCTTCTTGACAGCAATAAAATTACCTTGGATAGTTCCCTACTGAGTTCTTGATTTCTCCCCACTTTGTAAGCCAGATGACCAAACATATATGAACTATGTCTGATATGAGAGCAAATAAGCTCTGAACAAGGGGCTGAGAGGCCCTCCTCTGGGTAAAGTCCACCAACTTCCCAGCTGTTTTGATGGCTCAGAGGTCTCCTTTGTTTCCTTCTGGGACTAAGGAAAGGCCTCCTGAATGAACAAGATCATAGGACCAGAGAAATAGATCAGGAAGGGACTTGCAAGATCATTTAATCCAACCTCTACATTTTACAGAAATGGACTTACAGAGGAAAGTGAAATTGAGAGAGAATAAGTGATTTGTCCAAGATCATAATGGTCATAAATGTCATGGCCACTCAGCTCTTCTCTTCCAAATACAGTATTCTTTCCATTATAGCATGCTTTTTCCACCTTCAAGGAGGTTCACTGACCATGGCACAGCAGATAGAGCACTGGGCCTGTAGTCAGGAAGATATGAGTTCAAATCCAGGTTCAGACACTTACTAGCTGTGTGGCCCTAGGCAAATCTCTTAACCTCTATTTGCCTCAGTTTCTCATCTGTTAAAAAAAAAAAGTTGGGACACAATGGAGAAAGAAGTGGCAAACCACTTCAGTATCTTTACCAAGAAACCCCCCATGGGGTCACTAAGAGTGGGATATGACTGAATGACTGAATAACAGCAACCTTCTTATATTGACTCATTCACTCAAGAAACAAGGAGCTTTACTGAGGATCCTCTAGTCAAGTAAACCTAACATCAAAAAGGGGACTCAGATCCACTTACAAAGCACTTTACACCTTACAAAGTGTTTCCACATTTATTATCTCATTTTGAACCTCTCCCAAACACTGTCACCTAATAATCCCTTCCCTAACTTGGCTCCGTTTTAGAGGCAAAGAAACTGAGGCTCAAAGGGGTCAGTTGAATGGCCCATGGTCACAGTTAGTGGCCAGGCAGGAACCCAAGCTCACAAAATCTGATTTCAATAAATAACCAAGATTGTCAAAGGAAATCAAGATTATTTTGCATAGACAGTCTCCTGAACATATTAAATAGCAAATTTCTGGGCCAGACTAATTTATTTTCTGCTGCAATTTACTGGGGAAAAAACATGAAATAATAATAGTTGAAATGGCATCCTTGCTGTTCATTTCTCAAGGAAACATTAACACTGTGTGAAAAAGAAGTAATTTTTAAGTAAACTTAGTGACCTTGAAAATTGTTGGTCCTTTGAATCTTACAGGACAACATGCTGTAAAGATTTCCAAATTAGTGTGAACTTTTTCCTTTCTTTTTTTTTTAAGAACCAGAAACACCCTAGTTCTCTTCTCACTCTACTTACTCGCATCCATGTTGAATGTCTGTGATGATACAGATGAAGGTGCCTCCCGAATAAGATGCAGGGGCTAGGAAGAGTAGCTATCCCATAGATTCAATTGGAAATAGAGGTCTCTTATTTCTGCCTCCACCTCTGATCATCACCTCCCTGAACCTAAAACAAAACCACCACAGGGACACTGTGTTCACTGACCCATAAATTCTAAGAGGGGGTGTGGCTGAATGAAGAGTATCTGACCCATAACAGACACATACCCAGGTTTGCCTCTCAGCAGGGTCAAAGGCTCACTGTGTGGCTATCCCTCCTAAGGCTGCACTTTTCTCCTTAGTAAGATAACTAAAGTGGACTTCCTACCCTTCTTTACATATATGAGAGACTATGGATGTCGAACACTATGTATGATGGCAGACTGTCTTTATTGAATTAATTCCTTTTCTGAACTGCTTTTCCTCTCAACCCTCTCTCTTTTAAAAAGTCTGTATTACAAAGCGTGGCTCTCTGGGAGAAGGAGAGAAGGACGGAGGTATGTGGAAAAGGAGAAGATGTTAAAAACAAAAGATATTCATTTTTTTCTTAAAATAAGTGAGACTTAAGAAGAATGATTTACCACATTGGCCTATTGACCATGAATATATAGCATATCCTTAAAATGAGATTTCTTGGAAAGGGGAAGGGGAATATATATAATATCTTTATATACATATGCACACATACACAAGACACACATATATGTATACACATATGTGAATGTAAAGAAAAATGGTAAAATTATGAAGTTGACCCAAACTATTCAGGTCCAATACTTAAGGGCAGGGGCTTTTAATCTCTTTGTTCCATGAATCACTTTAACAGTCTATTGATGCCTATGGACCTCTTCTCAGAAGGAAACTTTTAAAGGCGTAAGATAAAATATATAACACTACAAAGGGAACCAATATGAAATACAATTATCAATTTTTTAAAATTCATAGTCCCCAAGTTAAGATCCTTGTCCTGTGGTCTATCTTTTAAGATTCCATCTATCCATATACCAACAAAGTCCAGCTCAAGAGATAAAAAGAGAAATTCCATTTAAAATAACCACAGACAACATAAAATACTTGGAAATCTACTTGCCAAGACAAACTCAAGAAATATATGAACACAATTACAAAACACTTTTCACACAAATAAATCAAAGCTGAACAACTGGAAAAATATTAATTGTTCATGGGTAGGCCAAGCTAATATATAAAAATGAGAATTCTAGCTAAATTAATTTACTTATTCAGGGCCATACCAATCAAACTGCCCAATATTGTTTTAGAGAACTAGGAAAAATAATAACAAAACTAATCTGGGAGAACAAAAGGTCAAGAATATCAAGGGATTAAATGAAAAAAAAATGAAGGGAGGTGGCTTAAATGTACCAGATTTCAAAATGTATTCTAAAGAGGTAACTATCAGAACAATCTGGTACTGGCTAAGAAACAGAATGGTGGATCAGTGGAATAGATCAGGTAGACAACACACAGGAAATGACAATAGTAATCTAGCGTTTGATTAGACCGAAAGATTCAAGTTTTGGGACAAGAACTCACTATTTAACAAAAACTGATAGGAAAACTGGAAAACAGTTTGGCAGAAACTAGATATAGACCTTGCTTCAATGTACGCCAAGATAAGATCAAAATGGGTAAATGATTTAGACCTAAAGGGTGATATCATAGACAAATTAGGGGAGCACGGAATAAGTTACCCCTCAGATTTATGGATAAAGGAAGAATTTATAACCAAATAAGAAATAGAGAGCATTATGAGAGGTAAGCTGGATAATTTTTATTATATCAAATTAAAAAGTTTATTCACAAACAGAACCAATGCAGCCAAGATTATAAGGAAAGCAGAAAATTGGGAGATTTTTTTTTTTATGTAGCAAGTGTCTCTGATAAAGGTCTCATTTCTCAAATTTGTAGAGAAATGAGTCAAAGTTATAAGAATACAAGTCATTCCCCAATTGATAAATGGTCAAAGGATATGAAAGGCAATTTTCAGAACAAGAAATCAAATTTTTAAAAAATTACCTAAATCACTATTGATTAGAGAAATACAAATTAAAACAGTTCTAATAAGGTAACATCTCACACTTGTCATATTGGTTAATACGACAAAAAAGGAAAATGATAAATGTTGGAGGGGAAATTTGAAAATGGAAACACTATTAGTGCACTGTTGTTGGAACCGTCAACAGATCTAATCACTCGGGAGAACAATTTGGAACCATACTCAAAGGGTTTTAAATCTGTGCAGGGCAACATTGACCCAACAATACCACTACTGGATGTGTATCCCTAAGAGATTAAAGGGAAAAAAAAGAAAAAGGACTTATTTGTACAAAAATATTTATAGCAGCTCTTTTTGTACTGGCAAAGAATTGGAAATTGAGGGGAGGTCCATCAATTAGGGAATGGTTGAACAAATTGTGGTATATGATTAGAATGGAATACTATTTGCTATAAGAAATGTGTGCAGGATGCTTTCAGAAATATCTTGAAAGACTTACAGGAACTAGTGTAAGATGGAGTGGGTTGAAGCAGGAGAACATTGTATACAGTAATATCAATATTATATGATGATCAACAATGAATGACTTAGTTATTCTCATCAATACGGTAATCCAAGACAGTTCCAAAGGACATATGATGAAAAATGCTATCCACCTCCACAGAAAGAACCAATGGAATCTGAATACAAAATGAAGCATATCATTTTTTACTTTATTTTTTGTCTGTATTTTCTTTCTTGTGAAAGAAATGGAAATATGTTTTGCATGACTGCATATGCATAACCTATATCAAATTGTTTGCCATCTCAGGGAGGGGAAGGAGGAAAATTTGGGACTCATTTTTTAAAATGAATGTTAAAGTTATTTTTTACATAGAATTGGAAAAACATTAAATATTTTCAAAATTAAAGATTCTATCCATCCTTCTAAACACTTATTAATTACCTACTGTCTGTACAAGTAATAGGTAGTAGAGTAGATGCAAAATTTAGAGACATGATTTTTAACCTAACTGAACGTACAATCTAGTGATCTGTGTTTCAGAATTCCTTACAGCTCTGACACTCTATCATTCTAAAATACAAGGCCTATATAGGTAGTATATAGATAAGCAGAAATTATAGATTTTAGACATTTTCCATAGTTATTTCTTATCTCAATATTATATCAGGGCAGCAATTATCATGGACATTTCCTAAAATGTCAAAATGGTGAGGTGTAATCAGAATCTTTTAGATTCTTTAAAATCTACAATATATTGAACCACTAAATGTCAGAGCATCATATTAGAGAAACTAGAACCACAAATTATCAGGGCTGGAAGGAACTTAAGAGATGCCCTTAGTTCAACCCTCTCATTTTATAGGTGAGGAAACCGAGGTTTGAGAGGTGAAATGATTGACTAAGGTCACATATCATCTCAAGGGCCAAGGTGGGAAACCAACATCTCCTGTCTCTTACTTCAGTTTTCTTTCCACTAAACTTCAGTGCCTCAATATATGCAACAAAGCACAACCACTTTTGCTCAGTCCTTTTCTTTGATTTCACAAGATCTCATGACAATGAAGGAATTATATGTCTAATGTATTCCTCCATTACTTTGGTACCCAAAGAAATTGGTTTGGGTTCATTTGATTATCTGAATCTTGACAACTCATTTAGGCCCGGATACCAGATAGGACAAGAGACAACCATGCATATCACAATTTCGAAACCTTTTCCCATTTAGTTAAACTACATTTATTGTTGCTTATGGATCAGAAAGAGAACCTGGACTTGGAGTCAAAGACGTGGCATTCAGTGCTGGGTCTTCCGCTTACTTCCCCATGAACCTCATCAAGTCAATCCCTTTTTCTGGGTCCCAGTTTCCTCCCTTACTTAATAGACTAGACTACTTCTAACTTTTCTAGATCTGTTCTATGATCTTCTATCTTTAACATTTTATGAGTAATTATTCACATCTTTATTCTTGTTTCGTAAAGCTAGTTAGAAAGTTCATTCTGTCTCTGTCTCTGTCTTTCTGTCTCTCTGTGTCTATGTCAGTCTCTGTCTCTTTCTGTCTCTTTGTCTTTCTCTGTCTTTGTCTGTCTCTGTCTCCATCTCTTTCTGTCTCTGTTTCTGTGTCTGTCTCTCTGTGTCTGTCTCTCTGTCTCTGTCTCTGTCTCTTTCTGTCTCTGTCTCTCTCTGTTTCTCTCTCTGTGTCTATGTCTCTGTCTCTCTCTGTCTCTGTCTCTCTCTGTTTCTCTCTCTGTCTCTGTCTCACTCTCTGTCTCTCTGTCTCTGTCTCTCTGTCTCTATCTCTCTGTGTCTCTCTGTCTCTGTATCTGTATCTCTCTGTCTCTCTCTGTCTCTGTCTCTGTCTTGCACTCTCTCTCTCTCTCTCTCTCTCTCTCTCTCTCTTTCTCTCTCTCTCTCTCTCTTCCTACCCTTCCCCCTGGCAGTAAAAATAAATTTTGGATGACACAAAGTTGCTGAGGAATCAAAGTGTCTTAATATACTGTCTCACCAAACATCTGGATGCATGGTAACATCTCTGCCACATAAAGGAAGTCAGAGCTTCCTCCTAAAGTAAGGACTTTAAAGCTCCCTTCATTTTTGATCATCAGTCCTGTGAATGTGGAGCTTGAGAGGTGATCAAAAGATGCTCTGTCATTCATGTCTGGACAGAATTTCCATAAGATGACTGTAGCTAGGTTTTTTTCTTCCTCCCGCCTTTGTAGAATTACAGTAGCTGCACCCTCATTAGAAATGACAGATCCCAGACACTTTGTAGAGTCAGGTGACCTACACAGATGGGTATCACAACATTCGCGAATCCTTGGCACCATGATTTCAGGGCATAAATTGCCCATACAGCCTCCTCAGTCCCACAGATTTGCACAGGAGACTAAGCATAATTTCACATTCTAATGGATCTGTGATCTTATTGGCATGGGGCTTCCTTCTGTCAGGGCAGATCACAATTCATCAATGCACTCAGCTTGGGTTCCACAAATTCTCTATAGAGGATCCATTTATTGTTTCCTTTCATATTTCATAATCACCAGTGCAACAACGGGGCTGTCCATCTGTTCTGTTTCCTTCTACATGATCAATCTACCTTCTCTTCCAACCATGTGTATCCTCGATACCAATCCTGCCATTTCTCCTACACAAATCATCTTTGGCGAATATAGCACTGGATTTGGAGCCAGGAAAGCCTTGTTTGAATGCCATCCCTGGCACTTACTGGCTGTCCACCCAAGGGCATGCCCCTTAACCTCTCTGCCTCCCTCAGTTTTCTCATCAGTAAAATTGAGATGGTATATAAAATACATATCTCACGGGTTTTCTGTAAGATTCAAATGTCATTATATAAATTGTCTTGAAAAATACTAAGATGCAATATACTAAAAGTTCTATATGTTTCAGTTACTAATATTGTCAACCATATTTTTATGGAATCTTATAGTTTAAAAGAACAGCTAGGTGGTACAGTAGATAGAATGCCTGGCCTGGAGTCAGGAAGATCTATCTCCCTGAGTTCAAATCTGGCCTCAACCACTTACTAGTTGTGTGACCCTAAGCAAGTCACTTAACGCTGTTTGCCCTCAGTTTCCTCATCTATAAAATGAAATGGAGAAGTAAATGGCAAACCACTCTACTATCTCAGCCAAAAACAAAACAAACAAATGGGACACAAAAAATCAGATACTACTGCAAAATGGCTGAACAACAATTTAAAAATTACTTTCTCTACAATTTTATTAGAAAAATGTAAATATCACTATTCCCATTTCACAGATTAGGAAAGTGTTACAGGACTTGTTCCAGGGTCTAATAAAGTAGCAATTGAGTGGGGACTTGAACTCAGGTTTTCTTACTTCATGTTCACTGCTTTTCTACTACAATAGAATGAATGCTATTACTGTTTTTTAAAAAAAGTGTCTGTATCAGGGAGTAGTAAAGCATAATTGTAAGCTAAAAATAAGAGAGAAGATAAATAGTATTTCAAACTTCCTTAATATTATATTAATATTTAAATTATATTTTTTGTTAGAAGCATATCAAAAGTACCAATTAGAGGGGGAGGAATGGTGCTAGTAGCAAGCATATTGACAGCATCTGGCAGTGAAAGTTGGCATATTTCTAGTGATTGAGGTGGGAAAGTTGTATATTAGGAACATCACCAGATTTTGGAATTTGGAAATCTGGGTTCAGTTTCTAGTTCTACTATTAACTACCTAAGTTATTTGGGCAAGTCACTTAATTGTCAAGCCTCAGTTTCTTTCTCTGTAAAATAGGAACAATTGCTGAACTACCTGCCTTATGTAGTGTTGTTGGGAGGGTAAGCTTGTGAACTCTGGAATGTGACATAAACATGAGGTCTACGTAGACCAACTCAGATCGCCTTAGAAGCATGGAGTTGCCCCGTGGAAGGTTTACAGAGAACATTTGTAATACAAATAATAAAAATACTATGATATTATAATGATAAGTGATTTCACCAGTGTGGCTGCTCCTTCCAACTTTCCATGCTTTAGTAGATAGTCTTAATGAGCTGCCATGGCCTACCTTCTGTGGTATCTCATCTCTTAGCAAAGCTGGTTCTCAGACAAAAAATAAAACAACTGATTTCTGGGCGCTTACTCAAAGCATTTCCAGCCCAGTGGGATCCGTCAGAGCTGGCACAGCCTTTGAGAGTCTGTGGTCAGCTCATATCACAGTGAAGCATCAGATGAAGGCTTTAGCAAAGGTTTAAAAAAAAGTGTCTCTTAAAGAATGAAAAGAACAGAGAAGTCTGAGTTAGGAAAGAAACCCCCACCCCCCCCCTTCCAGTCCTGGCTCTTCTATTAACTGACTGTCTGAACTTTGACAAGGGGCTTTACATATGAATCTATAAAACAGAGAATATTTGCACAAGTGGTGCCCAAGGAGAAAAGTATTTTGTCAGCCTTAAGGTGCTAAAGAAATGAGAGCAGCTGAACTGTTGTTAAAGTCCCTTTCTACTCTGATATTAGCTGGTTCGAGTTTCTTCCTTTCCTAGGCTGCTGCACCTCCTTTGTTTATTAGAGAAACCTAAAAAGGCATCAATCATTGTCATGGCAAACATAAAATTATCCTTCTCACACCTAAACATTATCCCTCTTTGAACTCTCTTTTAAGTGTATCTCTGTTTTTAATGTAGACCTTAAGAGGTGCCTTTTTAAAAATATTCATTCATTCAGTAAATAAATGTTATGAATAAACTGATCTCTCTTGTTTTCCAACTACCTACTGATTGGCTATTTATCGCAAAACTTCCAGGGGACAGTTGACTACTTTAAAATCCCTTTCAAAAAATTCTTCAAACCAAAATTTCCAGGCATTTTCTTAAATAATTTTCTGAATAGACAATGTAATATTTTTAGTTTCAGAATATTGAAAGTTGGAAATTGATCTGATTATAGAATCATAGATATTAAAAGAAGAATTTTAGAGATCATCTAATCCAAGTGGTTCATCTAATCCACAGGTGAGCAAACTGATGTTACGATTCAATCTTGGTTTTCTTTGGTAGACGAGCTTTTCTCCCAGGATTCTGAAGCATCACGTAGGAAATTTCACTGGCATCATCACTACAAGTGATTATTTAGTTAAGGGTGGCAAACAAACAAAGAGGCTTGACATTGGAAGAGATTTCTAAGGTCAACTAACCCAACCTCCTAGCCTATAAGAGATCTCTTGAATATCTCCTGTGTCAGGGAACTCACTACCTCATAAGATAGGCCATGCTACTTATGGACAGCTTTAATGGTTTAGAAAGTTCTTCCTTTTACTTTAATGGATGTAATGTCATCAGTGTTGGCTCTTCCTCTATTGGTACAGAGTGAAGTCCATCCATGCTGAAAGACTTCCTCTGGTCTTTTTTTTTTTTGCATTTTGTAGGTAACCAGTGGATCACTCAGGCTATTTGCTCTCATTACATGATCAACCTACTTTTTTTCAATCACACATTTAAATCAATTTTCAACCAAAAAATATTTATTAAGTATCTATTATGTGCTGGGCATGGTGCTGCATGTCAGGGATACAAAGGCAGAAAGTCAGACAGTTGTTGTCCTCATGATGCTTACATTCTATTAGGGAACATGAGCTTATAAATAAAATAAATACAGAGTAATTTTATGATTAGCACGCCGGGAACTGGGAAAGGCCTAGTGTAGGAGATGGAATTTAAGCTAAACTTCTAAGGAAAAGAAGGATTCTCTGAGTCAAGTGAAAAGGGAGTGTATTCTAGGTTTGTGAGATGACAAGTCCTGGATCAAAAGAATTTCAATAAAAAATTATAACAGTAAGATTTCATAGTAATTGCTATTATTCCTGTATAATGTAAAGCCATTTATAAATTACTCACATCTACCACCTCACTTGATCTACTATACCCACTAATTATTCTCACCTAACTTTTCTTAGTCTTAGCTAATAGCTAGCATTTATATATAGCCAAATGCTATACAACTATATATTTTTGTCCTCACAACAACCCTGTGGTATAGGTGCTGTATTATGCCCATTTTACAGATGAAGAAATTGAGACAGAGGTTAATTAACTTCCCCAAGGTCACACTGCTATTAAGTGTCCGAAACAGAATTTGAATTCAGGTCTCTGGAACTCTAGGTCCAGTGCTGTATCCAATTTCTGGACTTAATTTAGTAAGCCTTGAAGGCAGGGGCTGTTTTTGCCTTTCATTGTATTTCTAGGGCTTTGTACTATATATAAGCCCTTAAGTCAACAAGCACTTATTAAATGCTGCATATGTACCAAACCTAGCTTAATAAATGCTTGTTGACTTGCTTTATTCATAAAATAAACCCATTTACTTAGTTATGGGGTATTAACCTCTAGTTCACAGCCTCTCAGGGTCCAGGGACAGATTTTATGGGGTCCTGGACTTGGATGGGCAAAAAAATTACAATTTTATTTTCACTATCATCTAAATGAAATGTAGGGGGGTGGGGAAGGAGAGAGGGGAGAAAATTTGAAATTCAAGGGATTCTGGAACTGAATCTTGTAAACTAAAAGTAAATAAACAAATCAATTTAAAAAATGAAATTTAGCATTTCCTGCAATTACTTAAAAGGCATTATTCAGAAAAGGGGTTTATAGACTTCCCCAGACCGCCAAAAAAGGAGGAGGTTGAAGAACCCTTGACTTAGATGTAAGATCCCTGCTAGCACTAAAATTAAAGTATCTGTGATGGCAACGTACATTAAGAGATGAGGGAGGGCATGGTCCAGAAAAAAAAAAGGCCTATAGGAAAGGTGGGGGAGGGTGTTAAAGGGACAACTGGATTACAGTGGCAGAGATGACCCACATTTGGGTTCCTTGATTGAAGAATTGAAGTCGTTCGCTAGGCATGGATATCCCGGCTCAGAAATTGAGAGCCCAGAGTATCAGTAGCCACCCACCTGGAGTCCCTTGAAAGGTCCTTCCTCTCAGTCTCCTGGCAGATTTCCCTCAGAAGTCCTCCGGCTTTCAGACCCCTCCCCATTTTAGCCACCGCCACCATCAACACCTACACCCTATATCCTACACCCATCAGCTACACTCCCTATAAAAGGTCTCTTCTGAATCCACCAGATCTCCCTCTCCTCTGGTTCTCAACAACCCCATCTCCCACCTTTAAGCTTTCTCAAGCTGACTGGGGGGGGGGCTCCTTCCGCAATGCCTTTCCTAAGATGTTTTGGGCAAAGCTAGCTAGCTCTCCTGTTCCTGAGACTGATACTGACTGCAGCCAGTTTGGACTTGGCAGTTGGAGGCAGGGAAGAGAGAGATGCTGAGCTTCCTATTTCTCACCTGGAGAGCCGGCCCACCCCCAAAACCCCAAAGTTCAATGCCGGGTCTGGGCGCCTGGAATAATCCACCGCCAGCCAAAGCTCCCGGGTGCCTATTATTAGTCGGAGGAGGGGAGCTCGGCCGGGGCGGCTGGAGAGCCCTGCAGTAGCAGCCAGCAGCTGCAGCTACAGCAGCAAGAGACCGGTGCTGCAAGATGATAGGGCTTCTTTCCAAAGCCAGACAGACACAGAGAGAAACGGTGGGAGCCTCAGTTGTTTTCTGGACTGGAAAGGGACCTGCATTATAACGTGACGGAACCGCAAAGAGGGACCGGCTGAGAAAGGAGGAGGATATTGTCTTTTAGGCTGGCTGGGAGACGAGAAAGAAAGAGGAAAGGGTGAGGGGCAACAGGACGCTTGGATGCAAAAGAAGCCAAAGTGCTGACTGTTAACAAAGCTGTTGAACCCAAGACATCTGGTGACGAACCCCAGAATCCCAGCAGTGCGACCCTGGGTAGGTCATTCTCCCTTCTGAGCCTCTTTCCCCCACTGCAGTGAGAATAGCGATACCTTTACACCCTACCTCTCAGGGTCCTTCTAAAGAATACCCTTTATAAACGAGAAAGCAATGTCTTATCATCAGCAATGAGATGTGGCACACAGCTGTTGCCTGCACCCCCTTCCTGGGCTTCAGAAAATCTCGTTAGAAGAACTAGGGTGGGGTCATCAGAAAACTACTGCAGCTTTTCCTCCACTCCCCGGGCTCAAAAACACAAGAGACGCAGGGCTCTAGGCCCAAGCGGTGGCCTGAAATGTCCTCAAAATACCTCCTTCTCTCATTTGAAGATCTCAGGATTTTAGGATGGGGAGGGGGGAAGCATGGTGATGGAAATCCTTAAAAATCAGAATGTCAGAGCTTCAGGGAAGCACGGAATATCCGTTATTAGAGCTGGAGGAGACTTCTGAGATCAGATAGTCCAACCCCTTCGTTGTACAAACAGGGAAACTGAGGTCCAGAAAAGAAAAATGACTTATTCACTCACACAGTGACTAGGAGGATTCCTCCCCCCAAGTGGCTGAATAGGATGAAGCCCCTCCTAGCCGGCCAGCCCCTTCTCCTTTGCCCTCCCCCTTCTCTCACGGCGGGCTCAGACCCCAAGTGCTGGGAGGCGCGAGCTGCACTTACCTGCGCTCATCTTCCCCGAAGGCGCCTGCGGTTAGCGAGTCTAGCTAGTTCCTGCAGCCTCCTCTGGCTGGCTTCCCCAGGGTCGAGGTGGATGCGCTGGGCGCCGGTCCTCGCCGCTGCTGCCGCTGCTGGCTCAGGCTGGGATGGCTCCACTTCCCCACCCTCTCCTACCTGTTACGCATCAAAAAGTCCCAGAGCAGCAGTAGCAGCAGCAGCAGCAGCTGCAGCACGAGCAGCAGCAGCAGAAGCAGCCGCACTCTCTCAGCCAGTAAGCAGGGAGCGCAGCCACATCCCTCCCTTTCCCGATCGGATCGGGTTATAAGCAGTGGTGCACGCCCCCTCCCTCCCTGCAGACACCGCCCTGTAGTTCCCGGGGTCAGCAGCACCGCATCCCCTCCGGCCAACTGGGCAAAAGCAGCTCGGTGCGCTGCAAGGAAGGCGCAGCCGGCGCTAGGGCGGCGCGCGCTCTTCTTCCCACGGGCCCCGCGGTGGCAGGTCCGCAGGCACCCCTAGCGCTCGCTCTCCTCACCATCCCCACTGACAGCTCTGTCACTCACTTTCCCGGACGCGCCTCCCTCCCCTTTCTCTCCCCGCCTCCCTCTTTCCCTCGCTGCTGCCACCACAGTTCACCCGGCTCCCCGCCCGCCCCGCAGGCCAGGTGGTAACCCAGCCCAAGCTCAATGACAGGTCTCCAGCGCTGAGAGGGAGAAGAGTCCCTCTCTTCCCTCGCCATCCCCCGGGAAAGCACCCTGGGAAGTGTAGGCGATGCGCCCCAACCCTTTCATATCTGTGGATGGCCGAGGGCGGAGCAGACTACAAGCCCCACGATGCTCCGCGCAAAGACACAGACACACAGCTGACAGCAAGCGCCTGCCGGACTCTTTATCGGTCTCATTATACAGACAAGGAAACTGAGTCTTGGAAAAGGGACGTGACTGGTCTCAAATTCACACAGCCAGTAAGTGACAGAGCCAGAACTCAGACTTAGGTGTCCTGACTACAATCCAAGCTCGAGACTGTTTAAACGACACATTATTGTCTGTGTCACTTAGTCGGCACTTAGAACGACCAAGGTAGAACAGACCTCAGGGACAGTATATGCCAAACGTATTTCACAGTGGGGAAGAGATCAGAAAGGGGGAAATGGCTTGCCTAACATCAAAATGCTAGAACTTCAACCTAGATTTCCGATTCTTTTCCACTATACCTTCCCGGGGATCAGGAGTCATTCATTCATTCAACAGACATACACTAAGCTATTCACCAGGCACTGTGCTTCATGCTTGGGACACAAGCACAAAAATGAAATTTCCTGTCCTCAAGGAACTTACAGTATAATGGAAGAAAAAGCATGTACATAGAATATTAAATGTAGATTTAGGAAATGACAAATCATTACAGTATCTTTGCCCAGAAAACCCCATGGACAATATTGATGCATTATGGTCCATGGAGTCATCAAGAGTCAGATATTACAGAACAACAAGGTATAGTTATATACTTAGATGTGTGCATCCAAATAGATATCTGTATACATATATACATACACATATAGACACACACATATTTGCACACGCATGTATATAACACCCCTGGGCTCATTCTCCTGACCCACTCTGACACTAGAAGCTTGGGTCCCAGAGGGGTGGCTGCTACTACTTTCAGAGGACTAGAGGTAATCCTGTGGGTGGCTATCCTCACACTTGGAGTAAATGCTTTTGCTGACTTTAAAAAGGAGCCGTACTCCAATGGTAAAGCTAGAAAAGTGATCACAAAGCATTTCTCCCCTAAATTGAGGTGTGGTCTCCCACAAATACACATACAATCTATGAGGGGGAGAGTGAGCATGAATGTTGAGTACAGTGTAGGGAGGCACAGCAGCCAAAACAACTCACCCTTCTAACAGTAGGGCCTCAGTGGTCTATCTTCTTCCAAAGGGTCCATACAAATTTCACTGTAGGATGCAGCATGTGGGATAGATGAGTCATTTAACTGTTCAGCTAAACTGTACCCTCTGAAATGCTTGCTCCATAATTAACAAAGTTCATTTCATCTTTAACCTCTTCCTTTCTCATTCCCATTATCATCTACTACTCACTGAGTAAAAGTGAATCACTCACTGAGACCCGACTCCCTCCTTAAGACACTGCTTCCCTCAGTAACTTTTCCAGTACTGGAAAAGTTTTCTTTCATACCCTCCCTCCGACCCCCCCCACACACTCATCTATCTAAGTGGAAGAGTCTGAATACCCCTTCCTCCCACTCTTCTCATGTCCCCATTTCCAGTCTTTCCTTCATCACCATCACTAAGGTCATCTCCAGTCACCCTGATCTGTATCTTACCACTGGACCAAGAGGACTCCAGAGGAGAAAGTGAGGCTGGTGACTTTGCACAGCCTTGCATCGCTTAAATCCAATTCACTTGCAAGTCATGGTATCAGCTCCCTGATGTCATGGTCCTCTTCAAGAATGAAGGACAAACAATAATAATAATAATAACAACAACCTCACCATTATTAAATAACCCATCCTCCTTTGAGGTTCCCACTATCCAAATTTATCACTCAGTTTAGATCCTGGTATCTACTTGGTACTTTACACATTTATCTCATTTGACTCTCACAATAACACTGCAAAGTAAGTGTGGCTATTCACATTTTCAGTTGAGGAAACTGAAACAGAGATTAAGTGATTTGCCCAGGATCACACAGTTAGTAAGTGTTTGAGGTGATTTTTGAACTCAGCTCTTCTTGACTACATTCTATGTACTGTGCTACCTAGCATACCTCAT
>CM053592.1:139487349-139509837 GCA_028646515.1 Pseudochirops corinnae
GGTCATTTCTATCTCTAGCTCATTTTACAGGCAAACAGGGTCAAGGACAGGGATGGGATATGGATTTTTTTTACTTTATTTGCATCACTCCAATCCAATGCATTCATATATGATACATGTTGAATACAGTAGGGAAGAAGAGTTCTTTGGAAATATTTGAGGAAGAAGAGAAAACTTTGAGCTGGGGGGATTAGGGGTGACTAGCACCTGAGCTGAGCCTTGAAGGAAAAGGATTTTAACAAGTGGAAATGCGAAAGGAGTGACTTCCACTGATGGGGAATGGCATGTCCAAGTGCATGGAGTACGTGGATGTGGGAAATGAGAGATTAAGTACTAGAATATTTAATAATTCCATTTGCTCCAAGTAAAGGGCATATAAGGAGTTATGGGAAATAAAGCTGGAAAGATAAGTTGGAGCCAGACTGTAGAGTATATTAAATGGCATGCCAAATAGTTTTATCCTGGAGACAACGGAGAGCTGATAAAAGATTTTTTGAGAAGGATAGTGACAGTATTAGACCTACATAGTCTGGTTGTTTTCTATAATTTTTATGAAAGGTAGATTGGAAAAAAGAGAGGCTGGAGCCAGGCAGAACAAATTGGTTACTACAACAGTCCAGTTGAGAGGTCATGATGACTTGAACTACAATTCACAGCTTGTCTTTTTTTTTTTTTTCAGTGACTTACTTGGCAAAATTCTCCTTTGGACTTTCTTCCTGCTTTCTCCCCTTCACTGTCACCTGCTCTTTCAGTCACTGCCATAAAATCCCAGAATTGGAAAGGATTTAAGAGGTCATCTGGTTTAACTCATACTCTTCCCCAATATTCCTGATAGATCAACAGCCAGTCTCTATTGTAGACCTCCACGGATGGAGAATCCACCTCTTTTGGAAGTGGCCTGTTCCAGTGACAGACGGCTCTGTTTCTCCTTACTGTATACAGTAAACTGAGATCTACATGGTCGGCTTTCTGGAGAAGACAATGATCTGCCTGTCTCTTATGACCTCTTCCCCATCTTCTGCCCCCACTTCTGCTGTGGAACAATAATTATTGTACTATTAAAAGTTGTTGCTGTGATGCCAAACTATTCATTATTGTTAGATGATATATAATCAGTTAGTCATGGCCTGACCCTTAGGAGAACCATGGAGGGTCCAGTGAGGTTGTTCAGCTATGTGACTCATCAAGAGTGACTAGAAGTTGATTGTAGGACATATCATTATATGACAATTTAGATCAATAAGTATTTATTTTGCACCTACTGTCTGATGAGTAGCATTCCTATTCTCATCGAGCTTATAGTTGAGTAGGGAGAATAATACACATATGGATGACTATAGCAACAATAAATGTTAAGGAGGTACAATATAATAACACAGATAATAACAGCCATACATATAAAGCATCAAAATTTTAAAATACTTTCTATTATCTCATTTGTCCCAACTCAGTGATGTACAACTTATTATTAACCCTGTTTTGCAGAAAAGAAAATTAAGGTTCATAGTGGTTAGTCAATCTCCTAGAATTGCCGTTAGTACATTTTAGAGGCAAAAGTATTATGTTAGATCCAAAGGGAGAAGGTTGTCATGGAGTGGAGGGAGAATGAAGGAAGGCTTACTTTAGAGAGTTCTTTGTTCAAATCTAGCCTCAGGCACTTAACAAACAAACAAACAAAAAACTAGCCGTGTGACCTTGGGCAAGTCACTTAACCCCAAATGCCCTACCTTCCCCCTCCAAAAAAAAAAAAAGAGTTCTTTGAAGAGCTTTAAAGAATGGATGAGCATTCAGTAGGCAGAGAGACAGAGGGAGGATATCCCAGGAGTGTGCTGAAGCCAGCTCCAACTGACTGGAGAAAGCCAACTGTTAAATTTTTAGTGTGAGCTGAGAATTTCTCTGGAAAATGGAAAGTTTCACAAATTGGTGTTTGATTTATTTTGATGATTTTTTAGATTTGAGAAAATGATTGAGAAATGTAAATAATGCAGGTTAAAGTTAAAAGTATGTCATGAATTCATTTTTTGAGAGTCAATTTTTAAACATTTACCAGCACAGGTCCATTTTAGGCTTAGGGAACAATGTAAACAAATGCATGGTGTCAATTAATTGAAGGTCAGATATGGGAGAGTCCTCTTTGACTGGATCACAAAATGTATAAAGGGGAATAACATAAAGTTGGAAAAGCAGAGTGAAAGTTCAGTGTCAGAAAAAGGAGTAAGAACTTGACTGATGTAAAGAGAACTGCTGAAAATTTTTGAGTAGAGAGAAGCCATAACTACATATTGTCTATATTCCAATGGTTTGTAAGCCTTTGACTCCTTCTCCCCTTCCCATCTCAGCCCAGTACTATGGCCATACTTAGCTTTCTATCAACGCAGGTTAAATGGAAGAATGAATAGATGATTTCATTACAATAATAACGCACAATTCTATAACACTTTAAGGATGACAATGTGCTTTCCTTCCAACAACCTTGTAAAGTAGGCAGTGCAAGTGTTATTTACTTCATATTAAAGATGAGGAAATGGAAAACAAGAGAGATGCAACAGCTTTGCCAGGATCTCACCATTAAGAAATGTCAGCCAGGTACCAAACCTACGTCTCTCAATTTCAAGCCCAGCATTCTTTCCATTATACCGTATGCCTCTTTGGAAAAGAAAAACCGGAAGAAGAGGTCCGAGTTTGGTGGCTTGGGTGGTATCATTAATAGTGGCAGAGAAAATGGTGAGGAGGGCAAAGTTAAGGAGAGAAATGAGCACCAGTCTCCATCATGTTCAATCTGAGGGATGATGAGCTAGTCAATAAAGTAAAACCACACCTAGAGAGAAGGGAAATAGTAAATAGGAGCATCCCCAGGACAGCAACAGCGATGAAGAGCATAAAGATGGCTGAGATCACTTGGGGAATGAGTGTTAGGAGAAAATTCCCTAGGACTGGGAATTTTGCCCCCAGTAGGCAAAACACTTTGGGGATTCAGTTTCCCTACAAGGTCACCGTTGTCAAGGGATAGTAGAAACCTTTAGGAGATGCGTGGGAACTTTCCAAGTGAATGAATGGTGGGAAGAAGTTGACATTTGGAGTCAAAGGACCTGGGTTCTAGCTTAGTCTCTGACACTTACTAGCCCTATGATCTTGAACAAGTAGGTCACTCAACTGGGTGGTCTTACATAAGCCACTCTTTGAGCTCCATAATCTATGATTATCTGATCCTCTCTCAGACTAATTCTTTGAAAGTATACTTATATTGCACTAAAAACCATTAGGACTGTTGTGAAGAATGGGCTTTATGAAGCTCAAAGGTCTAAATAAGCATGAGTTTTATTATTATGATTTCCAGCATAACACCTTCCAGTCACATGACCTCAAGCAAGTTAATGCACCTCCGTTCCCTTCGTCTGTAGGAAGATAACATTGCATTTGCACTAGCTACCAAAGAGACTGTACAAAAAGAGCTTTATGAACATTAAAACACAGTATAAATATCAGCTATATATTATTGTTGCTCTTACTGTATATTCTATCTGTAAATAAATCATGCAGATTGAAGGTATTAGCCTGCATGCTATAAGGAAGGAAAGCTGGACTTGGAGTCTTTGCTTCAAGTTCAGGTTCCTCTACTTATATGTTGTACAATGTGTGATGTGGACAAGTCAACAAACATCCCTAGATCTCAGTTTACTCTCTCCTAGAATGAGGGAGTTTGAACAGACCCTTAAATGATAGTGGTGGTGATAGTGGTGGGGCATAGATTCCATTCGCAACCTGGTGAAGCTTATGGACTCCTTCTCAGAATAGTGCTTTTAAATGTATAAAATGCATAGGAATACAAAGGAAAGACATTGAAATATAATCATCTATTTGTCTATTTTTTAAAATTAATAACTTCCTGGACATGAGGTTAAGAATGCTTGGACCAGATCCCTTTTAGGTCTCACAAAAGAATGAGATATTTAATCAGAGATTTAAGGGATAAATGACCATTGCATCTTAAAGTCAGTGACCAATAGGGTAATAAATGTTTGGCATAATTTGATATATCCTAGACTTTGAGATAATAGATACCAAAGAGTACAGAGAAAGAATGTGAAAGATCACACGGTCTAAGATTATACAGGGTAGATCAGCCAAAGAGAGATGGGAAATATTCAGAACTGAAAGTCTGATGACATAAGAATATACAATTGTGATGAAGAAGAAGAAGAAAAGAGAGATTCTTTAAGGAGATTGATATGGAGGCACAAGGAACTCATCTGTTAGGTTTTGATTATGGAACTACCTAACTCATCACCTCTCACCTGAATTTTACAATAGCTTCCTAATTAATTGTCTTCCTTTTTTCAATCTCTCCATTCTCAAATCCATTCTTCCCACAACTGCCAACTAAATCTTCACATGGTGTCTCACTGTCTCCTCCATCTTGTACTTCTGAAATTGATTTTTTGAACCATAGTATAGAACTTTTACACTGATCTCCTTTATATTTTATCTTGTTAGATGGGTAAGATTTGGTCCTTGCACCAAAAAAAAAATAATAGCAGAAGAAATATGACAGGTACATAAATCACTATAATACAAAATAGAATATGGCAAGCCCATTCAATGGTATGAACACATGAGATCTGAAGGAGTGATCACTTCCATTTAGCAGAGTCAAAGAAAGTTTCACAAAGAAGCTGGTTTTTGAAGTGAATCTTAAAGGATAGGGTAAGCTACATCCACAGGTGAAGTTGGGGCAGAAAAGCCCATTCTAGGTATAGAAAATGCTATGGAGGCAGCTAGGTGGTCAGCGGATAAAGCACAGGGCTTGGAATTAGAAAGAGTCATCCTCATGAGTTCAGTTCTGGCCTCAGATACTTCCTGGAGAAGGAGAAGGAGAAGGAAGGAGAAAGAGAAGGAGAAGGAGAAGGAGAAGGAGAAGGAGAGAAAATGGTGTGAACCAAGGTACAGCTTGGGGAAGTTTGGGTGTCTGTAGAGTATGGTGAGTTGTGTGGTTTTGCTGGAGCATAGGGTCTATGGTATAGAATAGTGTGAAATATGAGTAGGAAAAGAGGGTAATGCAAAATTGTAAAGAGTACTGAATGCCACTAGGTTCTGGGGTTTGGACTTTATTCAGGAGGCAGAAAGAAGGCACTACAGGTTTTTGATTAGAGAAATGATGTGATTAACATTGTTAATGCTTTGGAAAGACTAATTTGGCGGAGTGAACAGAACGGATCAGAGCAGGGAGAGGATAGAATTGGGAAGACTGATACAGGAGAATATTGTGATATAGTCCAGGCAATTTGGGTCAGGACTAAGGTGGTGGCATGGGGATGAAATGAAGGTATAAACTGTTAATGTTGAGTACATGGTTTTATTGTATAGACTGAATTCTGATTCATCCTTATCTGTCAGGTTGAGGCAGTTGCCAAAATCCAGCCAGAGACCTGTTCCTTTTCCTTCTCTCCTTCCTTTCCTCCCTACTTCCTCAAAAAGGTCTCCCGGATTTTCATAGAATTACTTCATACATCATGTACCTTGGTATGTTAATAAACCTTCTCCCTATGCCTTATTTATGATGATTCATTATTTATACAACTGGTAAACTTACACGATTCTTAAGAGTTTGCCAGAAAGGTAACCAAACCTGTCCTCTCGGAGAGCTGAAAGGCAGAAACAGGCTGGGTGTAACAGCAAATGAAACCAAACACCCGAATGCACTCCAGGAAAATACTGGGAGTCCAGGCCATCCTTCAAGAACCTCCACCTCCCGGAAGCTAGAGAGCTCTAAAATTCCTGAAGCCTTCCCGGATTCCTCTGACACAAAGGGATCACAGTCTTATCTTGTAGTCCCGCCTACTGAACTATGCATACCATCAATCAAAAAATATTTATGAAGCACTTCCTAATGCACTTCCTAATGTGCGAGGCATAGTACTAGGTACTAGGGGTACAGGTATACAGAATGAAGCAATCCCTACACTTAAGAGTGTACATCCTAATGGGGAAGGCACAAATACATTTAAACATATTAACATACAGACAGCAGAAAGTAAATAACTACACATCATACAAAGCAGTCAGATGCCTGGCAGTTTAGAAGGGAGGGCGCCAGTGGCTGAGGGGATAAGTAAAGACTCCATGTGGAAGATGGTCCTCCAGGACAGCAGGACGTAGTCATAGCTAAACTGGGAATCTCACACAGGACCTAGGGAAAGGCTCTGGATTGTAAATGCTAATTAAATATTCACTGAAAGAATGAATCAATGGCTGTTCTCCTAATTATCCAGTTATTTGTGCCTTGAACTGAGTAAAACTTTACTCTGTTCCAATGTTCATAATTTGGCTCCTTGGTTCCTGGACTGAGTACTTTCCTATCTGGTCTTCCCTGTTTTGTTTGTATGATTTGTCTCCTAAAGAACTAGGCATGGGGTAGTTCAGCAAACGTCTCTTGGACTGAATTAAATTTCTTTACAGATACCAACGTTCCTCATGTTAGAACTCATCTCATGTGCTCCAGTCAAACTAGCCAGACCTTTTACCCATATCTCCATCCTGTAATGCCCCCTGCCCTCGCCCATAGGTGACCTCCTCCAGGAGTCCTCCTCTGATGCTCCTAGATAGCTCTTTCTTATCTGTCTGTTCTCATAGCATCTTCAGACTCTTCAGACATGGTCTGGTGTGATGGAAAGACCACTCGATATAGAGTGACAAGATCTGGGCTAGATCCTTATTCTATGACCCTGTGTAACTGAAGGCAAGGGACTTCCTCTCTCTCATTCTCAGTTTCCTCACTTGTAAAATGGGTTCAATTCTTGTATTACTTGCTTCAAAGATTTCTAAGGAAAATGTCCTGTGACCCTTCATGTTCTATAGAAATGTGAATTACTATTATGCATGTATCAGATTCAAATTTGTGCCCTTTGTACCTTTTCTTATTTTTTATTTATTTATTAGTTTGTTTTTTTGCAAGGCAGTCAGGGTTAAGTGACTTGCCCAGGATCACATAGTTAGTAAATGTCAAGTGTCTGGGGTTGGATTTGAACTCAGGTCCTCCTGACTCCAGGGCTAGTCCTCTATCCACTCTGCCACCTAGCTACCCTACCTTGTCTTGTCTTATTTCTCCAAGCTTCTAATAGTTAAAGATTTTAGTTTATTTACCCTTGTATTTTCTACAGAATGTTGCATAACATTTTGCATATAGCAGCAGGTACTAAATGAATTCTAGTTAAATAAAAAAATAAAAGTTGGGGTGGCTAGGTAGTGCAGTGAATAGAGTACTGTCCCTGGAGTCAGGAGGACCTGAGTTCAAATATGACCTCAGACACTTAACACTTACTAGCTGTGTGACCTTGGGCAAGTCACTTAATCCCAATTGCCCTGAATTCCACCCCCAAAAATCAAGGAGAAAGAAAGAAAGGAAGGAAGAAAGAAAGGAAGAAAAAGAAAGAAAGAAAGAAAGAAAGAAAGAAAGAAAGAAAGAAAGAAAAGAAAGAAAGAAAGAAAGAAAGAAAGAAAGAAAGAAAGAAAAAGAAAGAAAGGAAGGAAGAAAGGAAGGAAGAAAGGAAGGAAGGAGGAAGGAAGGAAGGAAGGAAGGAAGGAAGGAAGGAAGAAAGAAAGAAAGAAAGAAAGAAAGAAAGAAAGAAAGAAAGAAAGAAAAAGAAATAAAAGACACAACCTAAAAAGTGCTGAGCCTCCTAGAGTCAGAAAAATCTGAATTCAAAACCAACTTACTAGCTGTGTTACCTTGGGCAAGTAAGTCACTTAACTTCTGTTTCTACCTTAATTTACTCAGCATGAATTAGGGATAATAATTGAATCTACCTCCCAGAGTTGTTGTGAGGATAAAATTAAATAATATTAAAATAATTAAATTAAATAATTTAATAATATTTTAAAGTAAATAAATTAAAAAATAAATCACGGTCTTTGAAAATCTTGTTGTTATTCAGTTTTGTCAGTCATATCTGACTCTTTCTGGCCTCTTTTGGGGTTTTCGTGGCAAAGATACTGTAGTGGTTTGCCATTTCCTTCTCCAGCTCATTTTACAGATGAGGAAACTGAGGCAAACAGTGTTACATGACTTACCCAGGGTCACACAGCTAGGAAGCTTATAAGTCTGGTTTTGAACTCAGGTCTTCCTGATTCCAGGTCCAGAGTTCCATCCACTGTGCTACCTCTCTTCCCTTTTCACTCTTAATCCTCTGTTAAAATGTGAATGTTACTGGATTCAGCTTTATCAGCTCTGATGCTTACTTTAAGAAACCTATGACACTGTTCCTTCATGGATGCATATCTTTGGGATCAGAGAGACTTTACTTATCCAAGGACATCAAATATAAGTTCTTAGCATGGGAGTATGATCTAGGGCAGGAGTTTTTAAAAACAACACTAAGAGGAAGAAAGAGGAGGGAGAAAGGTTTTAGCGAGTGACATTCTTTTTTAATTTGTTGTCTCAGTCTGTTGAAGTCCTATCAAGCAAACCACTGAGGGTGAGGGCAGTAATCTGTTCCAATTCCTACTAAGGGTTTTGGTGAGTGTGACACTGCCCCTCCCTTCACACTGCTCCCAGTGAGAGTCCAGGCAGCAAATTGCAGCTCTCTCATTGACCTGGGAGGCAAATAGGCCACCCAGACATCAAAATATGGGGTCTTCACTGGTCATTTCAGGGGTAATTGCTGGAGCTGGGGGCAGGGAGAGGTGCTGTTACTAGGCTGTACTCACAGCTTTCTGTCCCCAAAAGACAAGAGACAATGTATGTGTGTGTGTGTGTGTGTGTGTGTGTGTGTGTGTGTGTGTGTCTAATAGTTTGATTTGAACCAAGGTCATTGAGAGTCAGAGTCCTAAATTAGAGAGAGAGTGGGGTTTTGCCTCAGGGAACCCATCTCCTGAGCAGTAGTGAGCTTCATAACCCATCTTAGTCCTTCCTGGTCCTTTGCTAGGTTTGTGAGGTGGAGCACCTTAAGGTTCAACCCCTCTCTTATCTCACTGCTGATTTCTTTACCTGTCATCTCCATTCTTTTTCATCTCTAGCCTAGGGTTGTTGGTAGAACCACAGCCAAAATGGTAACTTGTCTTCTGTATCTCTGCCTCTGCCCCCTTCTCAGGGCTTTAAGAATGCCCAATAAAACTGTAATATAAGGGTCCTGCCCTTCCTCTGGAGCAAACCATCATACTTCTTGCCTGCTGCCTTCACCTTGACCCTCACTCTTAGTGGTTTGCATAGAAGGCAAACTACTTTCTGTTATTCACAAAATGTTCCACCTCTTACCTACCCAACCCCATCTCCCCTTCCCCCCACCTTGAGGATTTCTAGGTAAGATTATAGGACTAGCATGAACTTGCTTTCTCCTTCACTCTTGTTTGGATGAAGAGGTAGCCCTTCTCAACAAGGTCAACCCCTCTACAGGTACCCTTAATCTTATCACCTCTCATCTTCTCTACAAGATTACATGCTTGTTACCACTAACTTTTAAATTTTCAGTCTCTTCTTCACTGCTGCCTACAAACATGTTCATGTCTTCCCCACATATTAAAAAAAAATCGAATTCCACCATCACTGCTAATATTTTATATCTCTCCTCCCTTTCGAGGAAAAACTATTGAAAAACATTATCAGTACTTTCTGTCTCTGTTTCTCTGTCTCTCTCTTTCTCTCTCTCCCTCTCTCCCTCCTTCTTCTTCTTTCTTCCTCCTCCTCCTCTTCCTTCTTCTTCTTCTTCTTCTTCTTCTTCTTCTTCTTCTTCTTCTTCCTTCTTTGTATTTTAAAAATGATCATCTCATTATAAAGAGGCATGTCTCATTCTGGACTTCTAGACCATTATGACCTCTCTGCCAAGAGGTGGGAACCAAGATTCATCATTAGTCTTCTTGAGTCATAATTAGTAATTTTATGGATTATGGACCTTAAGTTGTTTTTTTTTTAATAGCAGTTTTCTTTTACAGTATTGTAATTATTCCAAAAATTATTCTCCTGGTTCTGCTCATTTCTCTTTGCAACAGTCCATACAAATCTTCCCAGGTTTCTCTGAATCTGTCCCTCTCATCATTTCTTACTGAGTAATAATATTCCACTGCATTGGTATACGTTCATCCCTTTCTTAATTGACAGGTACCCAGTTTACTTCTAGTTCTTTGCTACAATAAAAATTGCTGCTCTAAAAATTTTTGTGTATGTGGGTTCTGTCCTTCATTTTCTGATTTCTTTGGGGTAGAAACCTAATAGTTTTATCAAAGGCATGGATAGTCAAAGACATGAATTTTGAGTGCAATCCTTGGTTCAAAGGGCCAATTATAGAGGACCCTTTCCTCATTGGTGGAATTTGAATATTCAATGCCCCATGTCTGTGTGAGGAGGGTAGAGTTGGTGGAAGCAGAAGAGCTTCCAGAAGAAGAGGGAGAATTTGATTTTCCATAAAGAGAGAAGACCTCTGAATTTGATTACTCTTCCTAGAGAAAGATGCTGGAAAGAAGCTGATATGTAGAGTTTCAGCGATATCCCTATTCCCAGTTTACTATACTAGAGGCTTCAGGAATTTCTTCTTGGGTGAGATTTGGGACTCTCTCTTGGTTGAGCTGAATTATCTCATTCCCGGAGGAAGAACCCATTCAATCTGTATTGTTTGTATATTATCCTAGGTATACTTTCTCTGATATATATTTTGGTATCTGTTTGGATAAATGGGTTTATTTGGTATTTGCTATGTGTGATCATTGTGGAACTGGCATCTGGTGAGAATGGCATCAAACCTTTTATATATATAGACTAAAACACTCTTTCCCATTAAAGAATAGTTATTAGAATCTGTATCCTGAACCTGAAAACTACTTCCTCTAGACTAACAATATTTAAGGGAACAAACAGTCACAATTTTAGCCTGGTGCTGCTCTCTCTGAAGAGAGCAGACTGGCTAACCATCGGCCCCAACCTCCTGCTTCTCCTCCTGGCAGGAATCACAGCTTTCCTTGAAAAAGGATGAAGGGAAGAAGCAGTAGAGCTGTCTATCCCTGCCTCACTGGGGGCCACATCTAGACAGACCCACGTAGACTTAGATAACCTACTTGGGCACAACAAAACAATACATAAGCCACTCTGTTACATGAAATATAATCCCGAATTGCTTTCCAAAATGGTTGGTCCATTTCACAGCGCTCCCTGAAATCTGATTTCCAGCTTCATCATTCATCTGAAATTGCTCTCTCCAGAGCTATTAATGATTTTTTAAATGGTCAAATCTGTCTTCTCAAATCTTACACTTAAAATACTCCTTCCTTTTCCAACCGTGTGTACATTTTTTCAGTCCGGGACTCCTTTACCTCTTAAAAGTTACTGGGAACCCCCCTTCCAAAGAACCATTGACACTGATATTTGCTATATTAAAAAGTAAAACTAATATACTTAAAGTATTTATTAAATCATTTAAATAATAATGATAAATGTATTGTGTTAGCATATTTTTATGAAAAACAACCAGATTTACAAAAAATAGCGAGAAGAATGGCATTATTTTCCATATTTTTGCAAATCTCCTTAATGTCTGGCCTCATAAAAAACAGATGGATTCTTATTTCTGCTTCTGTGCTCAATCTGTTGTGATGTGTCGTTTTGGTTAAAGTAAACGAAGAAAATCTGGCTTCATGTACATAGGTAGTTGGAAAGGGAGGAGGATTTTAATAGGCAAACAGCAGTTTAGTATTGCTTTGAAAATAGCTTTGACCTGCCAGATACCCTGAAAAGGTCTTGGGGAAATCCCCAAGGTCTTTAGATAATACTTTAAGAATCACTGAGATAGAGAATATTTCGAAAAATTTTAATGAGGGAGAGATTAGTGTTAATTGGAGAGACCAGGGAAAGGTTTATAAAAGATTTGGGACCTGAAATGAGCCTTAAAGGAAGAAAGAATTTAACTGGTATAGCTAAGAAGTATGTTGCAGGCATGGGAGACATCTTATTGGGCATTAAGCTAACTTAGAGCTAACCGAAATCTCTCACTCTGAAATAAAAGCCGTTTTCCTTCTTTTTGTCCCGCCTTCTATCTAGTCTCTTCTAGGCACCTGAGCCCAAACATTTTTGTGGATCACCTGTGAACCTCCCTAAAGTTCTGTTTCAAAGTCTACAGCTCGTCAACACTGTCAAAGGGGCTGAACAGTTCTGAGTGGCCACTGTTTGGTTTCATCTCCAGACTGAATTAATTTTTGTTGACATGGCAGTATTAAACAAGATGAGACTCAGGACTGATGAGACTCAGAAGACATTGTTTTACACCCTCCACAAGTAGACATTACTCTTCTAATGATGCCTCCCCAACTAGGTGTGCAATTATCCAAGATTGGAAACATCCTGAAGAACTGAGATCATTAGGAAAGACGTGAAATGTGCAGGATTGTAATTTTCTAGACCCTTTTCCCCTATCCCCCACTTTTTGAAGTTAGGTTAAGGAAAGAATTGCCATGTCCTCCTCTCCCCCAAAGACTTTGGTCATAAAAAAAGGCACAGCTGTATTAACACAGGAAGTATTATGCGGTGGTGAAAGTAGTGTACTGGGGCTCACATCTTGGCTCCGCCATGACCTTGGGCAAATGCCAATTTTTCCAGGTTTCAGTTTCTCCCCCTCTAAAATGAGGCCATTAGATCAAATGATCTTCAAATTCTCTGGCTTGATCTTCATTGAACCTTAATACTTTCAAGTTTAAACTCTTAGAAAATATGATCTTGTAAATCCAAGTTCATTTTTTTGTCAGGCATTTCCTCACCCAATTCTTCCTCCATTTTCATTTGCCTGTAATTTCTCCTGAAATGTTTGTCTAATTTGTTGGGATCATATAAGCCTTTCTTAAACTTTGCTTCTCTCAGTTCTCTTCCCCCTTCAAACTGCTCACTGAGAAATCAGATTAAATAATATATTGAAACACTTTCTAATCAAAATATGCTATATAGAATATATACACTATGCTACACAGAATGTAAGCCCTATTATAATCATCCTTTTAAAAAATCATGCCTGGATCAGCTAGAATAAACTTTAAACACCATCTAGTTCTAGTTCAATTCTGGCAAGTAGATGGTACGGTGGATAAAGGATTGTACTCAGAGGCAGGAAAACCTGAGTTCAAATCCAGTGGTTACTAGCTGTGCGATCTTAGGTAAGTCACTTAACCTGACTCCGCCTCAGTGCCCATTCATCATTTAAAAATGGCTAAGAAAACAGCATCTACCTCCCAGCTATTATGATTATTAATTATTATTTTACTGATGAAGAAGTCTAAGAGAAGAGCACTAAGAGTTGTCCAAGAAGGATGCTAATAGTTATCCAGGAGGTAGCTAAGTCGTGTAGTGGATAGAGTGCCAGGTCTGGAGTCAGGAAGACTTGAGTACAAATACGGTCTCAGACACTTACTAGCTGTGTGACCCTGGACAACTCACTTAGCCCTGTTTGCCTCAGTTTCCTCATCTGTCAAATGAGCAGGAGAAGGAAATGGCAAACCACTCCAGTATCTTTGCCAAGAAAACCCCAAATGGGGTCACGGAGAGTCAGATACAACTGAAAACAACTGAATAACAACACAGGAGAGTAACTAAACATAGAACTCTTTCCAGGTGTTTTTCATGATAATGATACTTGATTTACTTCATATCACAGAATCCAGAGCATTGAAGCTGGACCTCATATAGATCATATGTTACAACTTCTTTATTTTATCTGAAGGAAACAAGACTAAGAGAAGTTTAGTAACAGAGTCAAGATCACAAAATGAATTAGAGACAAAAACACAGGTCTCAAGTCACAGTTAAGGTTTTTACATAGTACCATGATGCTTCTCAAGTCTCATTTATTGGCCCAAGACAAAGAAAACAACAGACAAATAATCTCACTATTTATCTTTTTTTCTTCCAATGAGGATTTGACTTTGAATTTACTAAAACCATCGGAGAAGTAAAGAGGATTGAGTTTTGATGAAGATTAATGAAGTTTGAAAGTCCATTTGCTGGTTTGTTGGGTTTTTTTTTGGTGGGGGTGATAAAGGTAAATTTCTCTTTAATTTCAAAAAAAGAAGAAATCTTGACATGTAAACCCTGAAATTTTTTTACTATAATGTGCTCATATTCTTACTTTCCTTGTCATCCAACTGTGGCCTCCCCTAAAATAATGCTTCTGATGATGCACTATGACATGGAAAGAGGTCCTTAAGGCTGTGTCAGAATCAATCAATTGATAAATGAACATTAATTAAATGCCTACTAGGTGTCAGGTACTGTGTTAAGTGCTAAGGATACAAAAAGAAGCAAAAGACAGTCCCTGTCCTCAGGGAGCTTACCATTTAATGGGAAGAAGAATGCAAGTTTTGGAAGGTCTTACCAAAATAGCCTGCTTTAGGCATAGACCCCATGAAGCCTGAATAAAGGCCAACCTAGAGTTCAGAAAGGCTCATCACATAGGGATGGATTTTTTGGGTTACAGGACCTCTTGGACACCATCCATGAGAGGCATCATGAAGTCACTAGTGAAAAGCATACTGGACAGAAAGTCTAAGTCCCTGTGTTTGAATCTCAATTCCACTACTTACTCCCTATGTGACCTTGGGAAAGTCATCTAACCTCAGTTTACTCATCTTTAAAATGAAAACATTAAGATCTGTGGTGTTTATGTCACAGGTTTGTTTTGAGGAATCGATGTGATTCATGCATACCAATCTTTTTGTAGTCTTTAGAGATCATATAAATGTAATTATTATCATAGGATCATAGAGACAGAAGTGGACATGATCTCAGAGGCCATCTAGTTTAGTTTTACAGAGGGGGTTACTGAGATCCAAGAGGCAATGTAACTTTTTGAAGATCTCACGTTATTATTATTATTAAATATTGTTGTTGATATAAAGAGATAATATCTATATCTGTAAAGTCTGTAGAAGGAGAATTCACAAAGACAATACCAGAATATCTATAAGATGAGGGGAAAGTAATTTGGAAATAGGTTAAAAAGTCACTAACTTGTTCATATTCTTTAATTCTGCAATCCCACTACCGGGCTTATATATAAACCAAGGAGGTCAAGGAAAGAAAGGCTATTTCTACAGATAACAAAATAGTCACACAGCACTCTTTGTGTAGCAAAAGACTAAAAACAAAATGGGGAGCCCCTGATTGTGGAACAGCTGAATAAATTATGACATATGAATGTAATAGAATACTATTGAGGAGGAAGAAATGTTGACTATCCAAGAATTCAAAGAAGCAGGAAGAGCCTTGTATAAAGTGGTAAAGATGGAAAAATACACAATCAAGGGAACTTTTATAATGATACAAGCAAGCAAACTCTGATGGATTTTAATGAGTTATCTTAGTCTTTGATAACTGATGAGACATACACCCTCCTCTTCTCAGAAGAGAGGGACCATGATGTGACATGCTTTATATGCTCTCAGACTGTGGCTGGTTTTTGGTTATTGTTCAGTCATTTCAGTCCTGTCCAACTTTTTGTGATCCCATCTGAGGGGGCAGAGATACTGGAGCTATTTGCCATTTCCTTCTCCAGCTCATTTTACAGATAAAGAAACTGAGGCAAACGAGTGTCTGAGGCCGATTTTGAACTCAGGGATATGAGGCTTCCTGATTCCCGGTCTGGCATTTTATCAAGGGCATCACCTAGCTGGTTAGTTTAGATTATATTAAATGTTTTTATTTGTTCCAAGGAAGGAGTTGATGGAGAAGTGGAGGGAGGGGAAGAGGCAGTACTGAGTAGAGGAAATAATGCTATTATAAAAACAAAACACAATAAAATTTAAAAATAGGTAAATAAAATAGGCTATACACAGTGTATATATACATATATGCATAATACAAGTTTGCATGTACACAATGCACACGCAGTACACATAGAGTACACATACGTATGCATAAATATGCGCATACACACACAATGCACATACACATACACACACGCACATACACATGCACATGCACATACACATGCACATGCACATACACATGCACAAGGGTTGGACCAGATCATCTTTAGCAGCCCTTCTAGTGCCAACATTCTTTGTTCTTTACTCTAAATACCCCTTCTGGCTCTGAGTCAATATTCTCCAGGGTCCCTTCCATCTTAGATATTTTGTGATTTCTATCTATCCGGAAGTTATAGATACCAAAAATAAAAATAAACACTTGATTTATTCTGTCTCCTTATAGTATATGTTCTTCAAATTACACACTAGATGGCAGCAACAAGCCTGGCTAATTTCAGCCCCAAATTAAAAAAAAAGAAAGAATTGTCTTGATTTTCCTGAAAAGGGGAAGTAAACCTGGCGCCAAGAATAGTGCAGTGTCTGCTAGTGTGGGAGGCTCTGTTTCGACCCAAACTATTCTACCTCAGTTGTAATCCTTGGGAAAAGAACTTCTTTTCTTCGTGTCATGGACGCTATGTGATTTGTAAATACACGATAGTCCTTAGAAATGTCATTTCCTAAAATAAGGGTGTTAGTAACATTAATAGTGCCTTGCGTGTATATGTGTGTGAATCTGTCCCTATCTATCTTTTTATTTCCCTATCTCACTTCATAGTTTATTAATCTCAGACACTCATTAACCTATCAGATTCTGCCAGCAGCTTTGGAAGGCAGACAGGGCAGGAAATTTTTTTTTTTTACTCTTTAAAGATGAGGAAACCTGAAGTTCAGAGAGAGGAGCGGATGTCAGTGTTTATATAGACAGTGCATTAGGCAGGAGGGGAGCTTTGGTCTTTTGCCTTAAAGCCCACTGATCTTCATTGCCCTGGCTTTCTATATCTGTGATAAGAAAGTCCAAAATTAGTCCTAATCCTATGACCCAGAGATAATAAAAACTTCTTTTAACAGTGTACTTCCTGCCCCTGCATCCTATGGGCTGACTTTGACAGGTTGCTTCAAGGAGTAAATTCTCTGTTGGAAATTATCTGACTTTGAGAGAATCAGTATCTCAATAGGCTTCCAATGATGACTTCTCCCTTAGCCTTTCTTATTCCTCAAGGCCAAGTTCAAATTTTAGCTCCTCTCAGTGCTTTTTAAATTAAATGGGGTCTTGACCCCATATGGGTTCTAGACTCAGAGTCTAGGTCATAACCAATCCAGTGTCACTGGCCTCCTGGCTGTTCCATGAACAAGACACTCCATCTAGACATTCTCTCTAGCTGTCCCTCATGCCTGGAATGTTCTCCTTCCTCTGTTCCAACTACTCACCTCCCTGGCTTCCTTTAAGTCTCAACTAAAATCCCACCTTCTACAGAAAGTCTTCTCCAACCCCTCTTAATTCCAGTGCCTTCTCTCTTTTGGTTACTTCCAGATTATCCTATATTTAGCTTGCTTTGTATATATTTGTTTTCATGTCTCCCCCATTAGATTGTAAAGATCCTTGAGGATAGGGACATTCTTTTGTCTTTTTTGGACTCCTCAGAACTTCACAGAGTTCTGAGCATGTAGTAGGTGTTAATACATGTTTGTATTTGTTTTCATCTTGTCTCCTTCCTTAGATTGTGAGACTCTTGAGGATAGGGACTTTCTTTTGCATTTCTTTATATCCCTGCCACTTAGCACAGTATCTGGCACGTAGTAGGTACTTACTTAATCAATATTTGTGGATTGATTGATTATCCTGATCTCACTAGTCAAAGAGATCCTGCCTCTTTGAATCTTAGCCTTCTCTGCTTAGTTTTTCCTCTGCTATCACAGTCTACCGTCTTTGCATACAAATCTTTTCTCTCTGAACGGCAGCTCAGATTTATATGATGATTTAATAAGAAATAGAAAATGCTTTCCTCACATCCTCAGAAAGTCCCCATGAGATAAGACAAGAATTATTATCCTAGAAATTGAGGATCAGAGAGAGTTAAATGTCCAAGGTCACAACTGGGACTTTTACCAAGCTCTCACCAATTCAAAAGATTCTAAGTTTAGGGGGTGAGCGTATTTTATTTATTTTTAAATATTTCAACAGTTCAACTCAATAAATATTTGGCTATGGTAGTCAGATGCTGTGCTTTGGAGTCAGAGGGCTTGAATCAGTATTGTCCAATTGTTGTCTGTATCCTTAAGTACAAGAAGGAGGAGTTTGACTGTTATACCAGAGGCTATTAATTGGGACCCAGGGAAGGTTTTTGAGCAAAGGAATTTCCCTAGGGTTATAGCAGATGCTATTGCTTAATTGAATTGTTTACTGAGTACATGCTGTGTGCCTGGCATTGTCTTGGGCATCAGGAGAACAGAAGAAAGGACTGAGAAGTGGACTCAGCTTTTAAAACATTTACAATCTAAGTATGATGAATAGATTCAAATAAATACATGACAAGAAATAAAAATGAAAGCGTTAGATAAGTAAGCAAGAAATCTCATAGATTAGTGGGCACTGATTTGTGGAATAGTAGGGACAACAATGGTGAAGCCAGGAGAGAGAACCCTCTAGGCTGGGAGCATCTAGGAAGGCTTCATGGACGAGATCAGGCTCGAACTGAGCCTCGAAGGACAATTATGCTTTGGTAAGTCTAACTCAAGCTAACAAAGGGAAGTCAGACTTACATCCCAAAGGAGAGTGTTTTTATGCCATAAAAACATAATATAAACGTAAGCCATCATTATTATCACTATGGCAGAACAGAAGATGGTGCATTGTAATCAGGTGGCCAGAGTCTGTGACTTACATTCTTATGGGCTCTATGGTCAGGAGACCTAGATTCAAGCTTCCACTCTGCCACTCCCTCTTTGTAAGATGTAACGTGTCATTTTTTCTCTCTGAGTTTCCTCGTCTTTAAGATGAAGGGCTTGGAGGGGTGGCTAGGTGGTGTAGTGAATAGAGCACTTGGCCCTGGAGTAAGGAGGACCTGAGTTCAAATATGACCTCAGACACTTGACACATTTACTAGCTGTGTGACCTTAGGCAAGTCACTTAACCCCAACTGCCCTGCTCTACTCCCTCCAAAAAACAAATAAAAAAAAAAGTGAAGGTCTTGGAATCTATGATTTCTAAGGTCCCTTCTACTGACAGTGGATGTTTCAATAGCCTTTCTACCTCTGATATTCCATATTCTAAGGATCCATTAGCTCTGACATTCTATATTTTAAAGTCCCTTTCCACCTCTGACAATCTATGTTCCCAGTACCCTTCCAGCTCTAACTTTCTATGTTCTAAGTTTCCTTTTGCCTCTGATGTACCATGACTTCACATAATGATGGACAGGTCTAACCTCTACAGTAAGAAGATGTGTACGGTTAATGGAGTTCTGCCACTTACCTGTGTGAATTTTCCTCATTTCAGATTCTTTATCTATAGAATAAGGGAGGTGGATGGGATGGCTTCTAAAATCCCTTTTAGCTTAAATCACTGAATCACAGGCAGGTCCAAAGATCTATTCTTGACCTTCCTGCTGCCTTTGGGATTGTGAACAATTTGTCTTCAATGGTTCTCCAGTGTGGGTTTTGTGGGCTCACTTCTTTCCAATCCCTCTCCCCCCCCACTCCCCCCCACCCCCCACACATACACCTGATTTTTCCAATTCTTCCTCCCTTGATTTTTGGGGTAAGCACAGTTGTCCAGCAGTCTGGATAAGGAGCAGGACTAGGCCTGTGATTCCAATGGTATAGGGAATTGCCAGATAATAAGGACATTTCCTTACATACAGTCTTAGATCAGAAGTCCTTATGCTTGAAATCCTGGAACCTGACTCTAAAAAATAATAACTATTTCAATATAGTGTTTCCATTGTATTCTCTTGTATTTTATTTTATTATGAGAAGAGGTCCATTGGCCTTCTCAGATGGCTATAGGAGTGGTCCTTAACGCAAAAAAAGGTTAAAAAAAAACCTCTTAGTTGCCCAGAGTACTAAGAGATTAAGTGATTTGCCCAGGGTCATATACCCAGCATAGGTCAGAGAGCTAAGACCAGAAACTAGGCCTTCCTGGCTTCAAGGCCTGCCCCTCTATTCACCACACCTCACTACCTTACACTCTGAACTTTCTTAAAACTAAAACATTGGGGAGTGAGGGGAGAAGGAAATTACTAGTCAGGGGAATCAAGGTGGCCCTATATAAAGAAGGTCATTTTATGAGCAATCTCTCTTGTTCCTCAGTTGCTGGGAATGTCTGCTGACCTTTGAAATAGCATGCTTAGTCTCGGTGATAAGAGGAAGGTCAGAAAAGAAAAGCTAGGGGACTTTCCCTTTGCTGGGAGGGGCTGGAAAGCCGTAACCAATAACAAAGGTTTAATCACCAATGCAAACTGACTGGTTTTTCATTATGAGGGGTGGCCCTGAAAAAATTTAGTGTCTTCCCAGCCAGAAATCCGTGGCGGCGGAAGAAGACCCAGGTAATGGTGCTTTCAGTCACTGTTGTTTTTTTTTTTTTTTCCCCTCTTGCCTGACAAGTCAGGGGAGGAATACGTATCTGTCTGTTTTGGCCTCTTTCCTGTTGGCTGTTTCCGAAAACTAAGCTTTCCTGTTTTCGCTTGCAAGCCCTAGGTTTGGGTAGTTGAGGTAAGCCTGTTTATTTGGAGCACAGGCTCAAAGTTTGGCAGTGGCATTTTGAGTAGTTTGAGAAAACAGAGTCCAAGCAATATAGGGATTTCTGGGTCTGGGATAAGTTGGAAGGTTTTCTCTCAGGGCTGGTGAAGACTCGGGAACTTGGGAACAGTGGCCCCGTCATTCCTCCAAGGCCAGATGAGGAAGGAAGTTTAGTAAAGAAGAAAAAACACTGAGCTGGGACTCTGAGATGGGGGGTCAGAGCTCCAACTCTGACTCCTGCTATCTGTGTGACCTTAGATAAGTCACTTTCTTTCCCAGGATTCTCATCTGTAAAAACAGGGGGTTAGATGTGTGTGGTTGGTGCAGTGAAAAGAGCCATGGGCTTCCAGAGTAAGAGAATGTGGAGTCTGAAACCACTCTTAATACTTCTGTGATCTGGGGCAAGTCATTTGACTTTCCTGGGCCTCAGTTTCCAAATCTGTAAAATGACAAGTTTGGGCTAGATGACCTCTTCCAGCTCTAGACCTATGGTCCTATGAGTCTGTGACCCAAAGGTTTGAATTAGAAACATTAAAAAAAAACCCTTTGGGGCTCTCTGCTTTCTGGGTGAAAGTCATGTTGGGATCAAGGTTCCTGCAAAGTGTTAGTATTGTTCCTTCTCTTCTGAAGGCAGATGAAATCTGATGTTATATGTGTAGCTGAGTCACTTTCCCCCTCTTTCCATATGAGTCCCCTCCTATCTGCTCATATGGTAAGTACCACAATGGCTTAGATTTTCGTGTGAGGTCTCCCAAAGGTCTCCCTGCTCGATGTTGTTTTTAATACATATAGAGACCACAGGACCAGCCTTATTCAACAGCCATTGGAAAGTCTTGTCTTGTCTGCTCCACTTCTTCCCTTGCCTTGATATGCAGTAAACACTTAATAAATTCATTCATTCACCTCCCAGTAAGAGTCCAGAAGAGATGACTGATGTTTACTATCAATATTACCTTGGGTGAATCATCCGTCTAAACCTCAATTTTCCAATCAGAAAAATGGAGAAGATAACATTTGTGTTGTCAAACTGGTCAGAGGTGATATGATGAAAATGTTTAAAATACTACATAAAAGGGAGCTGCTGACATCTTTGTTTCTTTATTTGGGAGAGGGGAAGGCAAGGCAATTGGGGTTAAGTGACTTGCCCAAGGTTACACAGCTAGCTAGTGTGTCAAGTGTCTGAGGCTGGATTTGAACTCAGGTGACTCCAGGGCTGGCTAGGCACCACCTAGCTGCCCTGATATCTTTGTTGGTTAGAGATCAGGCTTAAAATGCAAAGAACCTAAAATGCAAAAGGCATTTGATATTGGAGAGACAACCCTAGATCTGGAGTCAGAGGAACATGGATTTGGATCCTACCTCTGGTTACTGCTTGTGTAACCTTAGTAAGAGTTACTTTCTCTCTCCTGTCAAGTCAGTGTTTATTAATCAACTATTATGTGCCAGGTGGGCACTGTGCTAAGTGCTAGGGATATAACGAAAGGCAAAAACAGTCCCTATCCTCAAGGAGCTCACAAGGAGCACAATGTGCAAACACATACAGGGTAATATACATGCAATATACATGCATATAAATACAATACATATACAGGGTAAATTGGAGATAATCTCAGAAGGACACAGGAGCATCCACGGGGACCAGGAAAGGTTTCTTGTGGAAGGTGGAATTTTAGCTGAGATCTGATGGAAGCCAGGAAGCAAAGATGAGGAGACAGAGCATTTCAGGTATGGGGAACTGCCAGTGAAAATGCCTAGAGTCTGAAGATGAAGTGTTTTATATAGTGAACAGAAAGGAAGAAGTCATTGTCCTAGATCACAGAGCACATTGTTATGGGAATCTGAAGATCTTCCCTGCCCCTAGGCCCTTTGCTAATGTGGCTAGGTGACTCTGAGGACCCTTGGATATTTGAAAGTATACTCTGTGCCCTAATAGGCTGAATGTGGTCACGTGGAGCCTGTGGCGCGAGGCTTGTTTTCCAGGAA
>CM053592.1:139510337-139566377 GCA_028646515.1 Pseudochirops corinnae
TTTTCTGTTTGTTTGTAACTTCTGTTTGTATTCTCTGAAGTTCAGGGGGCTGACTTTTCCCCCTGAACTAGGTAAATGATATGTTTGATTAAAGTAAGATTGTTAACCCATTTTGAGTTGCTTTCCTTTAGAAAAGCAGATCTAAGAACCTGTGCTAGTAGCCGCCCTAGGCATGCTAGGGTGCTTACTGTTACACCAATGCACACAGACACCTTATAGCCTTAGAACTTAGAACTTAGAACTTAGAACCTCAAGAGGTTAAGTGACTAGATTAGGGCCACACAACTAATACTTGTCCTAGGAAGAACTTGAAACCAAGTGTTCCTGGCCCTGAGGCCTATCTATAATATATATACATATACATATACATATATATATATATATATATACATATACATACATATATATATATATATATATATATATATATATATATACATATACATATACATATATACACATATATACACACATATTAGGTTAGTGCTGCTGGATTGCCACTGGATCAAAGCATACACTTTGGAGAATAAGAAGACCAGAAAGGTAGAGGGAGGCTAGGTTATGAAAGGCCTTAAATGCCAAACAGAGGGGTTTATATTTGAACATAGAGGGAAGAGGCCACTATTGGAGGTTATTGTATAGAGGGACGAGTGGTAACTTTGTCAGACTTGTGCTTTAGGAAAATCACTTGGGGGGCTGAATAGAGGATGGATTGGAGTGGAGAGAGATGCGAGGTTACAGACCCACCAGCCGGCTGTTAACGGCAGTCCAGATATGAGATGATAGGGGTTTGCACTAGAAAGGTGTCAATGTCAGAGGAGAGAAGGGGGCATAGTTAAGAGATGTTGCAGAGGTGAAATCAGGAGGCCTTGGCAACAGCTTGGATATGGGGTGCGAGAGAGAGTGAGGAATCCAGGAAGATTCCTAGGTTTCAAGTCTGAGTAGTTAATAAGTGACCATGTCAAGATTCAAACCTTGACTTTTCTGACTCCTTATGCAGTGTTTTTTAAGAGTTGGAGTTTGGGTGGGAAATTGTTGCAAGGGTGGAGAACAGCCAGTGCAGAAGGCCGGAGATAGGATATAGGATGTTGTGTACAAGGAACATGTATGGGTGGACTAGTGTACAGGGATGAGAGCAGAAAGAACATAAGGTAATGCCAAGGTAGGAAGGGGCCAAGTTGTAAAGGAATCTAAATGCCAAACAAAAGACTTTATAAAATTTGGTTTTGGAGGTAACAGGTAACAACTAGGGTTTACTGGGGGAGAGGGCAGGGCTACATGCTGAGAGTTTTGCTTAAGAAACATCCCTCTGGCAGCTGGCTCAGTGAGAGCTGGATCAGAGTGAGGAGAGGCTGGAGGCAAGGGGGCCAGTGAGAAGGCTGTGGCTGTAGCTGGCTCTTTGGCAACACGTCCTCCTGGAGATGGGGTGCTCATCCTCCTTTCCTCCCTCCCCCTCCTCGGAGATCTTCAGGGCCCTCAAAGGGATGGCTGTCAAAAAATCCCCTCCATTCTTAGCCAAGCCTGCAGCTGTAGAGAGCCTGACAAACAGGATACTGAGTAATAATGTCAAAGGGACCCGGTGCGGAGGAGAGGAACTGTCCTGGCTGGGGCCCCTCTCATGGTTATGGTCCCTGGCCTCTTAACACCGCTTCCTGCAGTTTAGGCCCTGCTTTCTTATTTCCCTACTCCTAGCCCTCTATTGTCAGTGCTTCTACGTGGTACAGTGATTAGAACTCTGGCCTCAGAGTCAGGAGGACCTGAGTTCAAATCCAGCTTCAAACTCTTACTACCTGTGTGACCTTGGGCAAATCACTTACCCTGAATTTCCTCATTAGTAAAATAATGATAATGATAGCACTCACATCCCAGGGTTTACTGTGGGGGTCAAATGAGATCTGTAAAGATTCAAATTCAAATTAAGCAAAAGCCTATCAGGTGGTCCATGCCCCTGATAATCACGAGGTGCAGTGGATCACAGCAGCAGGCCAGTAGGGGTCCGACATTAGTGCTGGTGCAGAGAATAGACTGGAAAGTTCTTCCTCTTGCCACTACTGAATGTCAGCCCTGAGAGGCAACTTTGAACAGTGTCAGTAACTCCAAGGGATGGTAGAATGGAGCATGAGGAATGTTGGAGCAACCTAAGGGGTTACCTGGTCACACATTGACATAATACCTTGGGAGATGACCCATAATATACCAGAGGGGGCCTTGAACAGCAGAGATAACTCTTTGGTCCATACAAGATCTTTTTTTTTTTTAATTAACAAATGAGAAAACGATCCCTAGATTCTAAATTCTCTCCCTGTAGGAAAAAGCTGCGCCAGGTCAGTGTTATACCAGTTATAAACCTTCACCAGGACCCTAACAAGAGGGGACAGCCAGAAGTTAAAGGGAAGCTATGGCCCTCCCAGGAGGGCAGCTAGGTGCCACAATGGTTAAAGTGATGGGCCTGAAGTCAGGAAGACCTGAGTTCAAATTCAGCCTCAGACACTTAACTAGCCGTGTGACCCTGGACAAGTCACTTAAACCTGTTTGCCTCAGTTTCCTCATCTGTAAAGTTACCTGGAGAAGGAAATAGCAAACCACTCCAGTATCTCTGCCAAGAAAACCCCAAATGGGGTCCTGAAGAGTCAGGCACAACCTAACCACAACAAAATGCCCCTCCTGACGCTACACCCCCACTCCTTGACTACCTGTGAATTGTCATTAGTCTATAGTTCATTAACTCATTTGCTTAGGTACTGGGGGCCATGAAAGCAGAGAAAACTTATCTGTGATTTGCAAGTATTTGTCTTGGCAGCTGTGATGTGAGGGAAACAGCACAGGCATCCAAGACTAACCTGGGTCATTAGCTGGCTGTATGACTCTAGGCGAGTCCCTAACTATCTCTGGGTCTGTGCCCACTCTGGTTAAGTTATCAGGGCGGGCTGGATGCTTCTGAGCCCCCATTCAATGCTGACATTCTTGGGGGTGTCTGGCCCAGCTCTAAGCTTAGAGGGTGGGAGAATCCAAGGAATGTAGGAACAATAGGAAGAAAGGGGTGGAGTAAACTGTGAACCATGACCAAGACCAGGACTGACTTACTGAGTGCCTCTCTGGGGATGGTCTTTCAAACTAGGGTTATTTTCAAATGAGGACAAAAACTTTTTTTTTTTAAGCTGAGTCTCCTTTTCTTGCCTAGTCTGGAAGTGCACCAGCCACTCATAGGTCTGATATCAGTGCTGATCCGTGGGGAAGCTGTGACTTGCTTTGTTTCTGACCTGGTTCACTTCCCTCCTTCTTAAGCAGCATGGTGCCCCTCCCCCCACCTCCAGGGGTCCACCATATTGGTACTGAACTTAGTGTGGATCCCCAGTTGTCTTTATCCCTCCTGCAGCTCAGAATACCTGAGCTCAAGCATTCCACCAGCCTCAGCCTCCCCAAGCAGAAGGAATCACAAGCCTCTACAAGCAGGGATGGTGTAAGTAAGGTGGATTTTAGTGTGTATAGAGTGGATTTTGGTTATTATTTCTCAGAGTTCAGTTTCCCAGGATCCATAGCCATATCAATCCCTTGTTCCCAGATATTGGATGAGTTCCCATAACTATGGTTTAAAACATTTCCATCACGCTTGCACAGCATTATATCTATATATCTATATCTATATCTATCTATCTATCTAATGATAAATAATATAAACATCCACTGTGGTTGCATAGTGAGATAAGGGATGGGGTGATGTGAACTTATAAGGCTATATAAGAAGGAAAGTATGCCTTCTTTGTCTGTTGCCCCTATAAAACAGGTGGTCAATGGTCAGCGAATGGGGAACCTTAGGGTTGAATGCACGAGCTGGAATGCTGTATGTGTCTTGATCAGCCCCCATCAAGGCTTGGGAGGAATCTGTCTTTGTCTCAACCAGCCGCCGCTGAGGCTTGAGGGGATTTAGGGGATGCACAAGTAGTGCCTGTATCAATTGACCCCATCATGACATAGGGGTAGTTGTTCCCCCTTCTTGCCAACCCCTGCAAGAAGGGTGATTAGGGAATGCTGTAGAAGTCTGTGCTCCCTTCTTCAACAATCCTCTTCTGAGAAAACCAGACTAGAATAAAGTACGATTATTCACCCCTTCTTAGTGTCTTTCCTGTCCGGCCAGATCAAGAGTGAACTTGCGCTAGCAGCCCTCCTGTGGGCTGTGCTCATTTGTCTTACAGATGGTAATAACTTCCAACAGCTCGGCGACTTACAGTCCCTCATTAATGTGTTTCCATCTTTGCAAAACAGAGTGACCATCCTGGAGCCCGCTCACCAGGCTATCACGAGCTCAAAGGAGAGGCTGTCTGTAAAGTCTAGGACTGAGATTACTATTATGTTTTGTCTCTCCACATGTCCTTCATTCGTGTTCATATTTGTAATAGTGTTTTATTTTCCCTCCACCTGCATGCAAAAGCAATGTCTGAGATTATTATGGATTCACGGCTCCTCTGCCCTCTGTTGATGTTACTGTCCACTTGTTTCAGTTGAGTTCAGCTCTTCATGACCCCAATTGGGGTTTTCTTGGCAAAGATCCTGAAGGGATTTACAATTTCCTTCTCCTGCTCATTTTATAGATAAGGAAACTGAGGCAAACAAGGGGAAGTGAATTGCCCAGGGTCACACAGCGAATAAGTATCTGAGATCAGATTTAAACTTAGGAATATGAGTCTTCCGAATTCCAGGACTGGCACCCTATCCACTGTGTCACCTTTCTTGCAGCAGCCTCAACAGGCAGAGAATATAAAAATTATCCCCCCTTTACACTGAAGGAAAATGTAGCTCAGAGAGATCAAGGGAAGGACCTAGCTTAATATCTAAGCTCTGCCACTTTATATCTATGTGACTTTCGCCAAGTCATTTAACCTCTCTGGGACGAGAGAGCTAGCTTTGGAATTAGGAAAACTTGGGTTCTGCTGCTGCCTTTGACACATCCTAGCTCTACACAAGTCATAGAACTTCTTAGAACTCTAGATAATTCTAAGCCCATCCTTGAAAAAAAAAGGTGCTGATGGTTGTATGATGACTAGAGCACTGGGTCTAGAGTCAAGAACTGAGTTCAAATCCAGCCTCTGACACTTACTAGCTGTGTGACCCAGGATAAGTCACTTAACTCTGTTTGCTTCAGTTTCCTCATCTGTAAAATGAGCTGGAGAAGGAAATAATAAACCATTCCAGGATACCTGCAAAGAAAATCCCAAATGGAGTTACAAAGAGTCAGATATGACTAAAAAATGACTGATCAACAACAAAAATTCAATGTTTAGATCCCTTCTGGCTGTACGTCCTATAACCTTAGATGACCTCTGAGGGTCCTTCCAACTATGATGATAAGATTCTTATTTCATCCTCATAACAACTTTGTGAGGTAGGTAAAACAAACATTATCCTTAATTTTATATATGGTTGAATTGAACCCCAGAAAAATAAAGTGATTTATCCGTGGTTACAAAACCAGTAACTGAGTAATCAAACCTAGGTCTTCTGAGCAACAGTCTACTCTGTGTTGAGAACCCATTCGTTAGGATATAAAAAGGGGTAAGGCACGTGCCCTCTGGGAGTTTGTAAATGTCATGTATATGTGACTATAGAGTAGGTAATCACTAAATGTACCTAGTCAGAGCAGCAAAGGAGATGCCTTTTATTTATATCTGAAAAGCATTTTAGAATCAATAGGTGTGGTATTCTCAGTAGAGCATTAATTGTGACCTAGTTTTTGCTCTAGGATGATGGGCATGTGACCTATCTTCTTTGGACCTCAGCTTAACCATTTATAAAACTGGAGCCTTTCCTTTATTATGATGATGGAGAGAGAATCACAGGGACTTTCAGATTAGAGCTGGACAGATGCCTAGACACCAGTTAGTAGAGTCCCTTCATCTCAAGAAACCAAGGTGTAAATAAGGAAAAGCTTTTGCCTAAGCTCCACTCAGCTACTAAGACAAAGAGCCAGGATCCAAACCCAGAACCTCTGACATCAAATTTAGTGTTCTTTCTACTATGCCTTGACTACACTAGGCCCCAATATTGCTTGTGGTCCCTCCCACTCCTAAAATCCAAATTCCATGATTCCTGGCTTCATGCTTCAAGGAACAAATTTCACTGCTATTACGCAAGAATGCAGCACTGTTAGTCTTAGCATGTGATCATTGTACAGCATCTTAGAATAAATTCCAGATAAGCCACCCTAGACTGTTAGAGCTAGAGAAAAACTTAGAGACCTTAGTTAAGTCATTTGAACTCACAGAGCTTCCATTGATTTATCCATAATAAACTGAAGGGGTCAGAGTAGGGTGGCAATGGATAAAAAACCTTTTGGGACTAAATATGACCATACCCCACCCCCGAAAAAAAAAGTAACATTAACAGCTGTCATTTCTGTAATGCTTTATGATTTACAAGGTGTTTTACTTAAAACAAGTAGCTAAAATAATATACAGTTAGAGAATTTCAGAACAATCTCTTCCTGGAGATTGCCTCATCTAAACCTAAGTCAAAGACCATAGATTTAGCATTGGAAGGGACCTTGGCAGTCTTCTCGTCTAGTCTTGCTCACTTTCCCCCTTTATAGGTAAACTGAGGCCTACAGGAGTTAAGTGATTCACCCAAGGTCGTCCAGTTAGGAATACAAGACTCAAACCCATAGGTCTTGACTGTAAGCCCAATGTTCGGTCATTATACCAAGCTGTCTCCAAGCTAGCTCCTCCTCAGGATCAGGGAAGGTTCTCGTTTCAGCTGTACAAATATGATTGTGTAAACAGCAGGAGAGTTTAAAAAAATCGTAAACCACTTGTAAAAAAAAATAATCTAAGAAGCAGGAAATGGATTGGTCTCCAGTTTTTGCAACATAAACACTATGATGACCAGAGAAGTGAAATGATTTGCCTACAATCATATAGCTAGTTGATAGCAGAGATAGAATCTGAGCCCAGGTCTCCTGACTCACTAAATCGGGCATTCTTTCCACTGTAGGAATTTTGGCTCCAAGTGAAGTGTGTTTTTTCCCTATACCCAGCTGCCTATAAAAGCTAGAAAAGGAAACTTACCTGAGCTGACCACGCCAAGAGAGCCCAGAAGGTATTTTTCAAAGGAACAGGTAGAAGATTGACTATGGAAAACATGTATTTAAGTATTTTCCATGATACTGTAGAGGGGGCAGGTTTGGGGGGGAGGGGATAGGGTGACTCAATCCAGAATGAAGCACAGGGACACAGACTTCCCCAATTCTTTACCACTCATTTCCCCCTTCTCTAAGGGGAAACCTCTGTAGCTTGGCTCTCATCTCAAAAAAAAAAAAAAAGGGTGTCCCAAAACATTCAGTGCCTGGGATAGGGACACAACAGGTCCACCTGTCTGGGGGAATGTATGGGTTCATCCATGAGTTAATGATCAACTCTTCACGCAGCCAGCCACTGCGCCGAGCTGCTCATTCCCTCAGCAGGCCAGGTAACAAAGGCAGCCAGGAAGGCATGTGCACACATATGGCAAGTCCCTGCCAGTGGGTCTGAGGCTGAGGCTGCACTGACTGTGTGTACAGGGAAGGATGAATCGTCCTCTGACAAGGTAGGGCAGCAGACATGGAGTGGGTGGGCTCTGCATGCCAGTGTGAGAGGGATTATTTGTGTAGTTGTCGTGTAGGGGCCCTGTTCTTGCCACTCTTAGATGTGATCTCTCAGAGGGTGACTGAGGGCTGGAGGTATCTGTAGCCAGAAGGAGATTTCTGCTGGAGACCATATTTTCTTCTTCCCTGCCTTCTTTTTTTTCTCCTCCCCTCCTTTCATTTTTCCTAATTTTTAAATAAAATGAGTTCCAGGAGAGGAAGATGTGGTCTGGGGGTCAGAGAGCAAGCCTCAAAACACGAAGATCTACATTAAAGTCTTGGCTTTGGGCTCTAACCTACATGGGATCATGTGACAAGTTACTTAACCTTTAAGTGTTCCAGACAACCTGCTATGGTTTTAAGTACAAATCAGGTAAAGATCTGCATGGATAGAGGGAGTTTCCTTTCCTGGGAGTCCTCTCTATTGCTGAAATCATAAGCTGGTTAAAAAATTCAAAAACAAACCAAGAAAAAAAATTCCTGACACCCCAGCTCCCATAACTTCTGTCATGGGTGAAAGAACTGGTATGAGAACTATAGACCTGTTTTTTCTAGAAGACAAGTTGAATATGCAAGATTTAATTGAGCTAACAACACTTCAAGGGCACCTAGGTGGGGCAGTGGATAGAATTCTGGAATTGGGCCTGGAATTGGGAAGACCTGAGTTCAACTCTACCCTCAGACACTGTATGACCCTGGGCAAGTCACTTAACCCTGTTTGCCCTAGTTTCCTCATCTATAAAATGAGCTGAAGAAAGAAATGGAAAACCCCTCCAGTATCTTTGGCAAGAAAACCCCAAATGGGGTCACAAAGAGTTGTTCACAACTGAAAATGACTACACAAAACAACAATTCAAAGGATAACAGTAACAAAGTCCATGATGTAATAATCTATAGCTTACAGTTTACTTGCATCTATAGCAAGTTGTCTGGAACACTTAAACGTTAAGTAACTTGTCACATAATCCCATGTATGTTAGAGCCCAAAGCCAAGACTTTAATGTAGATCTTCGTGTTTTAAGGCTTGCTCTCTGACCCTCATACCACATCTTCCTCTCTTGTAAATTGCTTCTGTGTAAAATGGAGGTAGTGATATTTTTCCTATTTCAGTGGGTTTTTCAGTGACATATCCAAGATCACATATAATTAGTGACTGACCAAGCCAGGACATCTGACTCCCTAAGTCCCGTGTTCTCCCAATACCATTCTGCTTTATGGTGATCTTTGGAAGACAGCCTTCCAAAGTCAGTGGCAGGGCTCTCTAACAAAGCCATGAAAATAGCCATCATCTCTTTATAAAGGAGCACTGGGTATTGAAGAATGGTGTGTCTAACTCTCTCAGTGTCATATCATTCAGGCTGGTTTTCTGTTTTGCTCATTGAACAGATGGAATATTGGAACTCATGATCACGGTGTCTCTTCATAAACTCAAAACTAAATATTTGTTGAAAATACCAAGAACAGATTGGATGGTGGTACAATTCAACTTTTTTTCCCCATAAGCTAGTCAGAGAAGCACTGGACTATGGAGCAGCTGAAAAGATACTAGAATAGGAAAGAGGAGACCCCGTTTCTAGCTCTGCTTTTGCCCTGGTACCTGACCATGAGAACATCAGTCTTTTCTTTCCCACTCTTCCTGAGTTTCCTTATCTATAAAATGAGGGAGCTGAACCCCTCAATTCTGAGTTCTTTTGTGACTTTGACATCCTCTGCTTCCTCTCTTCTCCTAAGACACAGCTCGGTTGGCTCAGCTGCTTGCTAAGAGGGAGGGGAGCCAGTCCAAGGAGGCTGGGCACATTATTAGCCAAACACTATGGAACTAGAGCTGGAGCAAGAGAGTGGAAGAGGAGACTGGTTCCATACCAAGGTCTGTGGTTTATCCATATTAGCATCTGCCTTATGAAAGATGGAGCTGGTAAGGCGTTGGGCAAAATAAAGGAACTGATGTAGCATAAAGTAAGTGGAATTAGGAAAACAACAGATACAATACAAATGGAAAGAGGAAAAAACCTGAAATTAATACTATGTCATTATAATGATTAAAAAACTTGGACCCAGGAAGAGCTGAGCATGCATGTCCCTTCCTTTTTCCCAGGCGGAGGGGGATTATGGGTGTGCAATATGGCAAATACTGTCACCTTAGGTTGATTGCTGGCTGCCTTTGCTCAAACACTTTTTTCTTCTTTCTTTTTTTATTCTGTTCACTGGATGGGGGAGGAAGAAGGATATGTTCCAAAATTAATTCAGGCAGGTGTAAAATAATTTAAAAAAAGGATTCTAGCAAAAAAGTTCTTTAAAACTGGGAATAGAATGTTAAATCTTGAAGGAACTTTTAGGGATTATCTATTCCAATCTCTGCATTTTATAGAGAAGAAGTCTCAAGCCCAAAGAAGAGAGAAAACTTGGGTAAGGTCACTCAGCAAAATGTAGAGACAGAGTTAGGATTAGAGTTCCAGACTCCTCACTTTCAGTCCCATCCCAGAGCTTGTATTTCCTCTTCTGCTCTCTGTGCCCTTGGCCATGAAGGGAAGACTGCCACGATTTCTCATGATACTAAATTAACTAAAGATAATTCATGGAGTCTGGAAGGAAGGAGGATATTAAGATTTCTGCCTATCTTGAAATGCTGACTCTTCTTCCTCTCAATGAATGAATGTATATATGAAGCCAAGCCACCAAAGGGTTCTTTTATGTCTGGGGTGAGGCCTCTTTGCTGAGTACAGATTTCCTCAGCATAGCAGGGGCTATGTTATAAATGAATAAGCTGTTACGGTGCAGCATAGAGAGACTGGAATTTGAGATGGAAAACCTGGGTCCTTGACTCTGTGATTAACTGAACTTGTAGTCCTGGGCAGGCACTTCATTTGCCTTCCCTCGGTTTCCACATCTGTAAAACAAGAGTGTTGCAACAGATCTGTCTTTCATGTCTAAGTTGTAATATTCTATGTCCTAAGGTCCCTTCCAACCATAACATTTTATGTTCAATGTTCTGAAGTACCTTCCATCTTTAATATTCTGTTCTCAGCTTCTTCCAGCTCCAACATTCCACGGCTCATAGGGTCCCTTCCAGCTCCAACGTTCCATGGCCTCTAAGGATGTTAATAGTTCTGACATTCTGTGTCCTTCAGGGCCCGTTCTGCCTTGGACATCTTGCAATTCTAAGTGTTGTCCACTTTAAGGAAGCAGGAATATACAAGAAAAAGCAATATGCCCAGAAACTTGTCTCACTTCCTCATCATTCTCAGTTGTCAGAATGAAACCTAAGTTTCATATCATAGGAAGCAGAGACCTAGTTCAACCCTCTTCTTTTTATATGTAAGGAAGATGAGCCCTAGGAAAGAGAAGATTCTTGTTCAAGGTCACACAGGTACTAAGTAGAATTTGATCCCAAATCCCCAGATTACACACTCAGGGTTCTTTTCATTGCACTGACATACTTCTTGCACAACATTACTTTTCACTATTTGCCCCCGTGAGGAGGTTTTGGCCATTAAGCTGCCCATGAAACCACAGTCAACCTAACTGGGCACTTGGATGTTTTGGGCACCTGAGTTTCCAGATACACACATCTTTTCCTTTCAGAGCAGATCTAGGAAGCCTCCTTTGCTACTAGGTGGAAGGACAGACAGGTACTTGAGTACTCTAAGTTAAAAGCTATAGCCTAGAAAGCAGAAGATGTTTACTAGTGGCCGGGCCAAGCGCAAGAATTTTTGTAATATTTAGACCCCAGGAGGAGAATAGAAAATAAGCATTTATAAAGTTCCTACTATGTGCCAGCCAGTACTAAGCACTTAAAAAAAAAAAATTATCTCATTTGATTTTCACAGCAACCCTATGAGGTAGGTACTATTATCCCCATTTCACATTTGAGGAAACTGAGGCAAACATGTTAAGTGACTTGCCCAGGATTACATAGTTACTAATTGTCCAAGACTGGATTCGAACTCAGGACTAATGCATAATATAAAAAAGTATGCTGACACATAAAATGTTAGACCTAGAAGGATCCTTAAAAAATAGCTCATAGAATTTCAGAATTATAAGGAGATTTTAGAGATTTTCTAGTTAAGATCCTCTACCCCTATTTTATTTATTCTTTTTGAAAATAAATTTTCATTGTTATGTTTTGTTTTTAACATTTGGCAAAATTTCTCCCAGGAAGATGTCTCTCTTACTTTTAGAGAGCCATTCCTTATTTAAATTTAAAAAAAAAAAAACTTTTTTTTTTAAGAAAAAGAGGAAGAGGCACAAAACTCAGCAAAATTGATAAATGTATTGAAAAAGCTTGATAATATATGCAGTATTTTTCACCCATGAAAATCCCACTTCTGCAAAGGAACAGAATGGGAGTGTTCTTCCCATCTCTTCTTTCATGATTATTCTTTGTAATTTTGTGGCATTGACTTTTGATTGTTTTTTAGTTATTCTTCCATTTACATTGTAGTCATTATGTATGTTTTTTTCTTGGTTCTGCTTCTTTCACTCTGGATAAGTTCATGTAAATCTGTCTATGCTTCTCTAAGCAGCATAGTAAGAGTCTATGACATTCATGGCCACAATTGATTCACCATTGATCAACAAATCAATCAGCATCTACTGTTTACAGTTCTTTGCTACCATAAAATAACTGCTATAAACATTTTAGAGTATATAGGGATCATCTCACATTTTATTGATGAGGAAACAGAGGTGGGGGGAGATGTGAGTTGCTCAGTCATTCAGCAAGTGATAAGAGTAAGGATTAGAACCCAAGTTTCTGTAATTATATCCCAGTGCTGTTTCTACTACCACATTTGCTAACTCTTATGTTTGCTGTGTCCACAACTATTTAAGTAGCTAGTGAGAAGGGCCCTTCCAAAGGAGGCCCTGGTGTCTGTGAATATAGTACAATCCTCAAAAGCCTTTGTGTAGGTACTTTTGCTAGTTGGGAAGGAAAATGGTACAGTAGAAAGAGCAAGGTTATGAAAACACCAGAAGACCATGGTTCAATCCTACCTTAGACATGTATTGTTTATGTGGGGAAACAATAAATAATTGACCTGGGACTCAAGTTTTCTTATCTGTAAAACATCCTTAGGAGTTGGATAGTTGGCCTCCATAAGTTTCTTCTAGATGTAGATTTATGATTCTATTATGTTGATTAGATGAGAAAATCACCTTTCCTTTTATCCATGGTAGTCTGGGACAAAACAGAAAATATTTTTTCCTTTACCTTAGGGTGACTGATCTGGAGGATTTAGGTTAATTATCCTGCCCCTTGGTTAATATTCTTTGATATTTAAGTGATAGTCTTTTGAATGAGATAGCTTATAGTGGAAATAATATTAGATTTAAGCCAGAGGACTTGGATTGAAATACCACCTCTGAAATTTACTGAGTAAGTCACTTTGCAGCTTCTGAGAGGTTTCCTCTTTTGGGGAAGGAAAAAATACTTGCACTACCTACCTCTAGGAGTCATTGTGAGGAACAAATTCATAAATTAACCAGTTGGTCAATGAGCATTTATCAATTACATATATGTTAGGCGCTGCGCTACATGGTGGTTATACAAAGAAAGGCAAAAGACAGTCTTTGCATCTGAAGAACCTCACAGTGTAATGGGGGAGACAACGTATAAAAACTATGTGCAGACAAGCTATAGAGAGGATAAACTCTATCAACAGAAAGATAATCAATAGAGGGAAGGCACTAGCATTGAGGAAAATTAGGAGAGTCTCCTTATAGAAGGTATGTATTTAACTGAGTCCTGAAGGAAGGCAGGAAAGACAGGAGGCAGACAGAGATGAGGAGGGACATAGGGGACAGCCACTGACAGTGCTGGGAGTTAGGAGATGGAGTGTATTGTATAAGGAACATCCAAGAGGCCAGTGTCTGTGCAGGAGAGGGTGGATATTGAGTGGAGTGAGATGTCAGAAGACTAGAAAGGGAGGAAAGGGCAGGCTTTGAAGGGCTTTAAAATTCGAACAGATGAGGTGTTAGGGACCCACTGGCATTTACTAAGCTGGTTGGGTAATATGATCAGACCTGCACTTTAAGAAAATCAGTTTGATAACTGCATGGTAGAGGGACCACGGTGGGGAGAGACAAGGCAGGGAATGCAACCCCATAAGCTATTGCAATAGTCCAAGTATGAGGTGGCAAGACCAACACCAGGGTGGCCAGGGTGGTCGTAGCATCAGAGGAATGAAGGCAATGTTTGGTCACCAACTTAATAATAACTTCGGTAATTTAATTCTTATAATAATCCTGTGAGATAGGTGTTTCACTTATGTTATCCCCAATGTAAAAAGGAAGAGATTAAGGCTCATTGGGAGTTATGACTTGCACGGTTTATAAGTGCCAGACCTAGAATCAAGCCTAGGTCTCCTGTCTCCTAGTCCAGGATTTTGCTTTGTTTTGTTTTTCACTATAAAATGCTGCCTCTCTGAAATCAGAGGCAGTGTGGCATAATGGATAGACAGCCAGCTTTAAAAACTTGGGCTCAGGATGTGCCTCTGACTTATATAGACTGTATGACCCTGGGGAAGTCATCTAAGTGTACTAGGGGCCTCTCTACAACTATAAGATGAAATGAGAAGTTGACCACCTGCCTTGGTAGGGGAGATTCTTCACTTGGGAATTCCCTGTCACAATGAAATCACAGGCTTAGTCCCTACAGATTTGTTCAGTCATTTCAGTCCTGCTCAACTCTTCATGACTCCATTTGGGATCTTTCTGGCAAAGATACTGGAGTGGTTTGCCATTTCCTTCTCCAGTGCATTTTACAGATAAGGAAAATGAGGCAAATGGGATTAAGTGACTTGCCCAGGGTCATACAGCTATTAAGTGTCTGAGGCTGGATCTGAACTCAGAAAGATAAGTCTTTTTGACTTCAGGTCTGGTGCTCTAGCCTCTAAGCTAAAATTGCTAAAAATCCCATTGCTAAAAATCACGCTTAATTTGCTACATAACCCTCTTGGTCTCAATTTTCTCAACCATAAATAAATTGAAAAGGTTAATTCTAGGTGATTTCTGAGATCCCACAGAACTCCAAACTCTGTGATTCTATTTATTCTTGACCTTGAAATGCAGCAGACAGATTTGGGAATCTATCATAGGCCTACATTTGAGTATGGGGGTAGTGGCTTAACCAGGGAGGCCTCCCAGGAGCTTGTTTGAACAGGAATTTTGATCTTTAACTACAAAGATTTAGGGGGTCAGAGAAAGCCACTGAAGTGAGACTGAATTGGTTACTTAAATCCTTGTGGTTCCTCTGGCTCTCCCTGCCCCCCTCCAGGAAGTACAGAGGTCCAGTATCTTTGGAATGTGTTTGGAGACATTCCATTGCCCTGGGAGGAGCCCGGAGAGGAGAGGGCAGTGGCTGGGGCTTCCTCCCTTCCCAGGCTTCCCTGGGCCTTCCTAAGGAAAGCTGAGCCTGTCCTGTATTGTTGGAGCTGCTTAGAGGAAGGGGACGGAATACTGGTACAGGAGTGAGGAGACCTTGATTTTTTTGTTGGCTCTGCCCCACCTGGAAGTAGACAAGTGACTTCTCTCTGGGTCTCCGTTTCCTAACCTGTACAATGAAGACATTGGACTAAATGGTCTGTGGTATCCCTTTTCATTCTGATACTTTATGGTTCGATGACTAGGAATCTGGGGTTGGGAAGTGCCTTCCTCTCTTCTCCCTTCCTCTACCTGGCCTACACTACTTGTCTTTATCCACAGCAACAAGGCCAGCCTTGCTCAGGGACAGGCTAATGACATAGTGGAGAGCAACAATCAGGTAGAAATAAAGGGTTGGATCACGAGCTGGCACCTTGCTTGTTTTTGATGGTCTGTCTTTGGGGCCTTGGTTTGTTTCCTGAGGCTCCCCCACCCCCATATACTCAGGCTGCCTCTCTAGACTCCAATAGGTTGTCTATATGGACTTCCTTTCCAGCTCTATCATGCTTCTTTGGCTCCCATACTCTGGTACACACCACAAGAGGCCCAATGAGGGGTAAAGAGTAGGAAGGGGGATTTTCATTCTGGGTCTACTATAAAATTTCAGTGGTTGGCATTAGACAAGCCACCTCATAGAATATTGGTAGGAAGGGAAATTTCAGGACAAACAGTTTCATCCATACCTAATGGATGGATGAATGAATGAATGAATGAATGAATGCATGAATGAATGGAAGCATTTATTATGTACTTACTATGTGCTGAACATGGCAATACAAATTAAAAAAGCAAAGAAAGTCCCTGACCTCAAGAAACTTATATTCTAACATCTTGCTTCCCTGGATGATAGATAGCTACTGGGGCTAGGCTAGAAAAATGGTTGGTGTCTTGGGGTGGCACTACAATTCCCATGGCCCTTGAGCTGTCTCCACCAGTTGTAATGGGAGGTGGTAATCAAAATGGCAGCCAGTGTTTGGCCTGTCTGGCACATGCTGCCTCTTGTCTCTCCCTCATGATGCTTTTCTAACTCAAGTAGACTAACTTGTCTGCCTTACCTATGGTACGATGGCCAGCAATATGGTGCTGGTGGTGACGGCCATGGGATGGTGGGTCTCTGCTGCACTGGAAAATATGTTCTATTGTTACTTTTCTTACTATTCTATTTTAGTAAATGCCTTGGCTTTGAGCTAACTTTGTACTCTGTCTTGACTGCTGAAGATAAATATACCAGTAGGGGCTCATGACACAAAGATTTAAGGCAACAATCTAAAAGAATACCTTGAACCCAGGTTAGGCATTTTCGAGGGATTCCTACTTGTGAGATGGGCCCCCAGGCTGCTATACTAAGATCATTCCCCCCCAATTAGAAGTAATTCTTTCCCTCCATGAACTTCTTAGGCCACCGTTTGATTCCACATAATATATCTCATTTCTACTTCCCAAAGAGACCAAAAGTTCTGTGAAGGCAGAGATTACTACTTTTTAAATTTTCCCCCCAGTACTCAGTAGAGGATATTAAGCATGATATTAGATTGCAAGTTTTAGATAACAGATAGTAGTTAATAGATTTTTTTTTTAGCAGAATATACAAACATAAATATAACGTATATACCCAGGCATTCTATTCACACGTTTAGGGAAGAAATTTCTGTGTTCTTTAGCTTAAAGACAAAAGCTTTGTACAACAGCTGGTGATATCCATCCCCCACTCTTTTTTTTCCATCTTTTATTTATTTTCTGTCTAGCTTCCTAATTTTTATTCTGACTCACTTCCCCTCAAGCTCTGGACTGCTGTTTTGACATAAACAAGTGAGATTTGCCCACCTGCTGATCTCTAATGCATACATTTGCTCAGAGTTAAACCAGGAAGAGACCTTAGATCATTTAATCCAACCCTCTCATATGACACATGAGGAAACCAGTTTAGAGAGGGGCCATGATCAGCTCAAGATAACTTGGCTGGATATGTTCGGCCACATGAAAGCAATTTTCCTAAAGCACTATTTTGGTCTTTTCACCATTCTTACTCAAAAAACTCCAGTGGCTCCCTACTGACTTGAGGATCAAATACAAAATGCTCTTTTTGGTGTTCAAAGACCTTCATAACGTGGCCTTTCCTCCCTTTCCAGTCTCCTTACTCTCCACCACAGACTCTTTGATCCAGTGACACTGGCCTGCTGGCTGTTCCATGATCAAGACGCTCCATCTCTCGGCTTTGGGAGTTTTCTCTGGTAGTCCCCCATGCCTGGAATGCTCTCCCTCTTTATCTTTGCCTACTGGCTCCCTTTAAATTCCCAACTCTTTTTTAACCCTAATGCCTTCCCTCTTAATTACTTCCTATTTTCCCTGAATATAGCTTGTTGGTATATATTTATTTACTTGTTGTCTCCTCTGTTAGAGTATAAGGTCCTTGAAAGCAAGGACTATCTTTTGCCTCTTTTTGTATCCCCAGAGCTTATTCCACTACCTGGCATAAAGTAGATGCTTTATAAATGTTTGTTAACTAAGTGGAGGAGCCAGGACTAAAACTCTGGTCTTCTGAGTTCAAGTCCAGCATTCTTCCTACTATTTCTGTTGGTAATTTTTTTCAGTTGTGTCCAACTCTTTGTGACCACATTTGGGAAAGATACTGGAGTGGGTTGCCATTTCCTTCTCCAGCTCATTTTATAGATGAGGAAACTGAGGCAAACAGGGTTAAGTGTCTCACCCAGAGTCACACAGCTGGGAAGTATCTGAGGCCAGATTTGAACCCACAAAGATGAATGTTCCTAGCTCCAGGCACTCTATCCTCTGCACCACCTAGCTGCCCCTCTTTTATACTATGCTGCTTCTCCTGTACAGGTTACAAGCAGATTATTGATTCTTTCCATCCTCAAGCCAACTGTCTTCCTTCCCTTCCACCACATCTTATATGTTGAGTTTCAGGTGTTAAAACTGCTTTTGTGGAGTGATGCTTTGGAGTTAGGAAATCCTTGTATAAGATCAAAAGGGAGAAGAGATGGTAATGAATAAGTAAGAAAAATTACTTTTAAATAGCACTTTAAATCCATTCTAGAATTTAAGATTCTTGAGGGCAGGACCTGGTTCGCCTTTATCTCTGCACTCCCAGTGACTGGCAGGTGTTTGGTGCTTAATGAATGTTTGCTGAATGAATTCTCATTTGGTTTTCACAACAGCCCTGGGTGGTAGAAAGTAGAGATACTATTATTCCCATTGTAAAATAGAGAAACAAAGCTTAGGAAGACCAAAGTCACCAAGTTTGTCAGAACTGAATTTGAGCCAAAGCCTTGCTGGTTGCCAAGGCCAATGTTCTTTCTGCTTTGTCGCCCTGAGCCTAGGCTTTTAAAGAGTAGGCTAGAGTTGTGCATATAGTTATGATAAAAGAAAAGCTTATTTTCCAGAAAGCATAAAACTAAACTACACATCTTTAAATTTTTCATGAGGAATAAGGGATTCCTGCTTGTAATTCTTGGAGGGTGTTAATAGAAGGCAAAATCATGGTGAGAAAATTCCCCCACCCAATCAGTGCATTTATTTTTGTTTGGAATTTGTAATGTGTTCATTCATGCAACACATACAGAGTTGGTGCACATACAGGGTACTGTGGGAAGGGAGGGGGTAGAAAGAAGGCCTGTCCATCACTCTTATAGGCAAGATAAGATTTGGATACACATATCCGCAGGGATCCAGGGAGTTCAGAGGAGGGAGAAATTGACTGGGGGCATTGCTTTGGGTGTGGGTTGAGGAGAATCAAGAAGCCTTCATGGGCTTCATGATGCTGGAATGCATGAAGAACATGTAGGAAGAGACCAGGGAAAGCCACCAGAAGAGATTTGAAATAATGGGGTTAATACTAATAGCAGTATTCCTGGAATAACTTTTTAAGGGCTAAGCTTCTGGTGACTTTTCAAACACTGAAGGCTCTCAAGCAGAGAGCAGATGACCAATTGTCAGGGATAATGAAGAAGAGATTCCTGTTCACATACAGGTTCAACTAGATGAGTTTTGCACTCCCTTCTGGCTCTAAGACTACCTTCTGAAGGTAACACAATTAAAAAAAATATTGGTGTCTTCTGTTTTTACAATGTTTTTACTATTTACCAATGTAATTTCCTCCTCCCTCTTACCTTCCTTCTCAACAAACTATCCTCTATGAAATGAGGTCCGTGAACTGTAAAAAAATATTTTGATGACTGTATTTCCATATAATTGTGTTCCTTTTTAACTTATCTATTTTATACATTTAAAAATATTGTTCTGAGGGGCAGCTAGGTGGAGCAGTGAATGGAGCACTGGCCCTGGAGCCAGGAGGACCTGAGTTCAAATCCAGCCTCAGACACTTAACACAAAACCTAGATGTGTGACCTTGGACAAGTCACTTAAACCCAATTGCCCTCCAAAAAAGCAAAAAAAAAAAAAAAAGTATTGTTCTGAGATGTTCATAGACTTTTTCCAGATTGTTCAAGGGGTCCACAATATAGAAAAGGTTAAGAATTCCTGCTTTATAAAAAAATAAAGAGGGGCAAAAACATTTCATCAAAACCAACCAATACATACACCAAGTCCATCCATATGTCAAAATCATATAGCATCCCTTGAAAGATATAACCATAAAAAACTTTGTTTTACTCAGTAGTATCTACTGAGGGATTAATTATATAACCGTGTGTGTGCCACCATCATGGGAGATATCTAGGGATGAGTCAAAATGGAAGGATTCCCTACATATGGAAAATCCTCTAGGTCATTCTCTTTGTAGATGATGTGCTGATTATATCAAGCCCTAGGATACTGCAGAACTTTCTAAAAGAGATCCTTAATGGTTCAACTATCTATACAGGAGAAACTAACTGGAAGAAGAATGACTATTACTCAGACTATGACATGTAGTTAGATAAGCAACTCATAGATTTGGTCTATTAGTATAAATATATATGCGGGCATACACACATACATATATGTACATGTATGCACACAGGTGCACATATGTATATATACACATGTGTGTATATACACACATTTCATATGTATATATATACATATATATGACAGACTCTGCAAATAGACAATGAAATTAGTCTAGAACTTAACAGAACAGATTGCATCACCTTTTAGAAGTTGAGTAGTGCTTTCAAAATCCCCAAACTTTCTCTCTGAACTAGGCCCATCTTTTTAAACACTGGTATTCTTCTCATGATGCTCTATGACTAAGTCATGGAATAAAGCTGCATGTCACCCAAAAAACAATGGACAGGCATGTGGTAAGTGGGCAGGAGTAGGTTACAATGCTTTAGTAAGTATTGCATGCATGAGGAACAGTGTTAAAAGATGAGAAGCCATAGGACTGGGAAAGAAAGACGACAGGTCATGTGGCAAGAGTGAGTGATGACCAATGAACAGACCACTTCCTCTGTTGGCTTTTGTGTAATATCCAGAGATCTAGAGGAAGGGCCCCTGTATGGGTTAGTTGGACTGCCTGTGGAGGACTTAATGGAGGACATGGATGAGAGTCATACTGAATGAAAGGCCATGAATGGATTGGGTTTTTAATACTGGGTGAAGTATTCCTCTCAGTGAGATTACAGATCCATTGAAATATGCGCATTTTATAACTCGCTTCTCTGTCTTCCTTTTCCCACTACCCCCATTCCCATAGTCAACCCTATGTTCCTTTAAGGGATGTCCCATTTTATTTTTGCCTTTGTAGCCTCAGCACCCAGCATAGTACCATAGACATCTAGCTGTCCCTTAAAACATATTTGTTAACTCAAATTGCTTTTTTGTAATTCTTCTACTTTCCTCGACCTTCTTCCTGCAAGTAATGAATTGCCTTTTAGAAGACATTTCCAGATATGTAGGATCATTTGCCGGAACTTTTAACCTAACTGTAAAAACATATCTGCTTACTGGCTTCCTTCCTTTCCTCCCTCCCACAGCTGGTGACTTCTCAGCACCAGGGAAAATCTGGGCCAGTCGATTTCCTTTCCTGGCTGTGACTGGAGGCATGTCAGTGTGCTATGAGATTGGGTATGATAGGGATCAATCTGAGTAGGCACCAGAGGATTCAAGGAAGCATTCTTTCAAGGCCCTGATTTTTTGCCATTTTGATTCAGACACACAACTTGCTTAACAGATAGCAAGACCCATTTAGACTAAAGTAGAACATTAGCCTTGGAGTCAGGAGTCCTGAATTAAAGTCTTGGTTTTACTATTGACTAGCTCCATGACCCTCAACAAATTACCTCCCCACTCAGGGCCTTAGTCTCCTCAGTTGAACGGGACTAATAATCCTTGTCTTGTCTCCCTCTCAGGATCAAATGAGATCATACATGTGAAAGGGCATCCTAAACCTTAATGTACTGCAAAAAAGTCAGCGATTAATTCAATTAATAATTAAGTTGACATTTATTAGCACAGTGTCTAGCACATAGCAGGCATGTAATAAGCATTTATTGATTGATTGAATGATTGATATTAATCACCTACTATTCATCGAACACTGCTAGATGCAGAAAAAACAAAACCAGATATCTCTGATATCAAGGAGATTATATTCACCTGGGAGTGGGGTGAGAGGAACAGAGCCTGAGATAAAATACAAATGGTCTCAGGAAGGTAAGAGCATTGACAAATAGGGAAATTAGGGAAGGCCTTAAGTAAAAGATGGCATCTGAACTGTGTCTTGCAGGTGACTAGGGATTCTGAGACATAGCAATGAGGAGGAAATGCAGCTCACCTGTGCAAAGCCCTTGGTGGCAACCAATGGATTATCATGCATGGGGAATAAGCTACTAGGCCATTTTGCCTGGGATGGAGGATGCATGTGGGGGATATATGAAAAATAGATGGAGATTCTGATTGAGGAAGGGTTTAAATACCAGACTGAAGTTTCCGTATTTTTTTTATATGAGCCAGTAGAAAATAATGAAGATTCTGAGTAAGACTATATGTATGATCAGATCTATATCTTGGTAATATCATTTGGACAGCTGTGTGGAAGATAGATTGGAAGATGAATTAGGAGGTTATTGCGATGACCCAGGTGCTGAGGAACTAAAATAGGGTAGTGGTTATGTGTGGACCAGAGGTTGATGAGAAAGGTTTCTGGGAGTTAAGACCAACAAGACTTGGTAATTGACTTGATATGTTGTAAATGCTAAAGAAAAGAGTTGATGATGATTCCAAAGTGGCGAGCCTGGGTAACTGAAAGGATAGATTCCAACAGAAGCAGAGATGTTTGGAGAAGGGAGAAAGTTTTGGGGGAAATAGAGTCTTGTTTTAAACATGCTGATTTTGAGATCCTGATAGGACCTCCAGGAGGAGATGTCCTTGGGCAACTGATGATGTGGTGTGGTGCTGGAGCAATAGAGGGAGGTGAAGACTTGATATGTAGATTTAGGAATCATCTGCATAGATGTGACAATTGTACTTATGGGAACTGGGGAGATCCCAAAGGGAGAAAGTATAGCTGCAAGAGAAGAATTAAAATCTTGGCTTTACTATTGACCCTCAACAAATTACCTCCCCACTCAGGGCCTTAGTCTCCTTCTCAGTTGAATGGGACTAATAAACCTTGCCTTGTCTCCTTCTCAGAATCAAATGAGATCATGCATGTGAAAATGCATCCTAAACCTTAATGTACTACAAAAAGGCAGCAATTAATTCAATTAATAAATAAGCTGACATTTATTAGCACAGTGCCTAGCACATAGCAATAATAAGCAATTGACAGAGCTCTAACACACACTTGTAGGGCAGGAAAAGGCTGATGATTGACCAAAGGAGACTAAGACAGAATAATTAGTCAGAAAGGGAAATAAGAGAGAGCAGTGCCACAAAATTCAAAGGAGGAGAGAGTCCAGGAGGAAGGAGTGGCCCACAATAATAATAATAATAATAATAATATGATAATTTAATATAAAATCCAAGAGGGAGCTTAAATAATGCTGAATAGAGGGACAGCTGTGGAATGAGCCCTGAGTTCCATTCACATCTTTGATATATGCTAGCTGTGTGAATGTGGGCACTCAATTAACCTCTCAGTCAGCCTGAGCAGTTCTCTAAGAATTTAAATTACAAATATACCATAATATGTCATGTCATGTCATGTCATGATATGATATATTATAAATATCATATTGTTTCTATTTTTATTCACGGACACACCTACATTTATATTTATGAAGCTCAGTGTCATGGTTGGCGTTCTGGGCCCAACATAAAAAAGACCCAAGTTCAAATTTGTCCTCAGACACTTAGTTGCTTTGTACAAGTCATTTAATCCCCTAGGTTTTTCTCATTCGTAAAACGAAGATAATAATAGCATCCACCTCTCCAGGCTATTGTGAGGATATAATGAAATAATAAATAATGATTATTTTTGTCCAATGAGTTTTTAAATTCAATTGAGCACATGAAATAAATATTATTTCATTGTTGTTGTGTCATGTCCTATTCTTCATGATTCCATATGGGGTTTTCTTGGGCAAAGATAGTAGCAGAGTGGTTTGCCATTTCCTTCTCCTGTAGATTAAGACAAATAGAGGTTAAGTGACTTGCCCAAAGTCATGCAACCAGTAAGTGTGTGAGGATGGATTTGAACTCAGGTCTTCCTGACTCTAGGCCCAGTGCTCTAACCACTGAACCACCTAGCTGCCTATAACTATTGTTATAATTATAATACAATATAATTAAGTGACTTCTCTAAGTTTTTAATATTATAAAAGCAACAGCAACTGACATTTACATATTGCTTTAAAGTTTGCAATGCCCTTTTCCCATACCATCCCTGTGAGTAGATAAAACAAGTATTACTCTGACCATTTTATAGATGAAGAAACGGGTTCAGTGCCAGAGGTCAAGGTCATCACCTTCCCTGTGAGACTGCAAACTTCTTGGGTGCAGGGATTGTTTTATTTTTTGCATTTGCACCTCCAGCACCTAGCAGGGTCCCAGGTACTTAAATGATGGATGGATTGAAGCATGAGTCATAAGGCTGGGACTGTGACATTCTCCAGTTCTACCACCTTTGGCACCTCTAAAATGGTGATGGTAACACTTTTTCATCTACTTCTCAAGGTTAGTGTGAGAAAAGAGCACTGCAACCCTCAAACAATAAGTAGATGTCACTTGCTGTTGCTTTTACAATATTAAAAACTTAAGGAAGTCACCTAATCCTTCTGAGTATCAGTTTCCTAATCTGTAAAGAGAGAATCTCTGCTGTTCTGTCGTTCCACATGGAGATCTAGCCCAGTGGTGGGTGTGAACTGTCTATGGAAGCAAGGAATAGGCTCCCATGTTACTGGGGATAGACAGTCAAACAGGACACATGGAATTCCAGTGTTTGCACATTATTGGGAAGGAAGGAAAGTTCTTTCCTGTTCTCCTGATGGTGATTTTTCAACAACAGGATATTTCCCTGGGAGGTCCTCTTCTCTAAAAACAGTGGGGTTTTTTTCCTTTTTCTTTTCCTTTAGATAGCTGGTCATGCAGATCCTATAGCAAGGAGTGAATCCACAAGTCATGGAAGGGCTGGTGGTCCCAGCTGACACATCAGCAAAATGCTTCATCCCAGACATTAAGTCCCGGCCTCACCAGGAGAAGGAAGAGGAGGAAGGATGGCAGCAGCGCTTGGCTCCCCTGATGGGAAGAAAGCCAATGGGGTCCTTGGAAAGGACAGACCACGACTGGAGGAGGAATGTTCTTGATGGCCTTCGAGCACCAACTAGACCCATCAAGGCTCCCAAGCTTCCAGGAGAAAAGGAGAATGAAGAAACCTTTGGGTCAGGAAGGATAGGTAGGAACTCCATTCATCTCCACTGGTGTTTATTTTTCTTCCCCTGGTTTTTCCTTTTCTCTTGTTTGTTTTTCCTCTATCTTCTTTCTCACAGGGAAACAGACATCTTCTCCTAGTCATGATTTTCTTTTCTTTCTAAATGTGTAGGTACAGTCTAGGGATGGGGAGAAGGAGAAGGGTGGCATTTATTGTTAAGAGAATAAAAGAATGTTAGGATCACAGAAACTTAAAGTATCAGGGTTCTTAGAACACAGAAGAGGGACAGATACTTAGAACTGAAAGAAAGCTTAGAGCATAATCCCTATAATATGCTAAAATAGAATGCTAAAAGAGATATTCTTAGGAATGATCTTGTCTAGGGGTTATTGACCTAGGGTCCATGAACTTGTGGTCTGTTTTTTTGTTTTTGATATTTTTGATAAATATATTTCCATATAATTGGTTCCTTTGTAATCCTATGAATTTTATTTTATGCATTTAAAAACATTATTCTGAGAAGAGGTCCCTGGATGTCACCAGATCTCCAAAGGGGACCATGATGAAAAGAAAAAAAAGGTTAAAAACCTTGATTTAATCCAACTCCCTTACTTTATAGTTCAAGAAATTGAGTCAGTAAATAAGGCAGGCTGTCCCAAGTCATACAACTAGCAAGGCAAAGCCAGGACTCAAACCTAATTCTACAGAATCCACGTTCACATTCTTTTCACTGCACCATGAGGACACAGCTTTTTAAAAAGGGTGCCAATCAAACAGCCAAAAAGTTTGCCACCTATCCCCAAGACGGCCTGAGCAAATAGAGCCTAATAGGAACAGACCCTATGAGAAGCTACTTTGGGGGTTCTAGAAAATTCTTCAGCCATAGAATTGTGGAAACTGCCAAGTGGAAGGAGCTCTTAGAAATCTAGTTTAACCTCGAATTTGCTTTGGATATTTATTACTGAGTGACCTTGGACAAGTGACTTACTTCTTGATGCCTCAGTTTATCTGTAAATTGAAGCTAATAGATGCCTACCTCACAAATCTGTGAAGTGGATCAAACAAAATAATGTATTTAAAGTGCTTTGCAAATCTTAAAGTACTATAAAAATGTAAGCTGTTATTAATACAACCGGGTACAATGGAAAAGGCACTAGCTTTGGAATTAGAGAACGTGAGTTCAAATCCTACATTTGGCATTTACTCTGTGTGTATGTGTGTGTGTGTGTGTGTATGTGTGTGTGTATAACTTTTTCCAAGTCGTCACTTAAAATTCCCTCCTCACCCCCCACCCCCAGCCTCTATTTCCTCATGTGCAAGATGAGGGGGTTGGGTTAGCTGACCTCTGGCCTCCTTCCAGACCTAGATTTATCCTGTGATCTTATTTGCGGACCTTAATACCTTACTAAATAGCTCATTTCATTCAATGGTTGGATAGCTCTAATTGTTAGGAAACAATTCCTTTCATTATGCTGAAGTCAGCCTCCTTGAAATTTCTACTCATTGACCCCCTAGTTTTCCTTCAGGGACCAGCCACGAGTTAAGACGCTTTTCTACATCATACCCTTTCTCATACTTGAAGACAGGTATGATTTCTCCTTGCTCCTCTACCTCCACTCTACACTTTCTGACTTGGTTGAAGGAACTGGCAATTTTTAACCTGGAGAAGATAAGGCACCTCAATTTGAGTCCTAATCTATCATTTACTAGCTCTGTGACCTTGGAGAAGTCACTTACCTCCTAGCCTCAGGTTTTGACCATCTGTCCAAATGGTATAATAATAATAGCGCCTATTCCCAAAGCATTCTGCACTTCCCAAAGGGCTTTCCTTCTAATAATCCTGTGGGAGGGAGGGGGAAATGCAAAGAAAGACATAGTATGATGAAACAGATGGAAGGCTGGACTTGAAGTCCCAAGATCTGGTTCATATCCCACCCCTGACACTTATTAGGGGCATGATCATCTACAAATTACTCAACCTACCTCAGCCTCACCTTCCTCACCTGTAAAATCAGGATAACCAAAGCTGTAATATCTACTTCCCAAGGTTGTCGTGAACTACAAATGACATGATGGATGGAAAGTGCTTAGCAAACTTGAGAACATTATATAAAACTTCAGTTACTATTAGGATTCAAGCAGTGTTATTCCCATTGGATAGATGAGGAAACTGAGGCCTACGGAGATAAAGTGACATCTCTGTTGACAGATCTAGTAAATGGTAAAACCACCCTTCCGACTATTTGAAGTACCTACTTCAGAGGGTTGTTTTTGGAGATTGAGTGGCTCAGTGAATGGAGTGTTGAACTTGGAGTCAGGAAAATCTGAGTTCAAATCCTGATTCAAACATTTGCTTAGCTGTGTGGCCCCAAGCAAGTCTCAACCTTTCCTAGCCTCAGTTTCCTCATTTGTAAAATAGATATATTAATGGTATACCCACTTTTCAGGGTTGTTATGAGGATCAAATTACATCACATGCATAAAGTATTTCACCAACCATAAAATATTATGTAATAAATGTCATCAAACTAAAGCCATAAATAAATCTGCCCTACTATTTTGTTGGACAGCTAGGTGTTAGTGGAGAGAGTGCTGGGCCTGGAGTCAAGAAGACTTATCTTCACGAGTTCAAATCTGGCTTCAGACACTTACTAGCTGTGTGACCCTGGGAAAGTCACTTAACTCTGTTTACCTCAGTTTCCTCATCTGTAAAATGAGCTACAGAAGGAAAGAGCAAACAACTCCAGTATCTTTGTCAAGAAAACTCCCAAAGGGGTCATAAAGAGTCAGACATGAGTGAAAAACATCTAAAAAAAAAAAAACACTGTTGTTGTCAGGATAATGTTATTATTTCCAGTTTCAGTAACCCTGATAAATGGGGTGAGCATCTTTTTAGATGTACTGAAGAGTAAACACATAATTCAGTACTCAGAATGACCTGTGCAGAAATAGCTCTTCACAGAAGCTAGGTAGCAGCTATCAGCATAGTTTGATTGGATGAGCCCTGAAAGACTGTCCATTGCCCTGCAAGGTACAGTCAGGTGTAGATTCCTGGGTAGAGTAAGGGCAAGGTATTGTCACACTGCTATGAGGTGTTAAAAGAGGCATCATAGAAGGATTCAGCTGAGGCTGAAATCCAGAAAACTTGGGTTCAAATTCTGCCTCTGATACTGTTTGACTCCAGTCACTTTACATCTCACCCCCCTCACCTTACCTACTGAATCATATGAGGATTCACTGATGTGAGCTCCCACATTGGGATTCTCTCAGGTGATAAAATCACAGATTCTTCATGTATTCAATTGTGGAAATACTAGCCTCTCATGTTAGGAAAGGCTCTCAGAATCTCTTCATGACCCCTTTGGGAGTTTTCTTGATAAAGATACTGTAGTCATTTGCTATTTCCTTCTCCAGTTCATTTTACAGATGAGGAAACTGAGGTAAACAGGGTTAAGTGACTTGCCCAGGGTCACACAACTAGTAAGTGTCTGAGGCCACACTTGAACTCATGAAGATGAATCTCCCTGCCTGGCAGGAATCTCCTCTATGGAACCCCAATGACCCATGGCCCTTGCCAGCCTTCCTGCTTCTGAACCCTTAGTATTTCTGAGTCTCTCAATTTGCTCCTTGGCTGAACGCTCTCAGCATTTGCTCTCTTTCTCAAGAGTATAAGTTCTTTGGGAGCAGAGACTATCTGGCTTTTTCTATTTCTATCCTCAGTGCTTGGCATATAATAAGCTCTTAATAAATATTGACATTCATTTTTCATTCATTCTCTGAATACACAGAGAAATAGCATCCTGGCATCCACTTGTACACTTCCAGTGATGAGAAACTTAGTGCTTATCAATGCTAACCCTTTCTGACTTGGGACAGCTTCAGTGCTTAGGAAGTTTCTCTAAAATCTGCTCCTCTTCCTGCTCTGATAGTCTGTGACCTCTGAAATTCTTTGATGCCATGAACGAAAACAGCAGAAGGAATTAAAACGGAGACAAAGTTAATTTGATGAGATAATTGATGCTGAGAGAATTTCAAGTTTCCTTCAGTGAATTCAAAGCACCCAGTCTGACCATATTATATTTCATGGTGCTGAAAGGATGGTATGATCTGGAGTCTATGTTGTGTGAACATCAGCTGGAGATACTGAAGGTATTTAGCTTGAAAATTCAGGAAGGACACGGTAGTTCTCTTTGAGTACTTGAAGTCCCACCCTCAGAAAAAGGATTAGATTTGGTCTGTTGGGCTCCAGAAGAAAGAACCAGGAGACAGACATTGGGGGATATTGCAAAGAGGTGAATTTAAGCTTGATGTCAGAAAGAGCTTCCCAATAATTGGAACAGCCCCAAAGTGAAATGAGCTGCCTTGGAAGGTAGTGGGTTCTCTTTCATTGCAGGTCTTCAAAAAGAGCTTGGATGACCACTGGTCAAGTATCCTGGATGGCTTTGAAAATACCTACCAACTGGAAAATTCTGAGGTTTTGTCTTTTTGAAAAGTAAGGAGGTAGAAGGGTGCTGGCAACATGGTACAGAGGAAAGAGAATTAGATTGGGAGTCAGAGGATCTGGAATTGAATCTACTATGTGATCTTGATCAAGGCATTCAATTTTCTGGTCCATAGTTTTTTCATCTGCAAAATTAACAGGCCTTCCTAGATCTAAATTAGGGACTAGGGATGGGAAAATGTCTTCCCCCTCTTTTTTTCTTTCTTTAAAAGAAGGTAAAGTTTTCAGAAGATTGACTATGGGTTTGATGTCAATTCCTGACAAAATTGTAGGACATATTATTAACGGGATAGTTTGCATGTTCTTAGGGAATGCTCACTAAGGTGCTCACTAAGAGCTAAGCTGACTTCATCAAGAACAGATCATTTGAGACTAATCTCATTTCCTTTTTTTGAGATGGTCAGCAGACTTGGCAGAGACATTGTGGTGTAGTGTGTAGAGGGTTGGTTGGTTTTGGATTCAGGAAGTCCCAGGTTCAATACATGTAGGCTATGTGACTATAAGCAAGTGGCCTAGGTAACTCTTTAAAGCTAATAAGATACTGAGAAGTTGCATGAGTAAGGGAGTTTCCTTACTAGGCATTTCCTGCACTCATAAAATCCCAGCTTCAGACTTTGCCCCCACTGTCATGCACACAAAAAAGGTTACACAGATAAGGAAAATGTCATGTATTTAATAATATAATTTATCTGCATTTCTGGAAGATTTTTGACAATCTATCATTATATCCTTTAGGACAAGATGGGAAATGGTGCTTGATAATAATATAATTAGGTAGATTAAAAACTGGCTCTATGTGGAGATTTAAAGGGTGGTAGACAAGGAAACAATGACAGCCTGAAAGGATGTAGCCTGAGTTAGGGATCTTTCCTAACCCTTGTTGAATTCAATTCAAATCAACAATCTTTATTAAGCCCCTATTTTCATGTTCATATAATGAGTAAAGAATAAGAGTATGTGGAGGAAGGGAATAGGCATTAATTAAGCCTCTAGTGTGTTCCAGGCACTGTGCTAAGCATTTTACAAATATTATCTCATTTGAACCTCACAACAGTCCTTCAAGGTTTGCTATTATCCCCATTTTATAGATGAGGAAACTGAGGCTGGTTTGTTAGGTGATTTGTTCAGGGCTACATAGCTAAGAAATATCTGAGGCCAGGTTTGAACTCAGGTCTTCCTTATTCCAAGCCCAGTGCTCCATCCACTGTGCCCCCTTGCTGCTCTGAATGAATGCAGTGTGTGGAGTAGAGAAGATCATAAGCCAATGGATCTCAAAAGGCTGGGAACAGTACAGGGGTAATAACAGAAGTTTTATAGAGATTAATAGGCAGTTCTGAATTTGGATTCGCCAGTTACTTGCAGAATTACAAAATATAGAGTGGGGGTCACTATAAACAAAACCTAAGGATACAAAACCAAGGTCTTTAAGCTCCATGAGTCAGCAGTATTATGTGGTAGCCAAAAAACAAAACAAAACTCCAACCTAATACTGCATTAATAGAAACAAGAGTCCAGAGTGATGGTGGGTAATAGTGAGACATTAGTAGAAGTAAGGTTCAGAGTGAGGGAGGTGCCCTGCTTAGACCACACTGGGATTACACTTATTATTATAAGTGTTATTGTTATTATTTATAATTTATAATACATCATTTATTATTATAAGTGACATTGATGAGCTGGGGAATGTCCAAAGGAGATGCTGAAATGACCAGACTTATTAAGCTATTTAGTGAGGGCAGCTAATGATATTTGAACTGCTGCTAGAAGCTGGATAAGAATTTTTCTCTTTTGTACTGGAGTGCAGAAAGAGGACCAAGGATAAAAGTTTCAGGAAGGTAGATTATAGCTCAGCATGGAAAAAAAAAATCTAATGGGTACCAACAAAATGAGAATGGGATCGTGAGGTCCATGTCACTGGGAGTGCTGAAGTAGGGCATGGACAGCCATTTACTTGGTCAGTTTAGACCAGTGGTTCTCAACCTTCCTAATGCCGTGACGCCTTTAGTATTCAGTATGTGGGTGTATCTGCATGTGGGTGGATCCACCTGGAGAGGGATAGAGGAGTGACGTCTTGGTTCCTAAGACCATCAGAAATATGTGTTTTCCGATGGTCTTAGGCGACCCCTGTAACCCCTGTGAAAGGGTCATTCGACCCCCAAATGGGTTGCGACCCACAGGTTGAGAAACACTGGTTTAGACTGTTTTAATGAGTTGGGCAAGGGTTATATTAACTGACATCTGAAGCCTCTTCTGATTCTGTTAACCTGACAAATTCTATCCCTGAACTGAGACTAATAGGTAGATGAAGAACCTACCTGTTAGGAGAGCATGGAATATTTGATACTAAAGAAGGTGGGGGCATCTAGTAGGAGAAGAGAACTCCATGGAGTCAAAGGCTACAGACATCATGGAGGTTGAGGGTTTATGTGGTTAGGTTTTTAGTAGAGTTTTTAATATTGAATTCTCGAGAATGATTGCATGGGGTGGAGGGGAGAGGAAGAAGACAAAAAACAAGTATTAAAGTCATTGAAAAAATTTGGAAGAGTGCCTTGAAAGTTGGTATGTGAGAGCAACAAGGGTGGGGAGTGGCTGACAGTGGGGAGTGATTGATACAACACATTTTCAAGCACTTAGAAAGACGAAAAGTTGATGACTGAGTGATGGTTGGTTGGTTGATTGGTTGCTGTCACATGCAAAATGGCAACACTACATTGGAATCAAGACATAGGGTGTCCACTGTGGCTGATCAGATCAGTATGAGCACAGAAAGATTTACCACAAGTTGGGCACAAATAATCCACATGAATATTTGCTGAGTTGTAGTGGAAGGGGAAATAATCATTTAGACCTGGAAAGGATTTTAAAGGTCAACAAGTGCAACCACCTCATTTTATAGAACAGAAAATTATGATCAAGACAGGGCAAGTCACTTGGGATAATAGATACAGGGCACTTGGCCAAATATGTACAAGTGGCAGGCCTTGCATCAAAGCAGAGCTTAACTAGTGTGAGGTGAATGGCATTTTGACTCAGGTCACAGAAGTTTAGAAGTTTAAACCTAGATCTTCTGATTCTACATGTAGGGCTCTTGTCCCAGTGAGAAGAAAAGAGTATTCCTACTTCTCTTCTAGCTTTGCAAATTGGGAGTACTGAGAGAAACAGAAGCCAGGGGATTGCCAGGGATATCATATCTATTCTTATGAGGAGAGCAAAGCTCCCATTATTTAAAAAGCTTTAAGACATTGATGACTTTATTGTTAATAGAACAGAGATTCCAAAAGGCATACTGGAATGGGTTTAACAGTGATTTCAGTGGAGTTGGAGTGGGGTAGTAGAGACGTGATGGAGATGTGAGAGATAATGTTGGCCAATTGCATGTACCAATGATGAGTTTTGGATGGAACTAGGAGGCTAATACAATACTGGTGTGGCATGCTCCCTCGGTGTCAGACTCACAAACTCAACACACTGGTGTTTTGCTATAGTTTCTCAGAATCATAGGATTCAGAGCTCGAAGAGATCTTAGAGATAGATCATTTAGGTCACTCTCCTCCTTTTACAGAGGAGTAAACTGAGGCCCAGAGAGAGATGGGGCTCGCCCTAGGTCACACTGGGAGGTCTTGTTAGTTACACTCTGCTACTTCTTCACTCACTTGACCTTTGTTCCTTAATTAAGGCAGCTGGACTTTTAGTCCCATTCAGGGGAACTGAGAAGGTATATTTCTATATGGTTTTTCATCTCTAAGTAGCCCACAAGAGTCTTTCCAGTCTTTAGAGAAGTTGTCCTTACAAAAAGTGTTCGATTGTAAACCACTCATTGTAGCTGGAGTTTTTAGCTTCTAGAATTTATATGGGTCACCATAAACATCTCCAGTCTCCTCTCTGGGTCTCAGTTCCTAATACTCTAAAATGGGGGTAGGGTGGGATTTTGGCATTCTTAATATTGGGTCCATGACTTTTTTTTTAAAAAAATACATATATTGATGACTGTATTTCAACATAATTGGTTTTCCTTTATAATCCTATGTATTTTCTTTTATACATTTAAAACCATGATTCTGAGAAGGGGTCTTTAAGGCTCTACCAGACTGCCATAGGGGTCTGTGACACATAAGATATTAAGAATTTTTGGACTGGATGATCTCTTCTAGCTCTCCAACCCCAGATCCTACAAAATCCAAGCTTCAAAATCCACCTGCTGTGTTTGAGGAAGGCCCTCTCTCCACTTCTGCAAACAAGCAGGGACAAGATAAGAAGAATTTGCTCCAGCTGCCTTCCTGTGTGGTTATGACTCATTGGGGGAAACAGACTAAGAGAGATAGGTGGCAGCTTGGCTAGGAAATGATGAGATTTGCAACTTCATCTGAGCACTTCATGAGCTCAGTTCACCTTCTTGCCAGGGCTGAAAATCTGCCAAAACAAAGCTGGTCCAAGTTGATAGCCCCAGAATCAGTGCATTCATTTTGTTTTAATTTTTCTTTGTCTCTCCACCCCCAGGTGAGAGGGAAAAAGCACTCGCCCCTGTTCACACACATTCTTGTGTCAGTATTTGTCCTGTTAAATCCTTTGGAGACACCAGTCAAACCTCCATTTCAAATAGGAGCTTTACAGCATTTGCAGTCAAGTAGAAGGATAGGGTGATGACCCATGGGGAGCTGTCCTTTGTGTAGTGGGAGGAGAGAGTGTTGGCCCATGGGAACCATCCTTTGTGTCAAACTAAGAGTTTCTTAGTTTCTGAAAGTTTTATAGAAATATACTGTAACCAAACAAAATAAAGGGTCATGGGATTTAGAGCTGAGGAAGATTTTATAGTCTAGTCTAATTACTTTTCTCCCCTCCTTTCTGTATTCTATTTTATTTATTTTTAAGTTTTAGTGAGAGGTAACATGGCATAATTCATAAGGAGATGGTCTCAAAATCACAAAAACCTAGGTTCAAGAGTTTATCAGTCATTTCCTAGTATATACTCCCCACCCCCACCTCTCCCTTGAATCCTTACTTGTAACAAAGAAAATAGTTCCCACATCCCACCTTGTCTTGACCTGTGTATGGAACAAGAGCAGGTACAATCCCTTGAAGGCTTGCTTGTAAAAAAGAAAAAGAGTTTAGCAAAACCAATGAAAATGTCAACCTTGCCTTGCCTTGACTGTGTATGGTACACCCCTTAGCCACAGTCCCCCACATTTATACCGAGGGAGGAAAGTGTGTTTTGTCATCTCTTTGAAACTGAGATAGTTCATCACAATTCATTTGAATTTAGCTGCCATCATTACTATCTTTTGTTTACTATAATTCCTCGCTCTTCTTACTTCATTATATATTATTTCATGCAAGTCTTTCCAAGTTTCCAGGATGTATCATTTTTTTATGTAATGCATTAGTGCCCTTCACTCCATGTTATAGATAGAAACACTGAGGCCAGAGAGTGGGAGTGATTTACTAGAGCCTGAAGAGCTAGTGAATGAGTGTGGTAGAAACCAGAGTTGAGTCCAGATCTACTAAATTCATTAAAGCAATTACAACAACAAAGCCCTACTCAATCTGTTCATAATGTACTTCGGCATATGTTATTTCTCTCAAACAATACAACCTCCCTGTGAGGTGGCAGAGGAAGGCTTATTTTCTCTGCTTTAAAGCAGAACAAAGTGGGAATCAGAGAGGTTGGGTAATTTGATCATGGTCACATAGCTCACTCTAGATCCAGTGTTATTTCTGTCAAGTGGCTCCTGACAGACAGAAGCGCTCCAAGGAGTTCATTTTAAAGTTCCAAACTAAGTTAAATACTAAAATATTACTGAGAAGGCATATGTATGCTGAGTCTTCTGGTCAGGACTAAGAGAAATGTGAGAAATTGAGTGAATTAGTCTAAAATCGCATAGCCAATGAATGGCAGAGCTTAGAATCTGAACCTGTACAATTTATTTTTTCTAATATTTTTTACTTATTTCTTTAAATTGTTTCTCAATCACATGTAAAAATTAATATTTATCTTTTAAAAATTTGAGTACAAAACTCTCTGGAGAGGGGAGCTGGTTTCACATGGTCTCTGCCACTTAGGTAAGTGGGTAAGTCGTTGTTAAAACCCCTCGGACTTTCGTTTTCCTCCATGGATGGGGAGAGGTGCGCAATCATACTTATCCTGCTGACCGCATAATGTTATCATGGGGATAGAAGGGATCATGGAAGCACTGGAAAGGTGGAGACCTGTCTCATCATCCCGAAGCTTAACTTGCAAGCCAGTCTTGATGGAAATAGAAAACAGCTGTGAGATGCTAACCACCTAAATAAGCTGTGCTGGGGGTTAAAGGCTAGAGAAATGTTGGCTAAGACCAGTCAGCCTGGGCTGGATGTCAGAGACTTAAGTGGGGTGGGAGGAAAGGAAATTTGACTGAGGACACCAAAAGAATTCAGTCCATTAATGACTATGTGACTATGCCGGACCCTAGAAGTATAAAGTATAGAGTAATATATACATATATACACACACACATACATATACACATACATATATAAAGTATAAATAATGTATATATATAAAGTATAATATATAACCTATAAACTATAAAGAAGTATAAAGACAAAACGTTCTTAAGGCATCATCATCATCATTAAATTTTTACAGCACTTTGAGGCTTTCTAAACACTTTACAAATATCTAATTTTGTTCTCATAATAGCCCTAGGGGATAGGTGCTATTATTATTACTATATCTTATAGATAAGAAAACGGAGGGAGGCATTTAGGTTATCCTTGACTTTACATAGCTAGTTTACAATGTCTGAGGCTGGATTTGAACTGGGATTTTTCTGACAATAGGTGTGGTGCTCTTTCCACCAAACCCCCTCTTACTCCTTGGAGGAAGGGTTTAGATCAGTGGGGAGTTGGGAACAGGGTCTTCCAGGGGAATGGAGTTTGTGAGTAAAGGGGCAGTAAATAGCTGTCCTGCTGGGAGTGAATTGCTGGTGCATAAGAGAATAGATAGTGTGGTCACATTGGAGTGCCAAGCATAGGAGTTACAGGATTAAGGAATTAGAGGTGAGGGGTGGGGGAAGGGAACTGTAGAGGTCATCTTGTCCAGTATATTCATTTGATAGTCCAGGAAAAAGCCCAGAGAGGTTAAAGAACCAAGCTTAAGGTCAGAGAAAATGACAGAGCTGAGATGCAAACCCAGATACCCTGATTCCAAATCCAGCCTTCTTTGGCAGGCAATGGGGAGCTAGCCACAGTTTAAACAGGCTAGCCACATGAGGAAAGAAATATTTTAAGCAAAGTCTATTTCCAGTTTTGAGAAGAAAGAGAGGCTGATGAGAAGCAAGCAGCAGCATGATGTCGGGATTTAATCAGACCAGCAACAATATGCTTGAATCTGTGTTCAGTACATTCTGAGTCTCTGGCCATTGGAGCTCAGGTCCTACCCTCCCTATACTTCAGTGCTTCGAGGGTGTGTTAAGTCATAAGGTGAGGCCTGCTTTATTGAGGAAGATCACAAAGCCTATGCAACTTAGCAACTCTCAAAGATCGCTGGCTTTAAGACAAATAGATAGATTGATAGATGATCAGATAGATAATATGTATATGTGTGTTTATAGATATGTAATACATATATAATACTCATGCATATACATATATACAATATAAACATATGCATATAAATGCATGCACATATATGTATATATGCATTTCTATATACCTATACATACATACACATGCATGTATGTATGTATATATACATGTGTGTGCGTGTATATATATATATATATATATATATATGCGCCTATGTGAGTACACACACACACAGGACCCGAGATTTCATCAGTGAAGGGAACCCCAGGTTGGGAATGTCTACCCAATGAAGATCAACTCCACTGCATTTTATACTCTCAGAGGATTGTTTGGGCAATGAGGGGTTAAGTAACTTGCCCAGGGTCACAACCAAGGCAGGATTTTGTGCCAGGTATTCCTGACTCCAAGATTAGCTCTCTGTCCAAATGTTCTGTAGTGTGGTACTCTGTACACAGTACTACACTATAGTCTGAGCACTGACTATCCTGTGAACTCAGGTAGAAGTCTCTCTAGACTTATCAAAGCTGGTTCTTCAACAATGGGCAAAGTCCAGCATCAGACCTATATTCTATATAGTGACCTAATTTCTCAGTTAATTCTGATCTTTGGGCCTCTGTCTCCAAGGGAAATTAGAGTATTGGACTAGACCAATGGTTCTCAACCTGTGGGTTGCGACACCTTTGGGGGTTGAACGACCCTTTCACAGGGGTCACAGGGGTCGCCTAAGACCATGAGAAAACCCATATTTCTGATGGTCTTAGGAACTGAGACACCACTCCTCTATCTGTCTCCAGGAGGGTCTGCCCACATGCAGATATGCCCACATACGAGTATTAAAGGGTCATGGCATTAGGAAGGTTGAGAACCACTGGACTATCTTGAAAGTCCTGTCCAGTTCTGAGGGGGGGGAGAGAGAGAGAGAGAGCGAGAGAGAGAGAGCGCTTCAAAGCTTTATATACTCCTAAAGTTTGGCATTCTTAATTTTGTTGTGAAACTTTGTTCACTTTCACAATTCTTTTTATTACAGATACTTGGCTCTCTGATGGCTGCAGGGCCACTGTGGGGACATCTTTTGGCCAGATGGGAACTTTTCCAACAGGTACCAAACATTACATAGTGGCAGAGCTTTAACTAGGGTGGGGTAACTAGAGTTTTGTCCTAGTCACAGAAGTTTAGAAGGTGCGTATCTTTAACACACGCATTCTTTAGCAGTACTCACATGGAACAACTTAGTTTCATTCCTAGAACAGTGCCTGGCATACAGTAGGCACTTAACAAATGTTTATTGACTAACTAAATGTTCTAATTGTTTCATTTACTATTTTCACATCATAAAGGACCAAGTTGCTTTGCTTTCATGTTGTTTTTCCTGGACACCAAAATGTCTAGTTCAGATTTACAAACTCTTCTAAAATCACTTGTATCACATCATTACTCTATTTTTTTAAAATGTTTACTTTGGGGTATTTTGCACTTAGTATTTTTTTCCAGTGACATGTAAAGATAGATTTCAGCATTCATTTTTGTAAGATTTTGAGTGCCAAATTTTCTTCATTACTCTATTTAAGGTAGTAGTATCTTGGATGAAACATGGGATCCTTGCTATTTTTCTTTCACTCTTTCCATTTCTGTAGAAAGCCATGTCTAAGATCATAGCCAACCACTTTCCAAACTCCCAGCACAGAGTCTTTATAGCTTAGATACAATGCAGGTATCCCTCATTTCCAGTAACAGGGGTGTTCCTGAAGAAGTTCATCAAAATTTCATCTTAATTTAAATATACCCAGGAGATTCACTAAAGAATACCTGGGGTGGGGTGGCTAGGTGGCGCAGTGAATAGAGCACCGGCCCTGGAGTCAGGAGGACCTTAGTTCAAAATCTGGCCTCAGACACTTTGCATACACACACACACACACACACACACACAAATTAGCTGTGTGACCTTGGGCAAGTCACTTAACTCCAATTGTCTTCCTTCCCCCCTCCAAAAAGCAAAAAAAAAAAAAAAAAAAAAAAGGATATCTAGGGAAGTCTGCAACAGGGGAAAAAATGCTATTTTCATACACAAATAATCATTCCCTGATTCATTTTCTATATGCCTGGGATGATGGAGGGTTCCATGAACTGGGTCCTGAAGGAAAATAAGGACAGACTTTTCATGGAAGGATGGAAGAAGGGAATACTATGAGCATAGGATGAGAATGGTGATTTCCTGGGGTGATTTTGGGTCCTGTGAATGGCTGGTGAGTAACCACAAATATTCCCCTGTATTTAATTTAGAAACAAAATGCCCTTTCATGGATTAGGCAAAATAAATCCAAGCATCTCTGTAAACCCATCATATGTTGTGACAACAGTTTCTGTTTGGGGTAACAGTTATTAAGCTAAATGATGCCTTTTGTATTTAGAACAAGAAATTTTTCAGAAGTTTTGCCAAATAGTAGCATGCTGTGACCTTGGCTGACTTACTTCCTCCTCTAGGTCTCACTTCCCTTATCTGCACATTGAAGGGTTTGGATCCTATGGTTTATAAGATCTCTTCTAACTCTGGCAATCTGAGCTCTCAGGTTCCTTCAGGCGCTGTGTTTGGGGACATTGGCAACATCTCAACTCTTGGAATAACGTTACAAAGTGGCAGTGAAATTTTATGCACGTTAAGAGAGGGACAGCAAACGGTGGACATATATGTTCCTGTGTGAGAGTAGGGATGGGAAGGGCATGAAGTACAGAAGTACAGAAAGTACAGAAAGAAGAAGTTGACTTAGATATTGAGAAGTGTTTCCCATTGAATTCAAACATCTGTTGAGGCTCATCAGAGGAGCTTATAAATGGATGAATGAATTAAAAAACATGTATTAAGGACTTATATTCTAAGAGGTGAGGATACAAATACAAAGTAAAGACAGTATCTTCTGTGTTTGATGAGCTTATATCCCGATGGGGGAGACAACACCAAGAGTGGAGTTGTGGCCACTTTGGCTTGGAGTGGTGAGGGAATGGGATGATGAATGGAGGAGGAGACTGACACACACCCTTTCTAGTAGCAATGATTATATTGACTTCATTATGATTCCAGAACTGGAAAGCACATGGGAAGGAAGGGTGAAGCAAATGATGAGATGATGACCAGGAAGTGGAGGGAAGGATGGCTAGCTCTGTCAGAATCTCACCCTTCATGTCAGCAAGCAGGGTCCTAGGGCAGAAATTCCAGAGCTGAAAGGGTGAAGCCCTTCAGGAAGCAGTATCTGGTCTTCTCCGCATGTATTTTTTTTTAGTAAGCTACGAAATGAATTTGGTCCAAGCACCACCATCTCTGTGAAGCCTTCAATAATTAATAATAATAATATATTTATTTAAAATAAATAATAATAATCAAAGCCTTCAATTCCAGGCCACAATGAGTAAGAACTACAGAAATTCAGAAAAAAAAGGACTTAATTTTGGAGTTCATTTATTTGGGCTCATTTGTTGTTGCACATAATGAAAGACCAAAGAATCAAAAAATAACTACATTGTTCTCACTAACGTGTGTGATCTGGAAGTAGTCTTTTTTTTTTTTTTTTTAATAACAATCAATAGGGTTACTAGTCTTTCATAGTCACAGACTCATAGGATTTCAAGCTAAAGGAGTCCTGAAAGGCCATCTAATCCAACTTCTTTCTTTTATAGATCAAGGAAACTTAAATTTAGTAAGTGAAATAATTTTCTCAAAGTCATAGGGGTAGTAAGTAGCCTTGTGAGATTAGAACTCAGATCTTCTAAACCCTAGTCCAGTGATCTTTCCACTAGGTTATATTACCTGTGCATCTCTAAAGATCAAAGGATTCTTCTATATGGACCCAGAGGCAGATTAGTCAATAGATGCAGAAAGCACGTCCTTAGAGGTCCCCAAAGTTAGTGAAGCAGTTAATCTGGGTTCTTCTGTACCACTACCACCCTTCCCTTACCCTGCAGGGCTTGATAATTATTCCCTTTTATAAACTCAAATCATCTATAGTTGGACATGGAGAAGTGATGGAATCATAGTATCATAGAGGCAGCTAAGTAGTACAATGGACATATTACTGAACCCGTAGCCAGAAAAACTTAATGTTCAAGTTCAGCCTTGCACACTTACTAGCTGTGTGATCTTGGACAAGTCATTTAACCACTAGCTGTCTCAATTTCCCCATCCATAAAATACAGATAATAACAGTACCTGCCTTGCAGGGTTGTTGTGAAGATTGAATAGATAATATTTATAAGGTGCTTTACATAATTTAGAGAGCTACATAAGTATCGTGATTGTTATTATGATTTAGTACTATTATTATCAACAGAGTTAGAAGTGACTTTTTCCAAATGAAGAAATTGAGGTCCAGAGAGGTAAGGTCAACAGTTCCTTAGCCTCCAAACATAGCACTCATTCTGTTGCAATCATGCTGATTTTAATATGTGATTTGGGTCTTATGTGATAAGGTCTCCAGAAGGTCTTAATCAAATAAAAAACTTCAACTAGGTGATGATGAACTCAAGACTCGTTGGAAGATGGTATTGATAACTTGAATTTAAGTAGTGCCTTAAGATTTACAACCCAGACGGAAGCTGACCATAAGGCCTCAAGATGGGGAGAAGGCAGCACAGTATCGTCAAAGGGAAAAATGAAAAAACAACACTGGCTTTGGAATGGAGAGAGCCCCAGCTTTGACATTTGTTCAAGGTCATCGGTGGTCATTTTATTTCTCTAAATCTTAGTTTCACCTGAACTACCTGCCTTACAAGGTGGTTATGATGAAAGAAAGGGCTTTGTAAAAACCAAAACTTATTGAAAAGGGAGTCCATGTATAGCTTGGTGGCTGATCCCTCCCTCTTGAATCACTGAAAGAATTTGTAAAAGATGTAGGTTTGGGCTTCTTGGGGTAGCAGTGTCCTCCAGCACGATGCACATGGCCCCCCATGCTGAGAAGAGCCCTGCTGCCATGTATGGGCCCCTCTATGTCATGCCTTGCCTCCTTGTTGGGTCAATTTCCCTAAATGGCTTAGGGCCCAGCAGACCTTTCCATGACAATACTGCCAAACTATTCTGGGTTAAATCCATTTTAGAAATCATTGCTGTCTTCAACTATAGGAATGCAAAAGTGACAAAAACATCCTTGTTTTACCCCATTTAAAGTTAACACTGGTACTTTAAATTCCTCTACTTGATTATAAGCTGCTGGGGAGTAGTAACCATGGCTTATCTTTCTTTTTTGTCTTCCTATATCACAATGCTGGTTTGTTGGTTAGAGGAATTCTCATAGAACACAGGAAGGACCCTTAGAACAGAGGTTAGAGCTAGAAGGACCTCAGAGATACCCATTCCAATATTTTTCAGAAAAGCAAACTTGTAGGATCACAGGATCACACAAGAAAGGGACCTTAAAGGCCTTTAATTATAACTCTCTCATTTCACAAATGGGAGAATTGAAGCTAAGTTACCCAGGGTCATATCTGGTATGTATTTGAATCAGGATTAAAACTGATCAAATCTTCCTAACTCTTAAGTCCAAAGTTCTATCCATTGAACTAACTGCTTCTTTCTAAGGGTTTCTGGTGGAAGGTTGAGTGGTCACAGTCTGCCACTAAATATGTCCCTAAATAGCTATAAAACAAGGTTCTAGGTACTCCTGGCTTCCACACTCTGAGACCAACCTCATTCTAGATTCCCATTTGTAGAAACCCCCTTGGAAGGGGAAGGGGAATGGTGGTGTCCTGCTGTGCATCAGAAAGGACATAGACATAAATGTTCTAGCACCCCTTGAACAGAAAGTGAATGACACAGGACATAGTCTGTGAGGTTATCTGAGGAGGTTAGTGTAGTCATGTACAGTAGGTCAATTAATTCAGGCATGTCTGACTCTTTGTGACCCCATTTAGGGTTTTCTTGGCAAAGATACTGAAATGGTTTGCCATTTCCATCTCCAGTTCATTTTACAGATGAGGAAACTGAGGTGAACAGGGTTAAGTGACTTGCCCAGGGTCACACAGCTAGTAAGTGTTTGAGGTCAGATTTGAACAAAGATCCTCTGGATTCCAAGGTCAGCACTCTATCCATTGCACCACCTATCTCAGTCACATAATAGCAACAATAAATGTACCTACCAAAAAGATATGGTCCCAAAGTTACCAATCTGCTTGAGGAATAAATGACATCAAAAAACAGTACCAGGGAACTCATTTAAGAATTATTCTGGGTAAATGATTTAAGTGGTTAGGGAAAGTCAAGATTTCTGAGTTCTTGAGTCGAGGAAAATACTCTTCTTCCTTCTGGGAAAGTATAATTGTTGTGAACATTCAGCCTGAGTAAAGAAAAGATCTGTGTCTTAGAAGACATATATGACTCAGATAAGAGAACTAGAGCCTTGTCCCAGATACTGACATCCAGAACAAAACATATTTCCTGTGGGTGAATGACATATTTTTCTTTCCTTGCTGTATTCCAGAGACCACTACACCTGGGCCTCTCTGTCCTCCACCAGCCTACTCCTCCCCTACTCCACAGAGTTTAAAAGGGAAAGTAGCTCCCAGAAAAGGGCAGGATCACAGGCCAACAGGAGTCAGGGAAGATGAGGAAGGGTTCGAGATTTCAGTGGTCTCTTCTGGTGCTCACTTGGCTCACATACTCTGCCCTTTTCTTCAATGAAATTTGTTCCAGGTGCCAGAGTATCTAATGATAATTTTGACCGCAATCTGATCTCTTCTAGACATTTCCTTGAAACTCATCATGATACAACCAAAGAGTGGCCTTCCTGACCCCTGTCTACAAGAGGAATTACGGCGAAGACTCCGTCTCTTGGAAAATGACAGCAGAGAGGTTTCAGCTGTGTTCAGCGTAAGTCCTAATGATTTAGATGCTTAGAATGCTAAGACATTCTCTTAACTATCCTTCCCAGATCACAGTGTAGTGGAGGAGAAAGGACTGGCCTTAAAGCCCGTTAGACCTGGGTTCAAGTGCTACCCCCTGACAAAATACCATTTAAGTATTGAGGCATCCAAGTAGTATAGTAGAGAGTATGCTGGACTTGTCCTCAGGAAGACCTGAGTTCAAATCTTTCCTCAGACATACCTACTAGCTTGTGACTGTAGGCAAGTCACATAACCTCTCTTTGCCTAAGTTTCCTCATTTGTAACATGGGGATAATAAATCACCTACCTTTGAGGGCTGTGAGGATTATTGGTGCTGTATAAATCCTAGCTATTATTAGCTAACTTTGTGACCCAGGTCTAATCACTTAATTTCTGGTCTAAAGCTCTAGATGACTCTAAGAATATAAACTGCAGAAAATTTGCATCAGTAAAGTGACTCACCCAGTGTTTCCTATCCCAATTAGATCAGAAAGCGAAGCCATTCACAGAATTATATCCTCAGTCCCCCAAGTGACTTTGAATGCCTTTCTTTGATCTGTATTTGATGTAAATACTCTCCTGTCCTTTCTCTCTCTCTGTCTCTCCTCTCTCTCTCTGTCTCTCACTCTGTCTCTCTGTCCCTCTGACTCTCTCTGTCTCTCTCTCTCATTCATCCTTCATTCCTAGGAGTCAGATTTAACTCTCTCACAGAATACCTGACTACATATGCAATGAGAGTCAGCCCTGTCAATGGGCTTATGTTGAACTTTGATCTGCCACAGGACAAGGGCTAAGCTGTTAGACACCCACTAGTCCAGATCAGAAAGGAAGCATAGGGGTGGCTAGGTGGTCCAATGAATAGAGCACTGGCCCTGGAGTCAGGAGGACATAGGTTCAAATCCGGCCTCAGACACTTATAACTTTTCTAGGCGTGTGACCTTGGACAAGTCACTTAACCCCAATTGTGCTACCTTTCCCCCCTGCCAAAAAAAAGAAAGAAAAAAAGAAAGAAAGGAAGGAAGCACTAAATATAGAATATCAGAGTTGGAAAAGACTTCAGACTCATTAGAATATGGAAGGTTAGGATTGGAAGCAACTTTAGGTCATAGAAAACAGGTCTTTTTCCAGTGTTAACATTCTTACAAATTCTCTAAGCCAAAGAGTTTCCTGACCTTCAACAACACCACTCCAAAGACAGACTGATTATTTCATCAGACCCTTTGGGGATTTTCTCAAGTCAACTTTGTAAACCCAGCTTGTTCCAGTGGGTGTGTTGGCTAGCTTCTCTCTGCCTGGCAATGCAGCTAACTACACTGGAGATGTAGGGTTTCTCAAAAAAAAACTTTTTAAAGTGACTTTCTTATAAATACATGCCTCTTTTCCAAAGAGTTGAACTTTGAGCAAAAGTAGTTGATCCGCATGATGGGAAGGGGCTGGTTCTCCTTGTCATGTGCAATTCTGGTTGTTTCGTCAATTGTGCAATTTATACTTACTCATCTTGGCTGGGAGAAATGATTTTGTCAAATCACATCTAAGGCAAGTCCTGTGTGATGTTGCCCCACCAAGGTCCTTTCATAATCACCTCCTTGGATCCCATTATGGTGATAGTGAAAGTTTATACTTCTTCTAATGTTCTCAAACACCCCTGTGGGGCAAGAAAGGAAAGTATGGTGTTCTATATTATATAGGGAAATGAGCCTCAGGGGAAGTGTTTGGCCCAGGCTGACTTGGCTAAAGAATGTGAGAACAGAAATTCATCCCAGGCCTTAGGACACACCCTTCCATGTACACTGTTGCTGATCAGTTAAATCTGACTCTTCGTGACTCCATGGACAATACTTGTCCATCAAATTTTCCTGGCAAAGATACTAGAGTGGTTTGCCATTTCCTTTTCAAGTGGGTTAAGGCAAAGGTTAAGTGACTTGCCCAGCATCACGCAGCTGGTAAAGATCTGAAGCCAGATTTGAACTCATGGCTTCCTGACTCCAGATCCAGGATTCTATCCACTGAGCCATCTAGCTTCTTCCACATCCACTATTCCTCTGTGCAGTCACAAGACTTCCATGTTGGAAAGGACCTCCGAAGTTATCGAGTCCAGGGCTTGTGAAATTTTTTTCTACTTGTGACCTCTTCAGCATATGGAGTAGAGACCCAGAGTTTTAGAAGCATTGATTCTAGTCCAGTCTTCAGATCTTTTTCAGATGGGCTGCTATTTAGGTACCACCACCATCTTCTATTTGTGAAACTGACTTTTTGAACCCAACTCTAGCTACACAAGAATTTCTTCTGCACCATCCAGCCTCTGTTTAAAGACTTCTGGTGACTCTTTATCCCCAAGATAATTCATTCTTTCAGATCACGTGAATTATTTCCCCTTGCACTGAGCTTATATCTACTTTGAAGCTTCCATATGCTAGAATATAAGTTTCTTGAGAAGAACAGGAATTGATTCATTCTTTGAATTTGTTTCTCTGGTGTTTAACACAGTGGCTGGCTGGCTGGTGCTTAATAAATGCTTATTGATCTGATTCCATTTATTTTCCCTTCTGCAACAAATAGAGTATGGCTCCTTTATGATAGCCCTCCTAATACTGGAACACCATTATCATGCATCTCCTCAGTCTTCTCTTTCCCAGGCTAGATCTCACAAGTTCTTTCTCCTGATCTTTATAGGGCATGGCATCCAGGCCATTCACCATCCTGGATGTTCTCCTCTGGTAGCTCTCTGACTGACTGATGTCTTTTCTAAAATGTGGTACCTAGAACTGAACCTAATCCTCCCAAATATGGTCTGACAGACATGCCTCTCTTCATGTGGCCTAAGGTTGCATTAGGGTTAGGGTTACCATATAGTATTATCAAAACTTATAAAGTTGGCATTCCATTAAAATGCTCAATCATTTTTTAAGAGGAACTATTGTGTAGACATGCCTCTTCTATCTTAACTTGTGAAGCTGATTTTAAAACCCTGCTGTAGGGTTTTGCTTTTATCTATTTAAATTTCATTAGATCCTACTCATTGTAATGGGCAGTTAGGTGGCACAGTGGACAGAGTGCTGTGCCTGGAGTCAGAAAGACTCATCTTCCTGAGTTCAAATCTGACCTCAGACACTTATTAGCACTGTGACCCTGGGTGAGTCACTTAACCCTCTTTGCCTCAGTTTCCTCATCTGTAAAATGATCTGGAGAAGGAAGTGGCAAACTGCTCCAGTATCTTGACAAGAAAACCCCAAATGGGGTCAAGGAGAGTCAGACATAACTGAAAAGCAACTGAACAACAACAAACAACATTGTAATAGCTAGTCAAGAACTTATAGGATCCTGACTCTGCCATCCAGTTCATTTACTATGCCTTTAAACTTTGTATAATTGGTAGATTTGATAAGCTGCTATCTATGCTTTCAAACAAGTCACTGATAAAACTGTTAAAACGGCACAGATTAAAATACACATGCTCTTGAACACTGGCTTAGAAAACCCTTATTGGTTTGCTTTGTAGTGATGATGGCAGAAGAATTAACTAATCAAAAGGATTTATTAAGTATTTACTAAGTACCATGAATTGTGTCAAGCACTGGGGAGACAAAGAAGGGTATAAACAGCCCTTTCCCTCAAAAAGATCACATCCTAATGGGAGAGATAATGTATAAAGAGCTAGTTATATACAGGATGTATATAGAGCAGATGGGAGATAATCTCAGGGAAGAAGGTAACCACCAATGGGGACCCTGAGAAGGGTCTCTTGGAGAAGGTTAGATTAGAGCTGGAGACATTCAAATGGCTTTCTAAAGAGTATGTTGTTAGAAATTTGAATTAAATAAAAAATATAATAATAATAATTTCAGTATAATGAAAAGAGCCTTAGACTAAGTCATGAAACAGAGAATTCTGACTTGAAAAAGATGTCAGAGTTTATCCAGAATGGGAGTTCTTAACTATTTTGGTGTCATGGACCCCTTATACAGTCAATTTAATGAAAAGACCAAGCTAGATCATTGAGTCATAGAACCTTAGAGACAGAAGGGGCATTAGAGGTCATAAAGTCAATCCCGTCCTTCCACAAATGTTCCATGGGATTCAGTACATTCCTAAATGTATAGTTCTGTGATTCTATTAATGAAAGTCAGATTTAGTGTTGTGGATTAATAAAAGAGGGTGGGAATCTGAGCATTCTGTAGTTTTAGCCAGGATAGAAAACTGTTAATAGCACTTAAGCATGACCAAAAAATAAAGTAAGAAAGAAAAAGATAAAAAAAGGAAAGGAAAGAAATTCTGAGGCCATATTATTATTTAGTGAGTTAGTAAATGTTGTATGTAGCCCAGAGATGAAATCTTACCAGAACAATAAGGAGAAAGAAGACTTTGACTTAGGAGGGTCTGCTAAAGATCTGGGAACGTTTAGCCTGACCCAGAGAAAACTTAGGAAATGGGAGGGGCAACATTACCTGAAGTACAATGGAACTTGGAGTCATTAGTGTATGGGGAGAAGGGGCCAGGAAAAAGGTGAATCCTATGCTGTACTATGAATGAATGAATGAATGAATGAAGGAATGAAGGAATGAATGAATGAAATTTAAGTGTTTACTATGTGCCAGACACTGAGCAAAGAACTGTGGATACAAACACAAGCAAGCAAGACAATGCCTCCCCTCAAAGAATTTATGGTCTAATAGAGAAATAATTCTATAAGGCAACACAGAGTTAGAATGATGGTTGTGCTGTTAATAATAGTTTGCATTTCTTTGGCACTTTTAAGGTTGATAAAACACTTTCCTCATAACTCTCTGAGGAAGGAAATAAAATTATTAGGGCTCCACCCTTCCCTTTTACACAGGAGGAAAATGAAGCTTGAAAAGTGAATTGACTTGCCCAGGATCACACAGCCAGCAAATGGTTCACTGGATGAAGCACTGAGCTTGGAGTCAGAAAGACCTGAGTTCAAATTTAGCCTTAGTTTGGTAGATAAGTTGCATTTCCTTAGATAAGTATCACTAGCTGTGTGACCTTGGACAAGTCATTTAACCGTTGTTTGCCCCAGCTTCCTCCATTATAAAATAGCACTAATAGTCCCATCTGCCTCCTCGGAGTATTGTGAGGATAAAATGGAATAATAATTGTAAAGTACTTAGCACTGGGCCTAGTATATAGTAGGTGCTATATAAATGCTCATTATTATAATTATTTTTATGATTACCAGGAATAAAACACATCCTTGACTTCAAGCAGGAAATGATCTGAAAGATCATAGAAAACTAGGTAATCAAAAGTATTTATTAAGTGTCTACTATATACTATGCATTGTGCCAAGAACAGGAGATACAAAGATGGGTGTAAATAGCTCTTTCCCTCAGCTAGGTGGCGCCATAGTGCATAGAGCAGTGGGCTTGGAATCAGGAAGACTCCTCTTTTGGAGTTCAAATCCGACCTCAGACAATTACTAGCTGTGTGATCCTGGGCAAGTCACTTGACCCTGTTTGCCTCAATTTCCTCATCTGTAAAATAAGTTGGAAAAGGAAATGGCAAATAGCTCCAGTATCTTTGCCAAGAAAACCAAACTGGGGTTATGACGAGCCAGACATGACTGAACGACAACAAAGGGAAAGCCTATCGGTAGCATAAATCAAAGTTAGAGACCTTTGACAAAACTCTATCTAAGATAATTTGTAATCTGGAATTTCCTGTTTCCCATTTTCCACTATTTGGCCATCAGTACTTTAATAATAGCCCTAAACTAACCTCTGAATAATGCCAACTTTTATATCAAAACATCTTTCCTTTTTTTTTTTTTTTCCCTTCAGGAGCTATCAGCCAGGCTGCTGTCCATTCACAGTGACCAGGACCTTATTGTAGTGACATTTAAAACTTTTGAAGAAATATGGAAGTTTTCTACTTATTACTGTCTAGGTAAGGCACTTAGAATCCTAGGGAGAAATGTTAAATTGTTTCTCCTTATCCCTCTTGGGTTCAATTCCTGCCTCAGACACTTACTAGCTGTGTGATCCTGAGTAAGTGGCTTACCCTCTCTGAGCCTCAGTTTTCTCACCTGTGAAATGGGGACAATCCCAGCATTTACCTCACAGACTTCTTATGAGGATCAAATAAGCTAACATCTCCAAAGTGTTTTGCAAACCTTAAGATAATAGCCCTAAACTAACCTCTGAATAATGCCAACTTTTATATCAAAATATCTATAAAACCATAAAAATGAAGAGGTTTACCCAAAGAGGGTTAGGGGTGCCTGAGACCCCAAAATACCAACATGCCGGGTCCTGCTGAAAGAATTCAACTCAAGTCTTCTCAGCCAAAGGAAAACAAAGTTTATTAATCGTTCATTAAAAGTTCACCATATGGGGTAGACTCTTAAGGAGCCAGTCTATGCTAGGTCATTCTATGGCGCTCTCACAGAGCGAGTCTGTGCTAAGCCATTCTACGGCGCTAAATAAACAAATGTTACCTATCATTATTGCTATTATTATAAAACACTCTTCTTACCCTGTTATTGTTATTGAATATTTCTTTGGGAAAATATTTTACTAAACACTAACTATATGAAAATAATAATAATTCAGTAATAGTAATAAGCACTTGTGCTTTTTGACCATTTCTGCTAATAAAACTTATCCCATATTTTTCAGAAACAGGTAATAATAAATGACATTTTAATGGTATTTACAATCACAAAGTTTTTCTTTTGATTTCCACAGCTTTTTTTTTTGTCTTTTTTTTTTTTTGGAGGGGTTTTGCAATTGGGGTTAAGTGACTTGCCCAATGTCACACAGCTAGTTTTTTCGTGTTAAGTGCCTGAGGTCACATTTGAACTCAGCTCCAGGGCCAGCGCTCTACTCACTGAGCCATCTAGTCACCTCAATTTCCACGGCTCTTTATGTTAAATAGTAAAGATACTGTTATTAGTCTTCCTTTATCAATAGGGAAACGAGAGGTCAGAGAATTGTAATGACTTGACCAAGGTCACGGGTCTAACCTTCTGATTTCAACTCCAGAGCTCTTTCTATCATTTGCTAGTACCATAGGCATTAAGAGATGGGCTAAGCATTTACTAAAAGCTTACTCTATGCCAGACACTATGCAAAGGCCTAGGGATACAAAGAAAAGCAAAAAAAAAAAAAACAACAAAAAACAAACAATCTCTGACCAAAAGGAGTTCATATTCTAGTGGGAAAAGGCAAGGCATAAAGGGGAACAGGAAAGAGCTTTGGAGGTTGGGGAGGAAACTCATGTTGGGGCATGGTGTGGAGATGGCCAGGAAGTGGTGGGGACATCTGGCTCTCATCAAAGTAAGGAAAGCTCACTCACTTCTCAGAGACCAGCTTCCCAGGCTCAGACAATTTGACATTTAAGGCACACAGATAAATATGTCTTCTAACTACAGGATATCCCTCGGGGAAAAGCATTTTTAATGAGTCCTTGATAGTACAGTTTAGTGAAAAGGATGTTAGTATTCATGGGATCATAGAATTTAAAGCTGGTGGAGACCTTAAAGCTCATTTAGTCCATACCACCTTCATTTGGAGGGAACTTGGACCAAGGGACAGCTAGGTGCTAGGTGGATCAGTGGATACAGCTCTGGGCCTGGAGTTGGGAAGACCCGAGTTCAAATCTAACTTCACACATGTGGTAGCTAGGGGACCTTAGGCAAGTCACTTAACCTCTGTTTGCCTAATCCACTGGAGAAGGAAATGGCAAATCACTCCAGTATCCTTACCACGAAAACCCCATGGACAATTGGTCCATGGGGTCACAAAGAATTGGATGTGACTGAACAACAACAAGGTAAAGAGAGGTTAAAGATTTTCCTAGTCATCTAGAGAGATAGTGGAAAGTCATAAGAACTGGACCTGTAATTTCATTGTTACGGGGAACTTCCAAGTGAAGACATTCCCTCTCCCTAATGCAGGTTAAAATTAAGTCTTCACTAAGAGGGGACTAAAGCATTGCAATTAACCAAGGTCATGGCGCCATTTTGTACCAGTGACCCTAGATCAGCTCTCTGTTCACTATACTTTGCTGCCTTTCTTTCACAAAGTCATTACATGAGTAATAATTTCCAAAGCTAGAATTTAAGTCCAGGTCATTCCATTTCTAACTCATTATGTTCTCTACACCCCCATACCATCATTTGGAGTCTGGAGTCTGGGAGCTGATTTTGTCCCTTCCCTCCTTCTTTTCTCATCTATAAAATTAGGGTAATAACACATCTTCTACTTCATATGGTGATTTGAGGTTCAAATAAGACAAGGTTTTTGAAATGCCTTGTGAACTCTGAGATGCTACTCATGTTAAATTATCATGATCACCATTGTCCATCAGCATGCCTGTTGTGGGCTCACAGCTCATTTTCTCATAAGTTGGTTTCTTTTGTTTCTCTTAGGATGTACTTTCAAGGCATGTTCTTTCTTTGCAAATTTTGAGATAATTTTCCTGCACTGAATTCTGACTGCAGTCTTAGCAGATGGCTACATTTACCTCCCTTTTGCAAGGGGTCTAGGAAACACAGAAGGTTTTCTAATTTTATCTTTCTATTGGCTAGGTTTCATAAACCACTGCATGGAAAACTTGTTGATGGATCAAGACTTCTGGCTTGTCTCAAGCTACAAAAGCAGGGGGGACAGTGAAGACTTTGATGCTGGAATTGATGTCTTTATTGATGAAGAGACTTTGCAGTTAATGCACAAAAGCCTCTTAATCCAGGAAGGTGAGGATTGCTTGAATAAAGGTATATTTAGAAGGTTTCTGTCTTTTCCTCCCTTAGGAAACTAGGAAGAAAGAGGTTAGAAGTGGAACTCATGTATACCTTGAAATTGCGAGGCCCTACATTTTTTCAGGTTTTTTTAGAAATGAAAACGGTACAAAAATGGAATTGGCTGCCTTGAAAAGCAGTGAGTTTCCTGTCATTGAAGATGTTCATGGAGATTAGTTGATCACTTAGGATTATATATTTGGAGCTGGAAAGGACCTTAGAGACTGTCAAGGACAACCTTCTCATTTATAAAGTGCTTTTTATATGAATATTGTTGTTGTTGTTGTTACTTATGAGGAAACTGATTCCTAGTGAGATTAAGTGACCTGCCTTTGGCTAGTAAAAAGCAGAACTGATGTTTCTGAGTCAAAACTCAGCACTGTGAGGTCCATTGTAGAGCTGATCAATCAACCAACAAGTATTTATTTAGCACCTTCTCTGTTCTAGGAACTGTCCTAGACTGTGTAGATACAAACAAAAAAGATGAATTAATTTTAACTCTCAGGTAGTTTGCATTCTATTGGGGGGCACAACATGTACATATAGAAATATATGGAGGGCACCAGCAGTAGGGAGGATGATGAAAGGAAAACTATGTAAAAGACAGTTTTTGAGTTGAGTGTTGAAGGAGCAGAGTTTCTTTAAAGCAGAGGTGACAGACCAGCACATTCTAGGCAAAGGCATAGAAAAGGGAGATGGATTGAGAAGGGAGGAACAGAGAGAAGGTCAATCTGGCTAGACTGTAACATATGAGTTTAGAATGAAGGTAGTACAAAGGCTGGAAATATGGCTTGAAGGTCTTTAAAAGTTGCAAGAAAAAAGAGTTTATATTTTATGGTCACAGGGAATCACTGGAAGTTATTGAATAAGAGGGGGTGATAAAATTGGAATAAAGCTAAGGAAAATTCTTTTAGCAATTCTATGGAGGATGCATTGGCATGGAGGGAATCTTAAAGTAGGGACATTAATTAGAAGATGACTGAAATAGTCCAGATAAGAGAAGAAGATGAATTGGAGTGGAATGAGTCTTTAGGCAGGGTAATTAGTTAGTAAGCCATTACAATATTCCAGGTGAGAGTTGATGAAGGCCTGAAGGTGGTGGCTGTGTGAATAAAAAGGAATTGGATATGAGAGAATTTGCAGATGCAAAAAGTGCAATATTTAGTAACCAATTAGATATGGGGGATGAGAGAGAATGAGTTGAGGAAAATATGAAAGCTATGAACCCTGGAGACTTGGAGAATGGTGATCCTCACAACATAAATAGAAGAGTTTAGTAGAGGGAAGGGCTTTGGGGAAACGATAATGATTTGTTTTTGATGTGTTGAATTTGAGATTTCTCCAAGATGTCCAGTTTGAAATACCTAATCTGTAGTGAGTAATGTAGAACTGAGACATAGGAGAGATCCAGGCTGGATATATAATGTGAATTATTTGTACAGAGATGATAATTAGACCCATTGGAGTTGGTGAAGTCACTGAGAGAGAATATATAAATACAGAAGAGAAGAGGGCCCAGGACAGAGCCTTGAGTTACCTCTACAGTTACCAGACAAAACTGATGAAAATCACTTAATGATAGAGTATGATGGCTAATTTATTACTAAACTTTGTTCCTTTTACTTATTATATTTTGATGTGGGAGGCTGAAATTGTTTTAGGAAACATTTAGTAATAACAGAAATTTTTTTGTTGTCATTATTTTGGTCGGGATCTTTGATTTCCTTGGAGTATGGAACTCCCTGGTGAGGAAACTCCCCCTACCCAAACAGATTAACAATTGTACTGCAACTAGTGGTCTTAGAGAATTGCCCTAGGCATTGAGAGGTTAAGTTATATGCCCAGTCAATATAGTGGTGTGTGTCATAGTCAAGACTTGAACCTAGATCTTCCCCGATTCCTATGTTAACTCACTATCCACTATTCCACTGCTTCTCAACAATATCTACAATAACAATTCATATATCTCTAGAATTTTAAGGACAAAGAGTTCTTCTCAAAATGATTTCACCAAATAAGTTGGACTAGTATTGTTCTCATTTGACAATTGAGGAAATTGAGGCTCATCAAGATTTAAGTAAACATTCCCATGGTACTATAGCTAGTAAGCATCAATATCGGAACCTCTTGTTCCCTGTCTCTCTCTTTGTGATGATCTTTCAGGATCTAGAATAAAGTCAAGGAGAAATGGATTTGTCCAAATATTTTATCAAGCCCATCTAGAACAAACCAGCAGCTATGGGGAACAAGCCTGCTATACCAGCAGAGCTCAATTCCAACTCTGCCTAGGATTCCGTAAGACACAGCTTCTCTTCCCCCATCTTCCATAATAGTTGTAGATGCTAGTCCTCTCTCTCTGTCTCTCTCTCTCTCTTTCTCTCCCTCTCTCAATCTCTCTCTTTCTCTCTCAATCTCTCTCTCAATCTCTCTCTCTCTCCCTTCCCCAAATGTTACATCAGACCCTCATATACCACAACTTTTATCATTTACTCATATTATCTGATCTACATTAGCATAATTTTGCACATGCCCAGTCCAAGATCTATGTGGGGTAGGGATGAGGGGCAATATGGAGGTACTCTGTTGTCTGGACAGGAATCCTGTGATGCTATTGCCATTGGTGACTTGGGAGCTTAGACTTAAAAGCCAAGTGGGACCTCGGAGATCATCTAGTCCAACCCCTGCAATTTACAGATAAGAAAGGAGGGAAGGGGCAACTAGGTGGCGCAGCGAATAGAGCACCAGCCCTGGAGTCAGGAGGACCTGGGACCTGAGTTCAAATCCGGACTCAGACACTTAACACACACCAAAAAAACAAAACAAAACAAAAATCCACTAGCTGTGTGACCTTGGGCAAGTCACTTAACCCCAATTGCCCTGCCATCCCCCCTCAAAAAAAGCAAAAAAAGAAAAAGGAGGGAAAGCGATCTCCTTAGAGTCACTTAGTAATAAGGGACAGATGTGGGATTCAAACCCTGGTCCTCTCACTGCAGAGCGAGTACTTTTTTCACTCTCTGCTATAGAACCCAGACTCCTAACTCTAAGTTCAGTGTTCTTTCCCTACTCCATAGATTCCGTCTCCCTTTTGCTGCCATTATCTGGGAGCTTTCCAGTTCTGGAGGTGCTGAATTACTCAACCTGCCTCATTCCCTGAGGACCCACTTGAAGTCTCCAGTGCTTCTTGACATTCTCCTTGATAGAAATGTGGAAGGAGGAGGAGAAGGACCTTAAATTAGAAAAAGATGAGATTGATTCCATAAGTAACACATGCAAAATCAGGCTTGTCATTTTCTTTTTTCTTTTCTCAATCTATTTATTTATTTATTTAACTCTTGTTTATTTTTAGTTTACATCATTCATTTCCATAAGATTTTGAGTTACAAATTTTCTCCCCATCTTTCCCCTTCCCACTACCCCAAAACAGTGATCCCACTGTATACCCTCTCCCCCAATATGCTCTCTCCTATATCCTCCCCATCACCCCTCTGATTTTCCTGTAGGGCAAGATGGATCTCCCTACCCCAGTACCTGTATATCTTATTTCCCAG
>CM053592.1:139566877-139620881 GCA_028646515.1 Pseudochirops corinnae
TTTTCAAGGAGATATTTCACATTGCCTCCTATTTTTTTCATTTGTTTGGATCTGTTTAATAGCGTCTTGATTTCTCATAAAGTCATTAGCTTCCATTTGCTCCAATCTAATTCTGAAGGAATTATTCTCTTCAGTAAGCTTTTGAGATTCTTTTTCCATCTGGCAAAATTCAACTTTTTAAGGCATTCTTCTCCTTACTGGCTTTCTGGACCTCTTTTGTCATTTGAGTTAATCTATTTTTTAAGTTGTTATTTTCTTCAGTCAGGTTGTTGACTCTCTTTTCATGGTTTTCTTGCATCATTCTCTTCCCAATTTTTCCTCCACTTCTCTTATTTGGTTTTCAAAATCCTTCTTAAGCTCCTCCATGTCTTGTAAGCAGTCTACATTTTTCTCGGAAGCTTTTGGTTCAGGTGTTCCGACTGTGTTGTCTTCCTCCTGTTCCATGCTTTGATCCTTTTTGTCCCTTAAAAAGGAATCTAAAGTTGGATTGCTGGACTTGCTTTGCTTCCTTTGCCTGCTCATGTTGCCAATCAATTACTTCACTTTGGGGCTCAGTAGAACTCTGCTTCCAGAGGGCAGCACTTTGTCCCAAATTGCTGGGGTTTTCACAGCTGCCAGGGCTATTAGGAGGCCACCGTCTCTACAGCCCCCACCAACTTTGGCTCACTGGTTATGTACCTTAGGACCACCACCCAAGACCACGATCCTGATCCAGACCAGTTACAGCAAGAGCACTTAGCCTCTGAATGATCGCTTGGCCCCCCTGCAATCTGCAGGCTGTGAGCTCTGAAGCACCTGCCTCTGCTGCTTCTCACCCCGGAGGTAGATGGCAGGACTCTCTCCCCAAATTTAGCTAAGTTCCACTGACCTTTCACTTAGTCCTTGTTTCTTATTGGTTGATAATTCTGGAAATTGCCACAACTGCCGGTGATCCGCTCTCCTGAAAGCTCCAGCCGCTGCTTTTTCTGGCTGCCCTAGGGCTCCAGCGCGGGTTCATGTGGTGCTGGTCTGGGCTCCCAGCATGCTGCAATAAACCCCTTCACTGAGCTGCCTTCAGTGGGAGCTTTGTTACTCTGTAATTTTGTGGGTTCTGGAGCTCCAAAATTTATTTAGAGTCATATTTTATAGGTATTTGAGGTGGCTGTGGGGGGAGCCACGGAGTTCTCCTGCTTCTAAGCTGCCATCTTGACTCTGCCTTCCCCAGGCTCATCATTTTCTACAGCTCTGACATCCTCCTGTACTACACTACACATGGTTATATAACTTCCCAGGTTATTTTGAGGATCAAATGAGATAATACTTGAAATGTGCTTAGTATAGTGCCTGGCATACAGTAATAAATGCTTATCATTTAAATAAATAACAATAATAAATTGCAATAAATGCAAATCAACCAAGATGGTCCTCCTGTGATAGGGAACTCACTACTTCTGAAAGAAAAAAGACAAGACTGCTGAAAAATAAGGTGGGGTCTTTGGGGAGGAATTATCTAGTTTACATAAAATATAGGTTAACGAACAATGTTTGAAGACCAATTGGATCCAATAAAAATCTTACCCAATGACCAGAGCTACTTTAAACTAATAATAACATTTATAGAATTAAGCAAGGATTAAAAAAAATTCTCACAAGAAATGAAACCATAAAATATATCAATAAATTTTTTCTTTTTGCTGACTTGAAAGAAAATCCTCTGGTACATTTTAAGGGTCATTCTTTGCATTGTGTCCTGACAACCAAATAAGAGAGATCACGGCTCCAAGAGGTGAAAGGAAGGCTGGCCAGCCCTGCCGGATCACATCGCCAAGCTGTCCGAGGGCACTGATGCAGACTATCCAGACACTGTCTGATTGCCTCCCCGTGTCAGCTGAAGGGGCCTCTGAGGAACTCTTGATTCCATTTCATCAGTAGGTACCGAAATAAATCTTCTCTCATATTTATTGGGCCTTGGCAAAAATGTTTCCTCTTCTTAGGTTATACTTTTGTGCCTGGGTGGTGGTAGGGAGGGGTGAGGGAGGAGGAGTAATGATAAGGAATATCTTACTGTTTAGTTTTTATGGTTCCTATTCCTTGCTAAGCACAAGAGCTTATACATAATAAGTGCCTAATACATGCTTGCTGGATTGAGTGACTATTCTGCTTAATTTTTACAATAGCCTCCTGAAGAAGATATGGCAGGGTTCATTATTCCCATTGGACAGATGAGAAAATTGAGGTTCAGTTAGTGAGAGGTAAATGAGAAAAGACCTTACAATACAGAATGCCAGAGCTGGGAGGAAATTTAGAAAATAATGTAAAAGATCAGGGAGGGAACTCAAAAAATGCCAGCTTTGCCACTTATCGTGTGACCTTGGACAAGTCACTAAACCTCTTTGGGCATCAGTTTTGTCATCTATAAAATGGTGAAAGTAGCCAGAGAAGGCTTGGACTAGTGGACTTCTAAGGTCTTCTCCTCCTTTAAATCTATCCTTTTATGATTGTTCTTAAATTTATACCAAATGGGGACTTGCATGAAGCATGTGTGTACTGCCTCTTCACCTCCCTCCCTCAGTATCCCCATTCTCCAAGTCTCAACTCAGATGTCATCTGAAGGCTTTCCTTATCCCCTCCCTCCTAAGATTCTATTGCTCTCCCTTCCAGAATCACCTTTTATCTGTTTTCTATATACCTATATATATCCATGTTGTCCTCTACCCCTCTCCACTAGACTGTCCACTCTCTGAAGGGCAGGGACTGTTTTTGCTTTTGTTGGCGATACCTAGTATACAATAGGCACTTAATAATTGACTGATTACAGTTTCTACCAGCCTGGAACGTCATTTGGGGTTATCCCTTTGGTGTGTATGTATATTTTCTAAATATTTCTCTTTTTCTCCCCAAGGTGGTCTCTTAAGGTGCAGTCTGATCCTGTAGATGTCTTCATTGGTGAATCCAAGATCTGCAGTCAAATAGGTAAAAAAAAAAAAAAAAAAAAAAAAAGCAGCTTGTTTTCCTTTCTCTGCCCAGTCTGATTAATTTCAGTTGAACTGAGAAACTTAATTTGGACTGAATGTGTCTGGAAGAGCTGCCAAGTGTACATGAATCACCTAGGATAGATAAGATAATTTGATGTTGCAATGATGCTGGGTCAGACCCAGCAAAGCTATTAAAAGTTTTTGTTGGGATTGTTCTTTCCTTACAAAAATAGTCCAACAAACCTTCTATTCCATCAAAGGAAGATAATATAATAACATCAGTTATGATCTTGGCAAGTCTTTTCTCTGGGCCTTAGTTTCTCCCTCCATGAAATAGAGGGGTGAGACTAGATGATTGTTGTAAGGAACTCTTCCAGTTCTAATATTCTATGACCCTCAAATTTATAAATCATCATCAGTTCAATGTTTCTTTGACAGCTTATGTTTTATAAGTCTTGTAGATCTGTGTCTTAAATGTCTAATAAACATTTCTTTGTTTTGTTTTGGTTTTTTTTTTGGAGAGGGGAAGGTAGGGCAGTTGGAGTTGAGTGACTTGCCCAAGGTTACATGGCTAGATTTAAGTGTCTGAGGTTAGATTTGAACTCAGGTCCTCCTGACTCCAGGGCTGGTGCTCTGTTCACTGCACCACCTAGCCACCCTAGACATTTCTTTCAGAACAGCTAAGTAAGGTAGATATTATACACATTTTGCAGAGAAGAAAACTGAGTCAGAAGTGAAACAATTTTTACCTGGTCACACAGAAAAATGTCAAGCTAAGACTAACATTTAGGTCTCTTAAAACTAGTGTTCTTTCTTCTCCAATGATAACATTAAATGTCTTCATCAGAACCTTTGAAAAAAATTTTCCTGCCTAAGACTATTATTTTATATCAAGTTCATGTATACGATACTAATGAACTCAGAACCTTTGAACAAATGAGATCGTATTTGTAAATCACTCAGCACAATGCCTGTCACACAGCGGATACTAAGTAAATGCTTATTCCTTTTCCCCTAATAATATTTTAATAATAAATGAGAGGCAAGTACTTCAAATTCTGTTTCATATGGTGCTGATTATTTAAATCTTTGGAGGGTCCTTTTTTGGCCTGTATCCTTAACTAGATTTCTTTCCTTATTTTTTGTACACTCTTGAACCACTCTCAGACCAAAAGCAAAAACCATTCTGAGACTAAAACCAAACAAAAATCCCATTATACCAAGAAGTTAAATTACATTAATTTTATTGAATGTGTTATGTGAGCACATCCATCTCATTCATCTTTAGATACTGGCCTGATAGGGAATTTCAATTCAAGTTAATTTATAGTGCATGCCACCCTGGACTTAAGAGGGAATAAGCCTCAGATACTGAAGCTTGCATTCAAGTGCGCACCTCAATAATATTTCACTTTTTATGTGTCAGTTTGCTTAAAACAGTCCTGTGGGATAAAATGTACCAGGGACATTTGCATTTTATAAGAGAGAAGACTGAGATGCAAAGAAGGAAAATCATTTGAAATCAGTGGAGTTAGCACTGAGAGAGATCTCAGAGGTCATCTAATCCTACCTTCTCAATTAACAAAGGAGGAAACTGAGCCCTGGAAAGGTTCACTGTCTCAAGACAACACATTTTCAGGATTTGAACTTGGGTCTTTTGACTCCAAATCCGGAGATCTCTTCACCTTGCCATACTACTTCAACAAGGTGACTTGCTCATGCTAACACAGCTAGTAGACAGAGATGGTAAATTGCTTACAACTACAGACATTGGGGAAGATCTTCTGGAGGAACTGGCATTTGAGTTGGACCCTTAGCATAGCCAAGATTTGACTCTTAGGTACTATGATTCCCAATAGATGGCTCATTCTCCTATGCCATTCTATTTCCCATGGTGGTGAGCTCCCTGATATTGGAAGTCGTCAAGTAAAATCTCGATGCCCATTCACTTCTTGAGGATATCATTGAGGAGAGAATTCCTACTTTAACTAAGTATTAAAATCAATGCTTTGAAATTCCTTCAGTACTGGGACTCTGGTACATTTCCATGCTTTCCCCCTCCATCTTCTTGCCCTTAAACAATGCAGATATCTTGAAAGCATTCTCATTAGTAGGAACTGCTGTCCCAGTATACATTTAAGAGGAAGAAAACAGCTTCCTGGCTTCTCAGAAGCCTCTGTTCTGTTGTCTTAAGACATTAATTTAGAAGATGGTTCTTTTTCTACAGTTATAGGCACCTGCTTTGCTGTAATGGATCATTGTAGCCAAGTACCAGAGGAGATGAGTTTTGAGAATGGGGATCAAATCGAGATCCTAGGTGTCCTTGTTCCCTGCCTGGGGTGGTTTCTGGGAAGGCATTCGATGACCAGCCAGGTTGGCTTTGTGAAGACCAGTTACGTTCAAACACATATCCAAGATTCCAGGTAAGTAGAGAAGTATACATCCTTCTTCAGACTGTTGCCATATTCCCTTGTCCAGTGATAGATAGCAGTTTGCTACTACTCAGATTTACAGTTGTTGTTTAGACTGAAACATCAATGGAGAGATGGCCTAGCGATATATTGCCTGAGAGAGATTAATTTGGAATCATAAGATTTAGAGCTAAGAGGGACTAGAGATTATCTCTGATAGCATAGTACGCTATGAAAAAAAAAAAAGGCTACACCTGCAGCCAGAAATTCCTGGGTTCAAATCCCACCTGTGATACCTATTGGTTATATGAATTGATCTCTCTGAGCCTCAGTCTCCTCATTTGTAATGTGGAGAGAATAACACCTTTTGTATTTAATTCATAAATTTGTTATGAGGATTAATAAAATAATGTAGATAAAGAGCTCTGCAAACATTAGAGCACTTTGGAAAAGACAAGAGCTCTTATAATTGTTAGCATTATTATTTAGTTCAACACCTCATTCTGCAGAAAAGGAAACTCAGAAGATGAAGAATAGCTAAGTGACCTGTCCAAAATCACAGCTGCTAAGTGGCAGAGCTTGCTCCCAATCTCAGGTCTTTCAGCCCCAATTCCACTGATCCATCCTGTACTCATGTCTCTTTACAGCTGGTGCCACCCATCCACATAAGCAATTATGTATGGACCATTCAGCTGTGTTTTAATTTCTTTGATTATTTAAACATACAGGTCACAAAATCATCATTGCTCAAGACCTCAGCCAGCTCATAGTTTGGCTCTCCATTTAAGACTTCCCCTGGGACTCTCAGATCCCAAAGTTGCACACTGGGAAGCTACCCAAGAGCATCAGACCCTAGGGGAGCACTGCTCTTTTCATAAGACCTCACTGAGTTCTCTTACTCCCTCTACTTTCAAAGAATTTCTATATTTGAACTGTAATAGGCCATATAGAACAAACTCCAACCCAGAGATGTGAGCTCTCCTTTAAAAAAAAAAAATACAGCCTCAGTGGAAAAGAGGTTTGTGCCCTTATCAGGGGTCCTGTCAGTAGATGCAGCCCTCCTGCCCCCAAATCTTAGCTGCTTTGCCTTTTGTATTACAGTAATATGGACATGTTTTCACTGAAGTAAAACTGTCAGATTTTCCTTTTACTTTTAAGTGGGTTAGCCTTAGTTCCAAAGTTAAAGGTCTTAAATTTTATTTTAAATTTAGGGTCTTAAGCCCCCAAAGAACCTTAGAAATGGGGTTTTGTTTTGTGGAAGTAAAATTTCAAGAAAACAGAGACATTTTAGTTATTTGGAATTAAATTAATGCAGCATGTATCCTAACCTGTAGGTTAGCAAATGTGATCTTTCTGGATGAGGAGGAAAGGTCATTTTTCATCAACAAAAAGAATTTTTCAGAAGATGATGTGATCCAGCTATTAAGGAAAACAGCCACTTCTACTGTGTGTACAGCATATAGCATGGGTAAGTATATCGTCTGGGTGGCATCCTTCCTATAGTACATCCTAAGGAAGGCTCTAGGGTACAGGGCTGTATAGCTATCAACACTTTCATCAATGGCTCCCATATGACTTAGCTTAGTAAAGAACATAGGATGTATCATATATTCACAGCCCAACTCTACTTCCCACACACCATGCAAAAGCTCTTAGACATCATTGGATCTCTCATGACAACCTTATGAGGCAAACAGGCCAGGTCTTGTTATTCTCATCATCTCTGTCTGTCAGATCAAGAAATTAAGAATCATAAAGGGAGGTGACTTAGTTAATGGCACACAGCTAGTAAGTGGTACTTGGAGCCAGGTCTTCTCATTCAATTCTTTTTTCCATTCAGTTTTATCTGACTCCATTTCTAATGCTTTTTCCACATTCCCCAGCTTTAACTCATTTCTTTTTTTTTTCTACTTCTATTCAGACACATTAGAAGAAATGGAATTTCAGAAATCCCAAGAACAAGGTATGACCAATTGAAATGGTGCTACTAAACGTGTTCACTAGACTAAGGTGGAGATGTGGATTTTCACTCAAGGAAAAGGGGCTTTTGTGTTTGAGTCTACATTTAGGTCTCAATTAATGTGAATGATGGTTCTCTGAAGGGGTCTCATGTCTCTGAATTTACATTATTCAGTTGTAGTTCATGTAAAATATGGTCATTGGTTCCAGCACAATGGAAATAGGCAGTGTGAATTTAAAGAACGCCACCTCTTTGGAGGGAACTCTTTATTGGAAATAACTGAGACCTAACTGTACATAGAGCATAATTTGGTGCTTAGCACATAAACAAGTGCTTTCAATCAATCATTCATATACAGGATCCATCCATCAATCCATAAACATTCCTTAAGTGGTTACTGTGGGCCAGGCACTTTGCTAAACCCTGAGGGTACAAAAGGAGACAAAAGATAGTTCCTGCCTTCCAAGAGGTTATAATCTAACGGGGGAGACAATATTCAACATTCGAACCGACATATACAAAGTTAGTAATATACAAGATAACAAGGAAACAATGAGCAGAAGGAAGGCACTAAGTTAAGAGGGCTGAGGGAGGTTTCCATTAAGAGATGGGATTTTAGTGAGGACTTCAAGGTCAGTTGTCAGAGTGGCAAAGGGAGAGTGATCCAGGCATGAGGGTCAGCTAGAGAACCTGCCTAGAGCCAAGAATCATAGAATTTCTAGCCAGAAAATACCTTCAGGGATCCTCCAGTCCACCAAATATAGTTTCAATTTAAATATGAGGAAATAGAAACTTAGAAAAATGACATGCCACATACAGGGTCACACAAGTATTCATAAACCTCAAATACTGAAGAGGGATTAAGTTGATTCTGGCTTTGCTTCAGAAGTTAGAATCTGAAGCAATGAGTGGAAATCACAGGGAGGAAGGTTTCAGCACAGTAGAAGAAAAAAAGTTCTCACCAATAAGAGTTGTCTGACCATGACCAGTACTTTGGGAGATAGTAAGCTCATCCTCACTAGAAGGGTTTAAGCAACCTTTCAAGTAAAAGAGAACTCTTGCATCAAAGATGAAAAATGGATGGGTAGAGTTGGACTAGGTGACCTCAAAGGCTTCTTCCATTTCTGAGATTTTGTTGACACTCTTCTGATTCTGAAAAAGAACTTGGGATCCTAACAGTCCCTCCTTAGAAATGGGTCAAACTCCTTGTGCTATCCCAAGGATGGTGCTGGAAAATCCCCACTTCAGGCTGAACTATGATTGTTTCCTTTGATGTGTAATTTGGTGATGGAAACTTTCCAGATTCGTCTTGTTTGGAAAAAAAAAATTCAATTAGCCTGAAGAATGTGCTGAACATGGAAAAGAAACATGGAATCAAGGCAAATGCAAGATTCTCTTTTCCTTACCTTGGGGGACTCTCCGTCTGACTCTAAGGAGGTTTTTAAATCATAGGATTTAAATCTTGAAGAGGTCTATCTAACCTCATCTAGTCTAGATGTTCTCCTTCCCCTGCTTAGAGTTCAGACTCTATATTGTTGGAGGAAATGAGAAAATGGGATGATATTTCTTTAAGGTGCAAAGTTCTGCATGTTGCAAAATTCCTTTTGGCAAGAGAGGAAATAGTGACTTCCTCGGATATCAAAATGCCCAGAGGAAAACATGCAAAGCACAAAGCTTGGCAGCTGTTTCCTGGCTGTCAGAGGTGGCCACATCTTGATGAGTTAATCTAATAAAGAAAAGCAGTTTAAAACTTGGCTGCTCAACAATATTTTGTACTTTTATGCCAAATCTATAGAGATCATTGAAGAGACAGCTTGTTTTGAACATTTTTTTTTTCCCCTTTGTAGAACTAAGACAGATAAATCTGTTTCTGGTCTTTATTCTTCCCCTCCAAATACCTCCTCTTTTGATGTCTTCTTACTTGACTGATATTGAGGGAGGGAGTGCATTTATTAAGTCCCTACTGTTTATAGAACACTTTGCTAGTTGCAGAAAAGTCAAAAGCATAGGTAAAACAGGGCTGTTGGAGCTCAGCATCTAGTATCAGGGTAAGTCCCAAATATAGATCACCATTCTCTACCTGTATTATGTTTTAAGTACTTTGTCAAGGTGCTCTTCAAGTGTTATGTGAGGTATCATAAAGAAACTGATAATCACTTGAAAGAACTAGAAAAGGCTTCATGGAGGAGTTGGCTTTTAAAGGAAATGGAAGAACTCAATAAGCAAAGAGGGGACATTCCATGCATAAAGGGCATCTCAAGTAGAAGTGTGGAACCCAGAGGACTTGAGGTATGACCAGAAAATAGAGAAGTCCAGTTTGGTGAAAGAGGTGTGGTTTATCAAAAAGATAAAGGGGTACCACTCTGTGCTACCCCCTCCATGCCCAGAAGATTTGGCACTTTACCTAGGAGGGAATAGGAAGCCATGGGAGATTTTTTCTAGAAGAAATTTGACATAAAATGTTGAATACTAATCTAGTCCTGTGTATGGGTTGGGCCAAAAGCTGACTTTCCATCGAACACTAAACTTATACTACTCTCCAGTCTGTCCCTAGCTTAGCAAAGCAGGTTTACTGTTCTTCTCTTGTTAAATCTGAGGGTTACCTCTCCTCAAAATTAAGACCATTTTAAACAACCAAGAAGCACCTTCTAGCAGTTTTTGGAGATTATAGAGTGCTGTATCCAGAGTTGGAAAGAAGTGAGTTTGAATCCTACCTCAGATACTTATCAGCTCTGTGATCCAATGTAAGTCAATTAATCTTTCTGACCCTCAGTGTGCTCATCTGTAATAATAACTAGCATTTATTTAGCACTGCAAGGTTTGCAAATACTTTACATATGTTATCCCATTTGACCCAATAATCCTGGGAGATGGGTACCGTTATTACACTCAATTTACAGATGAGAAAACTGGGACACAGAGAGGTTAAGTGGCTTGCCAAGGGTCACACAGCTAATAAGTGTCTAAGTCAGGATTCAAACTCAGGTCTTCTCAACTCCAAGTTCAGCACCCTATCCATTATACCACCTAGCTTCTGTAAGGATAATAAGAACATTTTTTTTTCCCAATCTTGTTGTAAGAATCTAATGATGAAATATTTTCAAACCTTCAAATGTCATATAAATGTGAAGGGTTTCCCACATTGTAACCCTCTTCTATCTTTCAGAAGCGCCTCAGTCTCCACTTGGTTCTGACCCGAGTCCAGTGACTGACAAGGTGAAAGTCATCTTAGAGAGGTGCAAGACCCTCCAGCTCTGCCCTCAAGAGCCAGAGAGCCAGGGAGGAGACGATGATCAGCCACCAGCTCCAGAGAGCCTTCCCATGCCCAAGGAACCCCATTTTGGCCTTGAGATGGAAGAAAATGACAGCCGGCCAGAAAGATTTCTCCTCTTGTTATTGTTCCTCAACGAGGATGAGTATAAGCCATGCTACAGGAGCCTGTATGACTCCTCTTTTCCATGTCTGAACACCATGTTTGATGGGTGTACCGAGGAGGAAGACCTTGTCTGTTACTTTGGGCAGGCAAGGGTGGCCGCCAAGAAGGCCAACCTTCCCATGGCCCTGACAAGACTGTGCTTTCTCCTCGGGAGGCTATGTGTCAAAAAACTAAAGCTCTCCCAGGCTCGAGTTTATTTTGAAGAAGCCTTGGGAGCCTTGAGGGGCAGCTTCAGTGATCTTTTCCTCGTGGTTGCTATTTACACCAATCTCACTGCCATTTATTTGAAACAGAAAAACAGAGAGAAATGTGCACATGTGTTTGGCAAGGTAGCAGCTCTGCTCTTGGGAACTCCCGGCTATATCTGCAGCACAGAGACAGAGGCTGATCTCCTCAAGTTTGCTTTGAAGATGGTCATTTTGAGCCAGCAAAGTAAGCAGGCTGAAGCCAGGATCTGTTTCCTGCTGGCCAAGCATTATATTAACCTTAAGCAGTCAGAAGAAGCCTTGCCCTTCCTGGAGAGGCTGCTGCTTTTGAACAGTGAACTGGCTTTATGGGACAGCTCATGGTCCACGGATTGTTACCTCCATCTTGGGGAAATCTACAACAGAAAATGTCTACCCCACCTTACGTTGAGCTGTATCAAAGTCGCCTCTTTTCAGAGCTCACAAACCTTCCTGAGCTCCTTGGAGAGTGTTGACTTGGTTGTTCAGAATACCCCCAAGCTTTACGGCCTGAGGAAGGTGGACTATGTACTTCCATCCCAAATCGCACACTACCTCAAGCAAGCACTGTCCTCTGCTATGACTTCCCAGGAGCAAAAGCTCTGCAGTTCTATTTATCGTAGTCTTTCAGAACTCTATAGCTACCACAGGAGATACGAAGAAGCCATTGAGTACGGGTGGAAAGCTGTGGAAGCCGATGACTCAGCCGGCATTGGCCAGGTCATTAACAACTTAGTTTCTTTTGCCTGGTTACACGTTCTTCACAGGCAAAATCCAGTAGCACTGGGGATCTTAGAGACCATTGTAGAGTCCTCTGGAAGTAGCCCTCAGCAATTGGGGATTATTTATAACATGGCCGCCATTGCCCTGAAAAGGATGAACAGTACAAAGAGGGCAGCTGAGACGTACTACAAAGCACTCCGTGTTTCCAGAGAGCTTGGCGTGGTCCAGAACCAGGCAGTTGTCCTGGCGAACTTTGGGGCCCTCTGTCTCCACTTGAATGCCAGTGGTCTGGCTGAACACTATTTTACTGAATCAGTGAAACTCTTCTCCCAACTTCCAAGTACTGTGTGTGGCCGAGAATTTGTCCAAGTTCTCCTCTGGCTGGGGCAGCATTACACCAGCGGAGCTCAACAGGAGAAAGGAAAGTGCTATTATGAGTGGGCATTCCTAGTGGCCATGGAAATGAGCCACTTTGAAAGTGAGTGTTAGTTCCATCTCCCTGGGCACCCACTTAGAGTCGGAATATATCTGTCTTTTTTCTAGTTCAAGGAAATTATTTTTGACCAGTAGACAACTGCCTATGGTGCTGAATAGTCTAAGTGTAAGTATTGAGGGAGTATGGTAGAGGGCAAAGGACTTCGAGTCAAAGGATCTGAGTTCAAATCCTAGTTCTGTCACTTACTACTTAAGTGACCTTGGGCAAGTCACTAAATCTACACGAACCTCCATCTTCTCATCTGTAAAATGAGGACGTAGGACTGGATAGTCTCTGAGGTGCTTCCAGCTCTAAATATACGACACTGCTAAAATAGGTCAGAACCAAGTAAAGCAATGATAAACAACAAGCAAAGGAAATGCTTTTGTTCTCTTTTCTGGGCCCCCTCCCCTCCTCTCTCCCCTCCCTCTCCTCCTCTTTCCTTCCCTTCCTCTTTTCCTTCCCTTCCTCTTTCATTGTCTTTCTTTCCCTTTCCCCTTCCCTTCCTTTCCTCTGCCCCTCCCTTTTCCTTCCCCTTTCCTTGTCTTTCCCTTTTTCTTCCTTTCTCCTTCCCCTTTCCTCCCCTTCCATTTCCCTTTCCCTTTTTTTCCCCTCCTTTCCTCTTCCCCTCCTTTCCTATCATTTCCTTCCTTTTGTTTCCTTTTCCTCCTCTTTTCAACTTCCCCTTTCTTTTCTTTTGCTATCCTTTCATTTCCTATCTTTCTTTTTCTTTAATATAGCTGGGTGATGACATTCTAAAAGTGGAGTGGAAAGGCCTGGCCACCATAACTATGATTCATGTGGTAGAGGTAGAGGTCACGATTATGAAAGAGTGATTAGGCCCTTGTCCCACCACACTGAGACTGAAAGGCCAGTGACAACACTGGAAGACCTTCAGCATCCAAGAAACCTCATGCTTCCTTGTCCCGTTCTCTTCCCTGTCACTAGTTATAGGTCTCTCCTTTTGAATGCCCCTTGTCTCAAGCACAAAAATTCTCTGCTTATAGGTCTGGGTACAAAACTATAGAAGGTCAAAGAGTTAAGACAGATCTTAAGAGATTATCAGGCAACTCTGAGAGCTTCCAGAAGAATTTATTCCAGGGCTCCAAGCCTTCCTTGAACCCATTTTCCAAACCCACCTCAAACTCATGAAACATACTTATTTCCCTTATGAAACTTCTAATGAACATTGACTGAAAATGTCATCCCTCAAAGGAACCTTTTTGCCACTATTTGCCCAGTAGGCTTCATGTCTCAGAACCTCAGTTTCTGCATCTCTCCAATGTGCATAGTGATACTTGTATCCCCACAAGGCTGCTAGGAGGAAAAGTATTTTTAAAGGGCAAATTCAATGCAATTCAACCATGGCTGTAAAGTGCAAAAGAAATATGCCCTGCCATTGTTATGTACGGTGGGTTTTTTGTCCCTCACACCACACTACCTGCTCTAGGCCATTTTTATTTCTGGTCATAACTCCTGAACTGTAATCGAACACTGTGGCTGTAGATGGGCTCTGTCATGCTTTGTTCCTCACTACTTTTTTCTTCCCTCCTTTATTACTGACTTTCCCAGGCCAGCTCCAAGCCATCCAGTCACTGTGTCATTTCTATAGCACCATCATGCCGAATGAGGCCCAGTGTGTTATCTACAATGAATACCAACTCTCCTTGGCTAGGAGGATGTCAGACAAAGTTCTCGAAGGGCAGCTGCTGGAAACCATCAGTCAGCTCTATCTTTCTTTAGGCACAGAAAGGTGAGAAGCACGAAATAGGCTGAATGGTTTGGGAACTCACTGGTATGTCTGGATGGTTTTGCAAAGGGTCACATGAAAAAGGAATTGTATATCCCTAGGATATCAGCACTGGAAGAGACCATAAAATACTGAATGTCAGATCTAAATTTGGGCAGTCAGGTGGTTCAGTGGATAGAGTGCTGGGCTTGAATTCAGGAGGACCTGAGTTCAAATCTGGCCTTAGACACTTACTAGCTGTGTGACCCTGGGCAAGTTGTTTAACCCTGTTTGCCTCAGTTTCTTAACTTATAAAATGAGCAGGAGAAAAAATGACAAATCACTCCAATAGCTTTGCCAAGAAAACTCAAAATGGGGTCATAAAGAGTCAGACATGAGTGAAAAATAAGTGAAAAGAGCTAAAAGGGCCCTTATTGAGACTATCTGGTCCAACTCCTGAATTTTTCAGAAAGAATGCAAGGCCCTTAGGGAGGAACTGAGTTGCCCAACACTGAAAGTCAGAGGCAGAGCCAAGACTCTGAATGTAATCTCCTAACTGCTACATGGTCCTGTGGAGTCTGACTCTAAAGGTCAGGCTTAGTTACTCTGATATCTTTTCACTGGACTTAAAAGTCTACCATTATATCTTGAACCATTTTAGTTGTACCATTTTAAAATTTAAAAAAAGTTCTGAACTTAAAAATCAGAATATTCTGCACACATAATAGAACAGAAAAGAAGGACTGTACATAAAACTGCAGACGTATATGACATAGAGTGTCATTGAAATGAAGTAACTCAAAGCAGCTTGATGATGAAATAGATAAAGTTCTGGGTTTGGAGTCAGGAAGGCCAGAGTTCAAATCAGTCATCGGACTAGCTGTGTGACCCTGGGCAAGTCACTTAACCTCTGTTTTCTTCAGTTTCCTCATCTATAAAATGAGGAAAATTAAGAGCACCTACTTCCAAATATTGCTGTGAGGATCAATTGAGATCACTTATATAAAACACTTTGCAAACCTTAAAGTTATAAATCTATATAGATGTGGGCCCGTATTTTGTAAGATGGAGGCGCCCATTTAGAATCTCCCTCTGGGAGGCAAGAGGACTGGCATCTCCACTTGGTTGCCTCTATCTTGGATGATCTGGGGATTTGGAAAACATCTGCTACATAAATGCAGTTATTATTACCCAAGATCACACAGGTTAGGACAGTGGTTCTCAACCTTCCTAATGCCGCAACCCTTTAATACTCAGATGTGGGCATATCTGCATGTGGGCGGACCTGCCTGGAGAGGGATAGAGGAGCTGTGTCTTGGTTCTAAGACCATAGGAAATATGTGTTTTCCAACGGTCTTAGGTGACCCCTGTGAAAGGGTCATTTGACCCCCAAAGGGGTCACAACCCACAGGTTAAGAACTGCTGGGTTAGGAAGTGGCAGTGCCTAACTTTGAACCCATATTCTCTGACATTCTTTTCACTCTGCTAGGTTGGTCGTCTCTGATATAAGATGATGCAAATAAAGAACTTTGTAACTATTATGTTCCCTCTCAATGTGAACTCTGTTTCTTTAAAGCCATTTTTTTCTATTCTCCTGAGTTAAAGTCTCTCCCCGCGACAGAGGAATCATGAGCCCTATTGTGGGAGACCACCCAGCAAAGGGATTTTGGCTGTGGCTCCTCACAGTGTACTTTGAGGAAAGAAACTTTATGTGAGAATTTAACTCCTGCCAGCATGGGGTAGAGGATGAGCAAAGAATGCAAGGAAATCTATTCATTTTCTCTAAGACTCATCCAGACAAAGTTCACAATATATCTGACAAAACAGCCTTTGGCAAAAGGTAGCCTGTGATAGGAAGCGTGCTGGGTTTGTAATCGGAAGATCTGGGTTCAAATCCCAGCTTTATCACTCGTGTGCCGTATGTTTAGTTGTTATTTAATTACTTTTCAGTCACATATGACCCTTCATGACCCTTTTGGGGGGGTTTTCTTGGCAAAAAATACTGGAGTGGTTGGCTATTTCCTTTTCTGGCTCATTTTATAGATGAGGAAACTGAGCTAAACAGGATTAAATAGTTTACCCAGGGTCACACAGCTAGTAAGTCTGTCTAACCTGGATTTGAACTCCTGAAGATGAGTCTTCCTAACTCTATGCGCTGTGTTCTATCCACTGCACCACCTAGTAGTAGCCTTTTGATATATGACCTTGGGCAAGTCACTTACCCTCCTGTGTGACTCTTTGTACCTATATAAAATGAGGATCTCCAAGTTCCCTTCTCTAAAACTCTATTCTAAAATTTAATGAATGGAAAAGTAGTTTTATGACTTGGATCTCCATCATAATTTTTACTTTTTCAGAGCTTACAAGTCAGCCCTTGAATATACTAAAAGAAGTCTTGGAATATTTATAGACCTTCAGAAGAAAGAAAAAGAGGCATTTGCTTGGCTCCAGGCAGGAAAGATCTATTACATTCTGAGACAGACTGAATTAGTTGATCTATACATTCAGGTGGGTTGAGTTTATGAGTGATTACCAAAGTTAAATTTAAGTACGCTATATGTTGGCAGGGTGTGAAGCATGTTGATACTAATGCTGATACTACTTAATGAGAGCATTTCTATAGCTCTTTAAGCAAAGCACTTTACAAATTTCTCATTTTATTTTCACAACAACCCTGTAAGGTAGTTACTACTAATATCATCATTTTCACATGAGGATATTGAGGCTGAGAGGGGTTAAATGGCTTGCTAACAGTCACATGGCTAAGAAATATCCAACGGGGGATTTGAACTCAGGTCTTCCTGACTCCCCGTCCAGCACTCTATCCGCTGTGACACCTAGCTGCCTACATTGTACAGGAAGGGTGAACATAAAAGATCACCTTATTAAAGATTAGCTCAAGGGTTTGCTTGCACTTCTTTATCTATTCCCAATCCCTACTAGATTGTAAGCTTCTTTTTTTTTTTTTTGGCTTTTTTTTTTGGAGGGCAATTGGGGTTAAGTGACTTGCCCAAGGTCACACGGCTAGTTTTTTGTGTTAAATGGCTGAGGTCACATTTGAACTCAGGTCCTCCTGACTCCAGGGCTGGTGTTCTATTCACTGCACCACCTAGCCGCCCCTAATTGTAAGCTTCTAAAGGGCAGGTGGCTGCGCTCTCCTCATTTTTGTCTCCCCAGTGCCCAAGTCAGAGGAATGTTCGGTAATGGAATCAGTAGCAAATTTGGAGTCAGGGGAAGTAGGTTTGAATTTGAACTATGCTGCTTGCTACTTTGTGACTTTGTACAAGTCACTTCAGTTCCCCAGGTCTTAGTAATTAATAAATATCTGTTGACTAACCGTCGAGAAAAACAAAAGCAATGGACAAGATAGTCTCACAAAATTTTTCCCAGCTCTAAATTGTATGAACAGAGAGTTGGGCATAAAATGGTGCTCTATAAATTTTTGTCAACCTAAATTCATTTAGGATATAGTAGTATATTAAGATAACTTTTAAAATCACCATTTTTGTGTCTTTAAGGCTGTATTTTCACACAAAAGCCTACCCTTCCAACAAGGTTCAACTTAGGGCCCACCTTCCCCAGGAAGCCTATACCAAAACCCCAAGGTAGGTCAGAACAGATTTGCTAAATGAAGCTCCAGTTCCCATATACCAATGTTGTGGAAATGGTTTGAAACGAACAATTTTACAGAAGAGAATCTCCTGAATTGGAAGATACTTCAGAGTTCACCAATCTATCACCTACTCCAATCATGAGTATCATGGAGAATACTGCTCCAAAGTGGGGAGCAAGACTGCTCCTACCAAAGCCCATTTCATTGTTGAAAAGCTCTTCTTCCCATTACCAACTTGAAATCTCTCTCCTAACTTTTATCTATTCATCTTTTCTGTAAGTCCCAGGACTTCTAATCCCTCTTCTATACAGCAACTCTTCAAAAAAAGAAAGACAGTGATCACAATCCTCCATCTCTCCAAACAAATCTTTTCATCTCCAGCCTAGACAGCCCTAATTTTCCCTGTTGATTCTTAAAAGACAAGGCTTCCAGCTCTCTTTTCATCTTCTAGATCAGTGGTTCTCAACCTTCCTAATGCCGTGACCCTTTAATACAGTTCCTCATGTTGTGGTGACCCCCAACCATAAAATTATTTTCGTTGCCACTTCATAACTGTAATTTTGCTACTGTTATGAATATATCTGATATGCAGGATGTATTTTCATTGTTACAAATTGAACATAACCCACAGGTCGAGGACTGCTGTTCTAGATGCTTTCCAGATCATTATTCTTCAAACTGAATCCAATGCTCTTGATGTGGTCTGATGAGGGGAGAGGACCATATGACTAAAATTGCCCTTATCCTCAGCTTAATACTTTGAAGGTAGACTGGGTTTCTGGTTCTTTCTTTCTGGACTTCTTGTCCTTAAGTATACACAGTATTATAGTTCTGTAACCAAGAGACCTGAGTTTGAATCTCAGCTCACTTTGTGACTTTGGCCATGCCATTTAGGCTTTGTGCTTGGCACATGGTAGGTATGTAGCAAATATTTATGGATCGATTGATTCTCTGTGCTTCAGTTTTCACATCTGTAAAATGGGAAGAATATGATTTCTTAATACATGCCTCCAGGCTCTTCAAACAGGATCAAACAGGATTACACATGTAAAACACTTTAGGATGATCAAACACTGTGCTATAGATACTTGCAAACAACTGGTATATTTTCCCTCTTCTTTTTAGACCTTTTCCCCAGAATCAGTTTCTTCTAGTCTCTTTTATTTTGATAGCCACTTGTAGTATTTTTCCTCCTGATCTTAATTCCTCTTTCCCCTTGCTTTCGGTCTTAGGTTTTAGGTATGGAAAGAACTTTGTAAACTAGATTATGTTTGGCCTATGCTAGCAAGCTTAATAGTATCTATCTATGTGCATTACACCACCACATCAGTCTTACTAAAGAACTACTTAATTGTGCTTAGATTTTGAAATAGAGTTAGACTGAAGTAAGGAGGTCTGGGTTCAAATCCTGGCTCTGACATTTTCTGCCTATGTCACCCCACCCAAGTCACATGAATTCTCTGAGTCTTATTTTCCTCTCCTGTAAACTGGGAATTATCATGTTTCTATGTCTTACATCACAGGGGTACTGTGTATAAAGCACATTACACTACTCAGGAAATGGGAGGTAAATACAGTGGTCAAAGAAATTATATTCTCCTATTGCTTTTTGACCACCAGAGGAGGTTAAGACAAAATAAGAACAATTTTTTCCCGTGATGTGCATATGGATATTGGGTTGGAGAAGTGGGGGTGAGGGTGGGGTGCGGGTCTGTGGAGTGTAAAACTGGAGGGAGGAGAGAGGCCTCCATGTGTGATCAGAGAGAAGGGTTACTTTTGAAACCAAATTGGACCATTCATAGGCTTGGAAATGGGCCCCTTGGGTTGGGGATTTATGATTCTGACAAGCTGGGAATCATTAAAAGGCTCCCTATTCACTGTAGGTGGCTCAGGATGCTGCGCTCTACACTGGAGATCCCAGCCTGGGGTTGGAAATGTTTGAAGCTGCTGGAGACATATTCTTCAACGGTTCTTGGGAGAGAGAAAAGGCAGTGTCTTTCTACAGGGTGAGTGGGCGCTTGGATTTTTTTCAGGTTAAGAGTGAAAAATAGGGGTCTGAGCCAGAGCTCAAAGGCTTTTGTTGGATCCAGGAATGAGCTCAAGTATCTAAACTCCCTTTGACCTTGACCAGGGCTACATGTGAGCAGGGAGTTGTTTTCTATTAACACTCTTATTCTGCCATCCTTGTAAATTCCTTATACAGGGCATGTCTTGTTCTCCCCTCCCAGAGTCATCTTTGCCTTTCTCTTCTCTCTTCTTTGTCAACCCCTCCTCCGTCCTCTATTCCAGTTTCTTCTGTAAAGTGAGGGGGTTGGGCTGGATAAACTCAAAGGTCTCTTCCAGCTCTGAATTTGAACCTTTGATCTCTCTTCCCCCTCACTCCCACCTCCCCTTTTCCCCTTTTTGAGCTCTCTCTCTCCCATACCACCCAAGTCCAATCAGCTGCCAAAATCCCAGAGAGTTCCACCTGGTAAGATTCCAGGCATTCTTTATCTTTTCTCCACTCCCATTGCTAAAGGCACTCAGTATTATCTGCTTGGATTTAAAAAAAAATCTCCTAGTGTTTTCTCTTGCCTCTAGGCTCTGTGGTACTGTGGACAGACTTCTTGACTTGAAGTCAGGAGAAATCTGGGCTTGAAATTCCCCTCTGGCATTTAGTCACTGTGCAACCATGAGTGAGACTTAATCTCTCTGAGTCTTAGTTTCCTCAACTATAACATGGGGATCATAATGCATGTAGGTATTATAATAGTATGTGTGTATATATTCTCACACACATGCACATACATGTATTGTGTACATGCATGCATATACACATACTACCACAACAGACATACCTATATATGTATGTACATGTACACATATGCATATAAGGGTTGTGTATGTATACATGAATGCATATACATGCATACATGTATTTGTGCATATGTAGGAATTAATATTTACATAGGGCTTACTATATCCCAGGCATTGTGCTAAGCATTTTATAAGCATTATCTCATTCGATACATTCAATAACCCTGGGAGGTAGGCGCTATTATTATCTCCTTTTTATAGCTGAGGAAACTGAGACAGAGTTTCAATGCCTGGCTCAGAATCACACAGCTAGGAGGTTTCTGAGACCTCATTTGAACCCAGATCTTCCTGCCTCCAGACCGAGCACTCCATCTTCTGTGCCACCTGGATGTCCACACACACACACACGCACACACACACACACACACACGCACACACATGCACACACATACGCACATGCATGCGCACACACTCATGCACGCACATGCACACACGCACACATACACACACGTGCATGCACACACATACATGTACACATGCATGCACACACACGTGCACGTGCACACATGCACATGCACACACACGGACACACACATTCTGCACTGGTTTGTTGTGAGGGTCAAATGAAACAATAAATGGAGCCCTTTTGATCCCTCCCATCACAGATTTCTTCCTTCCACTTTGTGACTATACTCTTTTCCCCATGATGCTCTCCTCCCTCAGTGGTTGGCCCTGCTCAAGAACTACCTCATGCTTCACTAGGGCTAGAATCCAGGATTTTATTAGCCAAGAATTCTTTACGATCTCAGTAGAATTTAGGAACCTTTCCCTCCTGTAACCAGGGGACAAGAACTCTGAAGAAGTCTGGGTCTAGAAGCTTTCCTGTAGGGTTGTATAGGAAGATAGCACACTAACTTCCTGTGTTTCTGAAACTCCAAGTCAACCATTACTCACCTCTGGGCAAAGGGATAACAGCTGCATTACTGTAGAGATGCCTGAGTTTTCCTCCTCTGGGGTCCAGGTGTGCTCTTAGCTTTGCTGCTCCCTGGTCTATATTTAGCACTCTCAGAATCACATAGACAAGGCTGACCTTTTTTACAGTCCCAGAAAAAAGGAGTGAACCTCAACACTCAGAGTCAACTAATTCATAAATCATATGCATGGGTGTCCAAGTCAGTCATTTCATCCTCAATCAGTATGACTCACTCATCCTCAATTTATTAAACACTTATCATATGCAGAGTACTGTTCTAGGCATTGGAAATAAAAAGACAGGAAATAAAATGGTCCTTGGCCTAGAAGAACTGGGAAGTACACAGGAAACAGCAGTGGCTCTGTCTTGCCTCTAAGATATTATGATAATATTATATGATATTAATAGATAAACAAATGCAAAAAACAAAGTAATTAGGAAGAGAAGACAGTACTAAGACCTGAGGAGTGGGGGAGATGTCAAGAAAGGCTTCATGCTGGACATGGCATCTGAACGTAACCTTGAAAGGAAGCTAGAAAATCCAAGAGATACAAATGAAAAGGGAAAACATGACAGGTGTGGGCGGACAGAGCCTGTGCAAATGTCTGAATGGGAGAGATAAAAGACTGAATATGGGGAACAGGACAGAATCCAATTTGTTTGGAATAAAGAGTATATGATGGTGAATAATGTGAAATAAGTCTGAAAAGCTAGGTTGGGATCAGACTGTTAAAGGACTTTAAGTGTCAAACCAAGGTGTTTGTGTTTTATCTTTGAGGCATTGGGAAGCCACTGAAACTTCTTGAATAGAGAGACATGGTCAAACCTGTGTTGTAGAAAGGTTATGTTGGAAGTCGTGCAGAGGACAGACTAGAGAGAGGAGGAGAGTCTGCAAACAGGGAGACCAACTGGGAGTCTAATTCACTATTCTGGATAAAAAAAGCATCGGATCTGAATGAAGCAGATGATCATAAGAAAAATCAGTAATAATGATAATAATTCCTAGCATTATAAAGCACCAGCTGTGGAGTCAGGAGGACCTGAGTTCAAATCTGGCCTCAGACACTTAACACTGACTAGACGTGTGACCTTGGGCAAGTCACTTAACCCCAATTTCCCTGACTTCCCCCTCCAAAAAGAAAAAAAAAATTACTAGCATTTATATGATACTATGTGCCAGATACTGTGCTAAGTGCTTTATAAATATTTTTTTTAATTTATTTTATTTACTTTTAGTTTACAAGATTCAATTCCACAATCCCTTGAGTTTCAAATTTCTCCCCTTCCCCCCCCCCCCCCCCCATGGTGGCATGCAATCATGTATAGGATCAGCAAATACTTTCACATTGTACAATAGTTTGGTTATATAGAAGGGTTGTAACCAATGAGTGATCACTGAGAAAAAAAACAAAAAACAAACATGAAAAAGAACGATAGCATGTTTTGCTTCAGTCTCCACTTAAACTATAGTCGTGCTTTATAAATATTGTCTTAGAGAGAAGGGCTCTGGTCTGAGACTTGTGGAGGTGAAATTGGAAAGATCTAGCAACTCACCATATAAGTCAACATGAGGGCAACTCCAGGGTTGAGAGCCTGGATGTTTGAAAGTAGCACTTGTTACAGCTTATTATTTACTGGTGGGTGGTGATTGTGTTTTTCCAGGACCGTGCTCTTCCTCTTGCTATTAGGACTGGCAACAAGGAGACTGAACTCCGACTATGCAACAAGTTGGTGGAATTGCTGTACTTCCTCAAGTCCTACCAGGAGTGTCTAGAATTTGCACATACCTCCCTTGCCCTCAGTATAAATTTAGGTAAGCCCTGGGCCTGTGGTAGTAGCAATAGATTGGTGGGATGGGATGGAGAAGAGCAGTGGAAATAAGGAAAAGGGGATTGGGGAAGAGGGTGAGGATAAAAGGAAGGGAGAGGGCAAGGAATCGTTATATTAAGTGCTCACTCTGTATCAGGTACTGTGCTCATTAACTTTAGAGATCTTATCTCATTCACTCATTAAAAGGAGCATGCTAACCATCGACATTTATATAGTACTTTTAAAAACTGGCAAAGTGCTTTAAATCCATCATCTCATTTCACCCTCAGGATAAGCCTGCAAGAAAGGCAAAATAGGTCTTCTTGTCCTCACTGTACATGTGAGAAAACTGCATATAATATAATATATATTATATTTATGTTATTATATTAATTATATAATATACATATTATATTTATAAGAGTTAACCCACTGTCACATTGTTAGGAGGTATCAAAAGTGAAATCTGAACCAAGTCTTCTGTCTTCAAGGTCCAGATTCTATCCACTTAAAGGAACCCTAAAACACAGAATACAGACTGTTAGAAGACAGGTGGTACAATAGATAAGAGTGTTAGATCTGAAGTCAAGAAAACCTGAGTTTGAACTTTTTCTCAGACTTTGATCCCAGGCAAGTCACTTAACATATTCAGAAGAAGCAATACAAGGACACTCTTAAGGTCTCTCTGAAGAACTTTTGTATCAATTGTGAGACATGGGAGATGCTGGCACAGGACCACCCAGCATCAAAGAAGGCGCAGTGTTTTGTGAGCAAAGCAGAATCACAGTAGAACAAAGAAAACATGAGATACACAAATGAGGAGACTTACTCAGTGTCTTGCTTAAAAGATCACCAAGTAGTTAATGTCACAGCTAGGAAGCGAACCCAAGTTTCTTGCTTCCTCTTCTGGTCAGGTCTTTTCCTGTTATAGTACAATTGTCCCTCCACCCCTCCCAGACAAATTTCTGAATATAATAAATAAGCAGCTATTGATAAAAGTGATTGGTGGTCACATGATCACCATCTTCTTGGAGCTTTGGTGACCCACTGTGTTTGTTCTCTCTCTGGGTCCTTTGATTCTCTGTGATGTGTGGGTTTCTTTAAGAAAAAAGACTATCTTCCATAGGTTTGAAACCTTTATTCTGTGGCAGCGTCCTTGATGTAACTCATCTTCCTCCACCCCCGTGTTGCCTCTCTCAGGAAGCCGGTTAAACGAGCGTGTGGCTTACCATCGCCTGGCCGCTGTCCACCACCATCTGGGGCAGTGTGAGTTGGCTGAACACTTTTATCTCAAGGCACTGTCTCTGTGTTCATCACCACTGGAATTTGATGAAGAGACTTTGTATTATGTGAAGGTGTATCTGATCCTGGGGGACCTCATATTCTACGATCTAAAGGTATGAGGAGAAGACTGGGCACCATGGGCTCTAGGCAGTCACAATTCCTACTTATCAGCAATTTCAAGAACTGCTTTGGGCTGGATTTGGGGGAAGAGGAGGAATTCCTCAGCTATGGGTTAAGTGATTCAATAGAGTATGAAGCTTCTTGTTATTAGAGGTACTACTTAATAGCAACTAGGTGGTACAGTGCTACATTCAGCACCCATTCAGTCAGTCCTGAGTGCGAATCCAGCCTTAGATGCCTACTAGCTGAGTGACCCTGGACAATTTACTTAAACTGTTTGCTTCAGTTTCCTCATCTGTAAAGCTGGGATAATAATAGCACCTACTTCCCAGGATTGCTGTGAGGATCAGGTGATTCACAAAATAATTTCCAAATACTCGTAAAGTGTTTAGCATGATGACTTGAACACAGTAGGGGAACAGCTAGGTGGCTGATAGAGTACCAGAGTAGAGTCAGGAAAATATGCATTCCAATTTTGCCCCAGGCACTTACTAGCTATGTATTTATATGGCAAGTCACTTAACCCCTATTTGTCTCAGTTTACTCATCTATAAAATGGGGATAATATTAGCACCTACTGGTATCCCAGGGTTGTTGTGAAGATCAAATGATATGATATTTCCAAAGTGTTTACCACAGTGCCAGGCATATAATAAGCACGATGTGAATAAATGTTAATTATGATAAAATTATTATAGCTGTTTATTATTAATTATTTAAATAGATTTGTTTTATTATTTGTCCTTATTTTATTATCATTGAACTATTATCATTATTTCTACTGGGATTAACTTTCATTTTTGAAAAAAAAACTTTGATTAAATAAGTATTAAATGCTAATTATATACAACGGACCATGCTAGATTTGGGGGCAGAGGATTCAAAGATAAATTAGACAAAGTCTCTTCCCTTATAGTCTAGAATCAAAACAATGGTGCAGTTTTTAAGCCCTTGATTTTCCGGGTCCTGTGCCAGACTCCGGGGCTCCAAACCTCCTTGCTCTCGAGGAGGTTAAATTCAAATTATGGAGATTACATATGTACAGAGGTACATAAAATCTGATAAAAAGCAGATACAAGGTGATCTTGGAGGAGAAGGTCCTGCTAGCAACTGGGGGAAACAAGAAAGGTCCCATGTGGAAGGAATCCTTGAAGCTGAGCCTTGAAAGAAAACCAAGGAGATTTTCCCAAGAGCTGGAGGTGAGGAGCTCGGGTGTTGGGAACAACTAGTGGAAAGACTTTGAGATGGAGCATCATATGTGAAGAACAAGTAGGCCAGAATGTTGCATAGTTAAGTATGTGGAGGCCAGTTATGTGTAGAAAGGATGGGGATGGAAGGAAAGAAGGATGATCATAGGTTTTAAAGGACTTGAAATGCAAAGCAGAAAAGTTTTATTTTTTTTTTGGAGAGGAAAGGGCAGGGCAATTGGGGTTAAGTGACTTGCCCAAGGTCACACGGCTAGTGTGTCAAGTGTCTGAGACCACATTTGAACTCAGGTCCTCCTGACTCCTGGGCCATTGCTCTATTCACTGTACCACTTAGCTGCCCCTAGAAGTTTTAGCTTTGATCCCAGAGGTAATATGGCCCCACTGAGTTTACTGAGTAGCAGTATGGTCAGATCTACATCTTAGGAAGGTCACCTTGGCAGCTGTGTGGAGGATGGATCATGGCAGTGAGATTCATCAAGCAGAGATCAATTAGGTGACTATTTCAATAGTCCAGGTGAAAGGTGATGGGCTTGTACTGCTGAAATAACTGGGGGAGTGTAGAGAAGAGAGCACATACGAATGACAAGGTTTGACAATTGCTTAGATATCTAAAGTGAGTAAGAATGAGGAGTCAAGGACAACACTGTGTTGTGTACCTGGGAGACTGGGAAGATGGTGCTCTTGATAGTAACATTCAAAATTCCAAAGATAGGGGAAAACCAGGATTGTAAGATGTATCTACAGCAATATATAATACAATTTAGAATATGATCAGTGCATAAAAGTTCTAGAAGACCTTATGAAGAGAAGATGCATATCTTCAGAATGTAGGATAAGGGGAGAGAGTGAGATATATCATGGAAGGCTTAATGGAAGAAGTGGCATTTCATGGCAGGATAGGATTTATTGCTGAAAAAGCTTTAAAAATCACTTTATGTCCACTGCTTGAATTCATCTTACAAATGACTGGGGCCCCAAGAAGGAAATGAGTTGGTCCAGGTTGCTGAGCCAGGATTTGAACCCAGGATTTCTGTCTCCCATGTCTACTGTAAGTAAGGCTTGCCATATACTAGAATCTGCAGTAGTTATCTTTCAGTAGAGCTGCTATTCTGAGTTAGTCAAGACAAAGGGCTGATTTGGGCAAAATACCGGAATGGGTGGATTTTGCCTATAATGTTTTAATATAATCCACCCATTGACCTTCTAGTGTTCAAAGTACTCTGTACCTTATTGTGGCCTATTCTTCTCAGGTAGCATCTTAACTTTCTAGTCCCACGCTAAGAAATTCAGCTTTTTCCATCTTCTACCCAGCACTCTTTCCCCACCTCCTCACCCATCTCATGGAAGACTTTAAATGCCAGGCTGAGGGGTTTGCATTTTGTCCTACAGACAATAGAAACCTACAAAGAATTTTGTAGGTTTTTTGAACAAGGTAGTGACATTATGAAAAATATAATGGAATATTGATTTGGCAGCTACCTGGAGGACAGATTGAAGTAGAAGACCCCAGGAGCAGGGAGACTAATTAGGAAGCCATTATAACAGCCCAAGAAAGAGATGATGAGGTCCTGAGCTACAGAGGTGATTGCATGAAGGAGAGAATGGATGTAAGAGACGTGCTGGTGGTAGAATTAAAAAGACTTGGGAAATGCTTAGAGATATGGATGATGAGGGGGAACTAAGAGTCTAGGATAACTCCAAGTTTGTGATTCTGGATATGGCTGCCCTTGGAGAAGGGGCTAGTTTAAGGGACAATACAGTAAGTTTCTTTTTTAATGTGTTACATTTGAGATCCTCATAGACATCAAGGTTGTGATGTCCAGCAAGCAGGTGGTAATATGAGGCTGGAGTTCAGGAGAAAGAGTCAAGCTTGTTATACAGATTTTGGAGTAATCAACATAGAGAAGGAGGCAGCCAGATGTCACAGTGGATAGAGTGCTGGGTCTGGAGTCAGGAAGACTTGAGTTCAAATCCAGCTTCAGACACTTAGTAGCTGTGTGACTAAGCAAATCACTAAACATGGAGAAGGAAATGGCAAACCACTCCAGGATCTTTGCCAAGAAAACCTGATGTACAGGTGTCCTGTGATTCATAGGTTCACAGAGAGTTGGTGGACCTAACCGAATGACTGAACAATATAGAGAAGATATATTTACCCATGAGAGCTGATCAGTTGATACAAAGAGAAGGTGAAGAGAGTGCAAAAAAAAGGAGCCAAGACTGACCCCATGCTTAGGAAGGGCAGGCCATGGATGATAATACAACAAAGGAGACTGAGGAACAGAACCAGAAATCAGTAGCTTAAAAACTTAAGCAGGAGAGGATATACAAGGGGAAGTGATGGTAAAGTGTATCTGCTGCCGGAGAGGGACTGATTAGTAGGGACAACAGTAAGTTTCTGCATAGCTTTTTAAGGTTTGAAAAAGCATTTTTCATATACCATTTCATTTATCAAGTTGGATGACAATCTGTTGGACTTGTGAGGTGAGGGAAATGTCCACAGTGACTAAGGATATGAGGCTGGATGACTGGGAGGATATAACATCAACGAAAATGGGAAAGTCGAGAGGAAAATTGGGTTTGGAAAAGAGGAGGATGAAATCAAGGGTCATATTCTGAGCTGAAGATGGGAACTTAAAAGCCCAATCTCCTCTTTTTCCAGTGGAGGAAACTAGACCACAGAGAGATTGAGTGACTGCCCTAAGGTCACACAGCTTCATTGTTTAGCAGGTTGAATTTGAGGTGCTAGTAGGTCTTCCAAGTAGTGAATTCCAGAAGTTACTTATTTGGACATATAAAATTGAAGCTCGAGAACTCTCTGTGTAACCCTGAGCAAATCTCTTTCCTCCTATGGAGTCTGGGAGTGTTGGACTAGACGGCCCACTCGTCTCTGACTTTCCATGGTCACAGGTCCTTTTACCCTCGACATATGATGCTGAAATCCCTGTATTTACCTCTCAGCACCGGCTTTCTCAATGATTACCCTGCCTGAGTGCACAGCGACAGCTAGTGACCAGAATGCATCATCACAGTCTCTACTGGATTAATTGGAATAGGGTTTTGGGTGTTTATTCAGTCTTAAGAGCACAGAATGGAAAAGCTAAAAGAAAACTTAGTTCTCTGTGCTCTAAAGAGTGAGTGCCTTGCTGTGAAGAGCTTTGTAGACCTTGAAGCACTAGATACATAGGCGTTCTGCCATTTTGTTAGTTATTATTACTGTCCAAGACCATACAGTGACATAGTCCTTCAATAAACTTTTACTGAGCATCCACTACATTCTGTGCTTGGAGCTTTGTTGTTGTTATTGCTCGGAGCTATGACATAACACAAGCCAACAGTTCAGGGGAGAGGAAGCACAAAGACAAAATGTCACCTCTATCCTTGGGTTAGGAAGTAATTCAGTGACAGTCTGCCAACTTTCACTTAGCATTGCTTCCTGGGAGGAAGACAAGACTAGCCCTGAACTTAAGGATCCTATGATCAATTTATGATCTGCATACAACCCCAAACAACAAAAAACTCTAAAAGGGCCAGATGGTCAGCTCAAGGCCAAGTCATAAAACGTGCCAAGGATCATAGATTTCAACTTAGAAAGAACTTCATTGGTCACCTTCATTTTATAGATGAGGAAACTGAAGTCCAGAGAGGTAAAATCTTATCCAAAGTCATGCTGGTAAAATAGACTGGATCTAGATCCCAGATTTCACCAGGGCCTTCCACTATACCATGATGCTACTTGAATTTGTGGTGTTTGTCCTTGATATAATTCAACAGAGAATTGTGCTAGGTGCTGTCAATAGATAGAGCAATCCCTGACCTCAAGGAGCTTACATTACATTATCGTCCCTTTATCATCCTTACCTCAGCATATACACACACAACACACACACACACACACACACACACACACACACACACGTAGCAAGTGTCTATATCTTAACACCTTGATCGTGCTGTATATCACCATAGACTTTTTCTTCCCTTGTCAAACCTCACATAAATAAATGAATGGATGAATTAGTTAATTAATTAATTAAGCCATCCCCCTCCTTTCCCCATGGATTAATGGGTACAAAGAGACTCTCAGAGAGATGTGGTACAGCTTAAAGACCTTTAGCTTTAGAATCAGGAGAGCCAAATTCCAGTCCTTTTGTTGTTGTGGTTATACCTGTTTGGGTTTTTGGCAAAGATATTGGAGTGCTTTGCTTTTACTTCTCTAGCTCATTTTACAGATGAGGAAAATGAGGCAAACGGGTTTAAGTGACTGGTCAAGGGTCAGAGAGCTAATAAGTGTCTGAGGTCAAATTTGAACTCAGGCCTTCTGATTCCAGGTCTAGCACTAGCTCTATCCACAGTACAACCTTGTTGCTTAGTTTCAGTCCTACCTCTGCTCTTGAATGAGTCCCTCTGGCTGTGGGGGAGTCAGTGAATCTCAGTTTTATCATCTCAAAAATAAGGAGGAATGTTTGTACTATCTACTGTAGCCTGACATCCTGAAAATGAGTGAATACTCAAATTGTTGCTATAAGATGTCATCAGATCTTGTCTCTGACACTTCCTAGCTGTGTAGTGATGGATAAATCATTATCTATTTCATGGTGTTGTTGAGAAAAGTCCTTTGTCATCCTTAAAACACTATTTAAATGTTAGTTATTGTTACAATATTATTATTATTATTAATTATTATTATTACAGGTTCTAAAACCCTATATACTATTTTGACTTATTGGGGGCCCTTTTAGGAAAGAGTTCTTGGTCCTCTAAGTTGATTTGTTAATTAATTTGTTAACAAAGCATTATTTATTCCATAAGTACCAAAGGGGGACCTCAAAAGATTCCATTCCTTAAAATAGGCAGTGTAGTACCATGGAAAGAGAACTGTATTTGGTATAAGAGGACCTTGATTTGAATCCTAATTCTTCTGCTTATTAGCTGTGTGACCTTGGGCAAGACACAACTTCTTTAGAATTCAGTTTTCTCATCTGTTCTTAACTTTTTTATGTGTCCCAGACCCTTTGGCTGTTGGTGAAGTCCATGGATCCTTCTTAGAATCATGTTTCTAAATGCATAAAATAAAATGCATCCTTAATCCTTTGTGTGTTTTGTGGAACAATTTGGCAGTCTAATAAAGGAATGCAAAGATGTAATTTTTCCCCCAAATTCTTTCCATGGATACTTGGAAGGTCTACAGGACCCAAATCAACAACCCCTGTGTTAAAGGATTAGAGGCACTTGAGCTAGAACCAGCCTAGCTGAGCTCAGAAAGTCTCAAGACTAAGAGACTGGTCACCAGTGGATGAAAGGTGTTAGTCATAGTAGTTCACGAAACAATCTATTGCTAAGTAATAGGGGAGCTACAGTCCACATTAGTAGAGGTGGGGGTGGGTGGGAAGGAATGTCATGGATGAAATCCCAGATCCTTGAATATTGAACTAAAGATTGTGTGGTGGTGTTGGACCATCCAACTTAGAAATGCAGGAATGGAGAAGTCAGGGTTAGAGATGAAGTTTGGGGAGACATTCACAGCTGAAGTCTTGAGTATATGTTTCCTGTGTTTATTTTTTGTTTATTTTTTGCAAGGGGAGGGGGAGTAGTCTGGGAGTGTGCTTGATAGAGGCTTAGTGCGCCATATAATGGATTGGAGATTAGGGACTGTAAATACTAATCCTGGTAACCTCAGAATCCATCACACTAACTTTTGTAAAACCTCAAATAGAACATGATCCAAATAGAATAGTAAGCAATGTTGTGGGACTCTGGTGAGCAGACTAATGCCATTATAAAGCACTTTATAATGTGGTTACTAAGTAATGATGGGGGACCCCAGAGCAGGAAGAGGTTGGTTTTATGGCAGGTCAGGTCCAGGGATAAACTGACCTTGAGAGGGGATGCAGAGATAATAAATCAGTGTTTTGTGTATGAATGTCCTTCGGGGAAGAAAGTATAAGTCCTTAGTTCATAAGCCTATGGATTCAGGCAATCGTATTATCATTCTAGCTAAACGACCACAGTATGACAGAAAGTGCTTTGGATTTGGATTCACAGAAAACCAGGCTATAAATCCCTACTTTGGCCCTTATTGGCTCCATGACCTAGTGCAAGCCCCTTAATTATACCTCAGTTTCCTTAGCTGCAAAATGAAGACTTATAAGAAGAGTATTTTCTAAATCCTAAAGCTCATTTTTATGTGTTCCGAGGCAGTGTGGTATAATAGGTAGCATGTTGGGTTTGATGCTTACTAGTTGTGTGACCTTGGGTAAGCTACTTAACCTCTGTGTGTCTTAGGCAACTCCCTAGGCAGTGGTTTTTTGGAGGGTTCTTTGGGGCTTTTTTGTCTTTTTTGGAGGAGGGAAGGCAGGGCAATTGGAGTTAAGTGACTTGCCCAAGGTCACACAAGTAGTGTTAAGTGTCTGTGGCAAGATTTGAATTCAGGTCCTGCTGACTCCAGGGCCAGTGCTCTATTCAGTGTGCCACCTAGCTGCCCCCCAGGCATTATTTACTAAGTTTTAGACCGGCTGCAAACATTGGTGGGGAAGTCCCTGATTCCTTCATTTCTCATATCTGTTATACTCAGATGGTTATTATTTTTATTGTAACTATAATTATAATTGTTCTTATTTCAGGACCCATTTGATGCTGCTGGTTATTACTACCTCGCACTTGCAGCTGCTATGGATTTAGGTAACAAGAGGGCTCAGCTGAAAATCTATACCAGGCTGGCTACAATATACCACAACTTTCTCATGGACCGGGAGAAATCCCTCTTTTTCTACCAGAAAGCAAGGACCTTTGCCACAGAGCTGAATGTTCGAAGAGTCAACCTGGCCCCTGACCGACATTACAGGGGCGCCGCCTGGATTGTGTCCAAAAGCCATGTGTGAAACCATCCCCCTGTATTATGTGCTGTTAAAAAAACACCACCACCACCCAAACCTAACCCATCCATATGTATAATAGACATATATCTGTTAATACATGAGAAATCCAGTGTCACAAATTGATGTCTCTCTGGTAACCATAACTTAAAGGATTGTTATTTTTTTTTTGCATTAAAGCATATTCTGTATGTATTTAAATGTCTCAGTGTCCTACCACTTTTTTCAAATAAACTCAGTAAGAAAATGTAAAGGCATCGGAAAGGAAATAAATAATTATTTATCTGATGATGTCGTGAGATAGTTAAGAATCTGTTCTCTGATAATAATCTGCTACGTGACAATGTCATTTGATGTAAATTTTTTTAGACCATACTCATTTCTCACCCAATACCTAGTGTTTCCTTATCCAGGAGTTGTCTTTAGGAATGATGTGGTCTGTGCTGAAGTTGTCTAGGTGCTGAGGAAAGACAAGTTACAATGGCTGATGATACAGACTGGTTTGTTCTATAAAAAAAAAAAAAAAACAACTTTCTTCACATTAGAGCTGTCCAGAAGTAGAATGGTCTGACTTGGGAGTGGCTGGTTTGGTTCCTCCCTACCCTACCTGGAAAGCTTCAAATAATTATAAGCTACATGGCGACTTGACAGACCCAACAGAATTGGGGTTCCTTTAGAGGTGAGGTACGAGTTAGCCTATCCGGTCACTGAGCTCACTTAAAATTCTGTGATTCTCTGATTCAAGATCTGAGTAAGGTTTGGTCTTCTCCCACTTTCTCATGCTGAGGTTTCAAATAGCTCACTGAGCCTTTGTCAAGGATTAAGACCTCTCCTGGGAAGGAATATGGATGACAAGCCCTCTGACCATGTTCAGACCGTGAGTTATATGTCTCAGTCAATCAACATTAAGTACTAGGGGAACAAAGAAAGGCAAAAATGTGGTCCCTGCCTTCAAGGAACTTACATTCTAACGGCGAATAGCAAAGTACGTACAAAATTAGTACAGAATGGATGGAAAGTAGTCTAAGGGAAGGCACTAGCAGCAAGTGAAGGGGAGAAGGACTAGGAAAGGCATCTAGCAGGTAAGATTTGAGCTGAGTCTTGAAGGAAACCAGGGAAATAAAAGGTGGAGGAGAGGGGGCATTCCAATCATGGGGACAGACAGACAGCTGGTTCAAAGACTTGGAGACAGGTGGTAGAATATCAAGTTTGAGGAAATGCAAGTATGCCAATGTAACTAAACTGTAGAGTGTATGGAAGGGAGCAACTTGGAGAAGACTGGAAAGGTAGGAACAGGCCAAGTTGGAGGAGTTTTAAACACCAGAGGAGTTTACATTTGACCCTGGAGATCAGGGAGGTGTTTCAGGGTAGGTTTCAGACCTACGCTTTAGAGAAGTCCACTTTGGCAGCTAAGTGGAGAAGGAATTAGATTAGGGAGAGACTTGGAGCAAAGAGGGAGTTTAGAAGACAATCATTCCTTAACCCAGGAGAGAAACGATAAGGGCATGAGTAGAGAGAAGGGGATGTGTATGAGAGATGTGGAGAAGATACAAGCAATGAGATTTTCCAACAGATTGGATTTTCAGGGTGAGGGAGATTGAGAACGCCAACCTTTCATCCCCGGGTGATTGGGAGGATGGTGGTGGTCTTAAATAAGCAACAGGAAAGCTGGGAGGGGGAAGAGAGATAATGAGCTCTGTTTTAGACATGGTGAATTTGTGATATCTGGGACATCCATTTTGAAATGTCCAAGGGGCAGCTGGAGATGACTAGAGCTCAGCAAAGAGACTAAGCCTGGATGCAGAGATCAGGGAATCATTTGACAAGAGAGCATACTTGTAGCCATGGGAGCTGGTGAGATTCCCAAGGAAGACAGGATAAAGTGCAAAGAGAAGGGGGCTCAAGAGAGAGCCTTGGGAGGCACAAAAGGTTAGTGGAGCAGTATGGATAAAGAATCAACAAAGAAGACAGAGGAGTGGTTGGACTTAGAGTGGAAGATCCAGGAAAAAACAACATCACAAAAACCTAGAAGAGGGTGTTCCCAGGAGGAAGAGGTGATCAAGGATGTGAGATGCTATAGAGAGCACAACTTATTTCCATTTTATAGCTAAAGAAAGAAGGGAATCAAGCATTTATTAAGCACCTAGTGTTTGCTTTACTCTTTACATTAGATCCTCACAACAACCTTAGGAAGTAGGTGCTATTATTCTAATTTTACAGTTGAGGAAACTGAGGCAGATGGCAATGAAGTGGCTTGCTGAGGATCACACAGCTCATAAATGTCAGGCTGGATTTGAACTCGGGTATTCTTGACTCCAGGCTCAAGGCTGTGTCTACGTTGCCACCAGTTGCCTCCTCTCCTAATGGAAACTGAGACTCAAAACGACTGATTGAGTCTCATCGTCACAAAACCAGCAAATATCTGCAGTGATAACAATCCATCACAAGAATAGTGCTACGGAGTCTGGCTTATGATGAAACTCCAAATATTGAGCAAACAGTGGTGCTGAAACACTCAGTTTGTGGTGTGAGGAGGAGTGGCAGATGTGAATTTGGGAGACCCAGGCTAAAACCTCAGCTCTGTATCTGGCACCAGCTGTGTGACCTTAGGTATGTCACTTAACATCTCCTGGCCTCAGTTTCTGCATCAATAAAACAGATACTAACACAAACTCCCTTCTTTTTTTTAAAAAAAAAATATTTATTTTTAGTTTTCTATATTGACTTTGATAAGATTTTGAGTTCTGACTTCTCCCCCCACTCCCCAAGATGTCATGCAATCTGATATAGACTACAGATGTATAATCATATGAAACCACATCCTCCATTCTTATAGTTGTGGGGAAAGTGCTTTATAAACTTTAAAGAGCTTTGGAAATCTGAGTCATGGTTGTTAATGTTATTTATTATTACACTTTCCAGTCCCTTCCCCTGACCCCATCACCACTCACGCCTTACCAGACCCCAACCCTGGCATTATTCCCGCCATATGCCATTTCCACTCCCTACATGCTTTTGGAACCGAGAGAAAGGTTTCCCAATTACTAACTGGAATTCACTATGAATTATTATCTAAGCTCACATGGCACTAACTCCACCACTCACCCACAGCCTTCTGAGCCTGGAAGATGCCTTCTCACTGTGAAAGATCCCTCTGCCCCATGACCCCTTCCTCTGAAACAGTCATTCCTTCTGGAACCTCCATTTCCAGGATGGACCCAGGCTAATTACATTCACTCCTTCCTTCCTTCCTTGCTTCCTTGCTTGCTTGCTTGCTTCCTTCCTTCCTCTTCAGCTTCTGCTCCTGACACTCCAAATTCCTCCTCCTCCCCCACCCAACATTTTTCAGCAGCCTTTCATGCATGGTCTTCCCCTATTAAGAAGTGAGCTACTGAGAACAGAGGCCATCTTTTTGTTTCTATCTGTATTCCCAAACCTCAGCACAGTTACCAACACAGTAAACATTTAAATCGTTGGTGATATGACTTAACTCTTCCCTAATGGGTTTTCTATCATATTTCTCCATCTGAGTTATTCCAGACTTTCTCTTTTCTGCCCAAACATCCCAAGGCATCCTTTCCCCTGAGCCTCTCAGCACAAGAATTTTGCATCATATCTTACTGAGAAAACAGAGGCTGTTCTCCTTGTACTCCTTCTTATTAATTCTGTCTCAAAACCTCTTGATCTTATCCTTTTTCTTTCTTTTTCTAATATTTAGTCATTATTTAATAGTGTTGTCACTTTGGGCAACTACTAAACCTCTCAGATACTTGGCTTTCCCATCTGTAAAATGGGGTTAATTATAATTGTTTTGCCTACTTGATAGGACCTTGGAGGATCAAAACAAAATGATGGATGTGGAAGTGCTTTGCAAAGCACTGATAATAATGATTTCTTATTTAGTCATCTTGGTCACATCTGACTGTGACCTCATCTGGGGTTTTCTTGGCAAAGATACTGGAGTGGTTGGCCATTTCCTTCTCCAGCTCATTTTACAGATGAGGAAACTGAGGCAGAGTTAAGTGACTTATCCAGGGTCACACAGCTAGTACATGTCTGAGATCAGATTTGAACTCACAAAGATAAATCTTCTCGACTTCAGGGGTCTATCTACTTTATTACCTAGTACCCCTGGTAAAAAAAGCTAGCATTTATACAGTCCTTTAAGGTTTACAAAGCATTTTCTAGATATTTTCTCATTTGATCTGCCCAACAACCCTGGAAAGTAGACGCTATCTGTATCCCCATTTTTTCAGATGAGAAAATAGGCAGTGACCTGCCCAAGGTCAAAGAGCTAGTAGATGTCTGAGGCTGGATCTGAGCCCAGTTCTTCCTGAATCCAGACCCTGAACTATGTTCACTGCACAACTTATGTAGCCTATGTACGTTGTCTTCAATATCACTTACGATAAAATTAATAAATACTATAGGAATTCGGAGTCAGCCACTGTTAACCATTTCCAAAAGATTCATTTTGTGCTCTTCAGTAATTCAGGCCAAGTGGCTTTCTGTCCACTGGAATTTGGATTCAGCCGTAGCCCAAAGAGCAGTCAGTGATGAGGCTCTGAATAAACAGATGTTTGGCTTGAAAGAAGCCATATTACCAAGTCATTCTCATGGCCCTTCAGTAACCAAAAGGTGATTAACTCATTTCTACCAAATCACAGGGTGTCATTTTAGATATAGGCTTAAGTATGGTGGTTTCAATTTCTTCTTAGGAACTCTAATCCTGGAACAAAAAAGCTTTAGAAAAGCCTTAATTTCCTCATCTATAAGGTGAGATATTTGGACTAGAATAGCAGTGTTTAGAGTCAGAAGTCCTGGGCTCACAACCTGAACCTTAGACTTAGACAAATCTCTTAATTTCTTTGTGACTCAGTTTCCCCATCTGTAAAATTTCAGAGGAGAGGGGAAAGAGGAACAGGTTATACAACTATACACATAGAACTAGAAGAGACCTACCACCTGTGTGACCTTAAGCAAGTCTTTTACTTCTCTGGGCTTCAGTGTCTTCATCTGTTAAATGAAGGGGTTGAACTACCCGGCATCTAACATCTCTTCCAGCTCTAAATCTGTGACCCCAGGAACTTCTGAGATCCTACTCTGGGGTCTCTGAGCTCTGGAAATCCACCTTGTAAGGTTCCTTTCAGCTCTGACATGCTTTGGTTTCAGACTCCCTCCCCAACTGCCCTTTTTAAGGAATCTTGCTTGTATCCTAGCTACACAGTTTGATTTTTTTTTAAAAAAAACACTTTTCCCTGAGGCAGCAGAATTTCACCTGTACCACTGGAGAGCTGAATCTATGCTTTGTTCCTGAGATATGCTCCTGTGTTTTTTTGTTTGTTTTTCTTGTAAAGAATTTGTAGAGAATTTAAGATAGAAGTCAGAATCCAGCTTTCCTTTCATAGTCAGGCTGAGGGGCTCCCATCAGCTTACAGGAGCATACCACAAGGGGGCAATATCGAGCTATGTAAAAACTAATCACCCTTTATCTCTAGGAATATTTAGCCCAAGGAGGCCATGAGACGAATTTTCATCCTTAATTAAGGTTGTTCAAGCATGTTAATTAAGCATGTTCAAACAATGAATTCTGAAAATAAATTTTTAATTGAAAACATGTTCAATTTTTTTTTAAAGGATATAATGTTTTATTCACGCAAAAAAGTGCATACTGAGGTATACTTAGGGTCATCATTCTGGAGTCACAAAATGTCCTAACTGGGAAAGAGCTTAGAGATCATTCGGCCTGATCTCATCATTTTATAGGGGAGGAAGCTGGGGCCCAGAGAGTTTAAAAAAGTGACGTGCAGTCTCTGTAGCTCTCACCAAAGATTTAACCTCTGCCTCAGTTTCCTGTTCTGTAAAATGAAGATAATAATAGAACCTGCCTCTCAGAGCTGTGAGGATAAAATGAGATGAGATTTGTGGAACACTTTGTAAACTCCGTAAATGCTTGCTGTTATTAATCAACAAGCATTTCTTGAAACAACTACTATTTGTGAAAGACTGGAGATTCATGTACAAAGAATAAAATAAATCCCTACTTCCTGGGTGGGGAGGGGTGTCACATTCATAAAAGCTTACATTTAAATGTCATCTCTGTGTAACAAAAATGTCTTACAACCATTATCTCATTTGATTCTCACACCACTTCTATTTAAGGGAAGGAGTACCAGTAATGTCTTCCCATTTCACAGATGAGGATCCAGATTGGGAGAAGGAAAGATGGCCCTGGGTCACACAACTAAGAAGAGGCAAAGGTGGAAATAAAACCCAGCACTCCTGCTTTCCAGTCCAGCATTCCTCCTCTCCTTCTGTTCTTTCCTGTTTCTAGTCATTCCCAAATGGTTATTTTCTAATTACTTTTATGTTTTACCTTTAAGTTCTTGTGCTGAACCTCACAAGAAGGCTGATAATTTATTTTTTTAATTAAAATCCAATTTCTACTAATTTTTTTTAAAAAGGCACCATCTTAAGCACAAAACCATCTTACTGTTCTGAAATACTTTATAGTGGGCAGGGTTAGTAGTCTAAGGATTCGTTCTCAGATTGGATTTCCTTTTAGGGGATCTGGATAGTCCAAATCAGGACAGGTGGCTCTTTACAACTTCCCAGGTGGTCCTGGAAGCTGAGGGGAGAGGAGAAGATAAGCATAATGTGTCGTTTTGGTGCTGTTACTGAAAGCAATACTATGTCCTGAAAAAACTGGAAAAATATATATATTATATTCAGAGGGGCTCTCACCAGCCGGCTATAGAAAGTTTAGGTACTCACATTTCGCAAATGTGATTTACCTGTATCAAAGCATAGGGTCCTGCAAAGAGTGGGCACTTAGTACTCACGGGATTTAAGAGCTAGAAGGAGCTTTTGAGATCAGCTAGTTAAATTTCACCATTGGAAAAAAAAGTAGAGACTAAGGCTCAGAAAAGAAAAATGACCCATGTAAGATTATATAGTAAAACCTGGCTTCAAACTCAGGTCCTGTGACTCCCCCTCAGCCACGTGGTAGAGCCCATTTGGACTGGCTTTCAGGAGTCTGTTAAATTTTCAGTGTGAGCTTCTCCTCCTTAGAGATCAACAAGTCTGCAAATCAGGGCTTGATTTAAGAACATGGTCAAGAAAATGATGATGATGCAGATTTAGCCTAAACTATGTAGCCTGCCTTCCTCCCTTTCTCCCTCTCTGCCTTCCTTCTTTCCTACCTTCCTTCCTTCCTTCTTCACCTCTCTTTCCTTCCTCCCTTTCTTTTTCTCTCTCTCTGTGTCTCCTTCCTTCTTTCCTATCTTCCTTCCTTCCTTCCTCCCTTTCTCCCTCTCTGCCTTCCTTCCTTCTTTCCTACCTTCCTGCCTTCCTTCTTCCTTTCTCTCTCTTTCCTTCCTTTCTCTTTCTGTTTCCCTCTCTCTGTCTCTCTTTCTCTGGCTCTCTTTCCTTCCCTGAGTTGGGGTTATTAGACATTTATCAGCAAAAACCTGTTCCCAGTTCAGTTATCATGCAACAACATCATGTTTCCTCATTCACACCACTGTTTATAAACACACGAATAGATTCTGGCTCTTTCCCTTGGCTAAGTTAGTTTTTCCTTGTGTTAAGCTTCAGTTTATCATAATTAATTATTTTTCCAGCGACTTGATTATGGAGAAGGAGGAAATCTGTTTCATCGCCTGCCCTCTGGAGCCAAGATTGATCTAAGAATCATAGTCCTTTCATGTTGTTTTCATTATTATTGTGGTTAATCAACAGCCATATATTAAGACCTACTATGTGGGCAGACACAGCGCTAAGTGTTTAAGAAACAACAAAAGACAGCACCTCCTCTTGAGGAGCGTACAGTCTAATGGGGAAGATAACATACAAAGACACATATAGGATAAACTGAGATAGAGGAAAGGCAGCAGCATTAAGGATTGAGAAAGAACTCTTGCTAGTGAGATTTTAGCTGGGACTTGAAGGAAGCTGGAGGTGGAAATGAGTTGGGACAAAGTTCCAGACATTGGTGGGGAACAAGTAAAAATGCCCAGGTACAGGATAGAGAGTTTAACTGGAATTGGAAAGACCTGCTCCTCCCACCGACTGGCTGTGGGGCCCTGGGCAAATCATTGAGCCTCTCAGTACCCCTGGGGACTCTCAGACTGCGGCCGAGGGCAGGAGGTGGTGTACGTTGGCAGAGTTCTTCATAGAGTGAAATCACAAAGATCATTTTTTTTAAAAGGTTGCATTCCGTCGTTGTATATATTGTTTTAGGGTTGCACACTTCATTCTTTATTGGTTCACTGTCCTCGAGTCTTCTGAATCTCTCTTCTTGAATTATTACTGATTGCACAATAACATTCCATCACATTCATATACCATATTTGTTTAGTCATTCCCCTATCAAACCAAACTTTGACTTCTGGTTTTTGGCTGCCACAGAAAGTGCTGCTACAAGTATTTTTTTTGTATTTATGGGGTCTTTTCTTCTGTCTTTTGCTTCCTTGGGGTGTATACTGTGTAGCAAAATTTCTGAGTCACTGCTAATTTTACAGAGGGAGAAACTGAGATTTAGAGACTTTGAGTGACTTACCCAACCTGGGTTACACAGAAGAGTCAGAACCAGAACCCTGGACTCCTAATTGATCTTCCCTGGTAGCTTCCTCTTGCCTTGATACTGGGATTTGAAGCTCTTCCATGCCCCTTAAACTTGCTGACATAGCAGGAAGGGGTGGAGCAAGAGAACGCCGGAACCCAGCGAGTCTCCGTGCGGTGCTGACTGGAAGCAGCGGCAGAGGCAGCGGCTGCTGTTGGGGCATGAACTCCCTTTCCTCTGAGCCGGCCAGAATCTCTGCTAAGGACTCCTGCTGTGGACTGCCAGGGACGGGAACTGCAGGGGGCCAGAGCTGCTGGGAGCAAGCTGCCTGGACACTGAGCAGTCGTCCTGAGTGAGGAAAGGAGGATCTTTGCCTGAGGTAGCCTGTCCTGTTTTGAAGGCTTGAGAATGTGGGTGTTTACTACTTTAACTCCATATGCCAACTTCATAACTACTGTGTTGGCTTTGACTTTCTGGTTTTGGGACTCAGTTTTCTGGTATTTAAATAAATGCTCTAGCTATATTTCTTATGTAAAGAGCCTGTTACATTTTGTGATTAATAACCATATCAATATACTTATAGTTACTGTAGGCATTGTGAATGCTGCATTACTGATACAGTGACGCAGAACAGAAAGGGTGCAAGTAGGCTGGAAGAGGAACATAGTATTAGAGAAAAAGTCAATTTTCTCTTACAAGGACTGGTCTTTTAATTAGTCAAACTTAGTCTTGAGATTCACCTTTCCCCTTGTTCTTTTCTGATGTCTCCCTCCCTCTAATACCCAGACCACTAGTGCCCTTGTTTTCTTCTGGCTTCCCAGGGATACCAATGGTATTTTCCTGATCTATCCTTTCCCTTCCCTCCCCAAAAGTTCTTTCCCATTCTCTGCCCTGTTTGATAAAAAATAGGTGGTATTGTTTAGTCATTCAGTCCGCCATTTCCTTCTCCAGTTGATTAAGGAAAACAGGTTAAGTGACTTGTACAGGGTCCCACAGCTAGTATTTGAGGCTGGATTTGAATTCAGGTCTTCCTGACTCCAGGTCCAGTGCTCTATCCACTGCCCCACCGAGCTGCCTCCTACCAGGTACACATGGATTAACGTTCCCATTCCCTATATCAGTTTTCTCAGAAATCTGTGAACAACGCATTTGAGTCCTTGGTCCGACACTTGATTATTGGCTATGGTCAATAAACCCTTCTGAGCCTCAGTTTACTGACCTGTAAAATGATGATAATCACTGGAGGATGCTTCATCTGAAAGGTGGCACTTCTCACCTATATTCTAATTAGAACCTTGGTTCCATTTGGATCCCTTACTTTTCCAGATCCATAACCCTCTGACCCAACACACAGCCTAGTGAGAAGATGGAACTAGAAGCCATATGTAAAAGCTAGAGAGGGACAGGTTTGGGCTCAATGTAAGGATAAACTTCCTAACAATAAAAACAATCTAAAGTAGCATGGGTTGCTCAAGAGGTCACGAGGTTCCCTCATTACTAGGGGTCAACCAATGTCTGAATGACTATTTGTTGGGATGTTATAAAGGAGACTCCTCTTCAGCTCCAAGTGAGACTAAATGGACTTCTGAGGGCTTTTCCAACTCTGAGATTCTGTAATTCTCACCTTGACCTAAGCTTCAGATGTTGTTCAGTCATTTTTCAGTTGTGTCTGACTCTTTGTGACCTTGCTTGGGGTTTTCTTGGCAAAGATACTTGACTGTTTTGTTATTTCCTTCTCCAACTCATTTTTACAGATAAGGAAACTGAAGCAAACAGGGTTAAATTACTTGCCCAGGGTCACACAGCTAGTAAGTGTATAAGGCCAGATTTAAACTCAGGTTTTTCTGACTCTAGGCCCAGTGCTCTATCCATTTAGCTACCTAGCAGCCCCTCAAGCTTCAGATAGGGATAACCAAAACTTAGATCTTATTGTAACCTAAAATCATTCTACCTCGAGGTCTGGAATTTTCCTTTCTGATTTCCTCTCCTGTCCTCTCACCTCTCTCACTGACTTAGTCCTCTTAGATGCCATGAGCTTCAATCCATCCCTCTTGTCCCTGTCCATCACATCTGTTTTGGCTTTGCTATTGTTCCTTAATATTCTCAACTTTATATATAGTTCAACAGTTCAATGTGACATTGTTTTCTGACCTTGAATCCTTTGTTTCCTTGTCTTTGTACCGTTTGTGCTCTGCTAACATGACATAGGATAGAAGTCAAGAATAGTTGGGTCTGACTCCCACCTTTGACACATCCTGGTTGTGTAACTGTGAACGAGTCACTTAAACTCCCAATGCTCTTGGCAACTCTGAGATGATAATTGTCCTCCCGAGAGGGAATTCTGCCCTGGAAGCTCCCAACAGAAAATCCTAAGTCTGCTTCCTCACTCTAACCTCTTCAACCCTGAGTGACAACTTTTATCTTCCTGCTCCACTCCTATTCCCGGAACACTAAATGCTGCTGGAGGGAATCCTGTAATAGCATATGCTGGGACCAGTGTCATTATGCTGTTTAACACCTAGTCGTCCTCAGAGCTACAAAGCAATCCATCGGTTCATCTCTGATCTCTGATGAAGCCCCAGGATGCTCTGGGCAGCAGCTGTTCCAGACCTCACTTCTCTTAAAACCTCCAAATTCTAACCCCATGCTTCTCTTTCCTAATAGATGATCTTAAGGAAGACTAAGACCAAACACGAATTCCCTCTTCTCTTCAGCTTTTTCATCTCACCACCACACTTCAAAACTAAAACTTCTTCATGTTTTCTCTCATCTTCTTTACTTTTCCATCACTCTGTTATTCTCCTGTGTCTTTTTGGGAGCTTACCCTATCCATTCATATTCTCTCTCTGTCTCTGTCAACTTTCTCTCTTTGTCCCTCTCCCTCTCCCTCTCCCTCTCCCTCTCTCTCTCTTTCTTTCTTTCTCTCCCCCCCCGTCTCTGTCTCTCTCTCTCTTTCCTTTCTCTGATCCCCTCTCCCCTTTCTCCCTTCTCCCTTCTCTCTCCCTCTGTCCACTTCTCCACTCTTCCTTCCTCCTTCTTTATGCCTGTATATCTGTCTCTTTCTTCTTTCTCTATCTCTGTCTTTTCTGTCTCTTCTCATCTTCAATCTCTCCCTCTTTACTACTCTTTCCCCACTGCCTTAAAAACATGGCTCAAACTCTTCTGTCCTTAAACAAAACAAACAAAAGCTTTTCTCTTTCTTCTTCCTGTCATACTCTCAAGTGATCCTTGTATATCCCTGCTTCCTTTCCCTGACAAGATCTGAGAAAGAGGGGCCTATTTCTTTCTGCCTCCACTTTCTCACTATCCAATCACTCCTCACTGCCTTATAATCTAGAGCACTCAAATGAAAAAGTTTTCCCTAAGGTCACACTGACTTCTAAATAGCTAAACTCAAAGACATTTTCTTAATTCATCCTCTTTGATCATTCTACAGCATTTAACACAGTTGATTATCCTTTCCTCCTGAATATTCACCTATCCTCTATCTCCTGTGATTGTGCTCACTCCTACAGTTCCTTCTGAGTAAGCCCATCTTCTTAGTCTCCTTTACTAGTTCATGGTTTTTTTCACATCCCTTAAGTATGTTCTGCAAAGTCATAGTCTAGATCTGGTTTCCCCTCTCTCTCTCTCCCTCTCTCTCTCTCTCTCTCTCTCTCTCTCTCTCTCTCTCTCTCCCTCTCTCTCTCTCTCTTTCTCTCTTTCTCTCTTTCTCTCTCACTTTCTCTCTATCTCTCTCCTTTCCCATCTCCTCTCCCTCCTCTCTCCCTGATGATATTATCCCCAGATCATAAATCCAGCCCTAATCCTCAACTCAATCTACAAATACCTACTAGACATCTCCATCTCATTGTCCTGTTGGTATCCAAATTTGAAAATGTCCAAGATTGAACTCATCATCTTTCCTCCAAAACTCATCTTTACTTGCAGGGATGCTACATCCCTAATCTGTTGATTACAGAACCATCCTTTTAGTCACTCAAGCCCAAGATCATGAGGTCATCTTTTGTTTTTCCCTCTCTCTAACCCCCCACATTCAATTTATAAAGTTCTGCTGATTCTACCTCCACAGGGAAAATCCTTCTCTCACACATCTACCCCCCTTTTCTCCATTCCCATAGCCACCACCCTAGTTCAAGCTTTTATTACCTCCCCCTAGATTATGTAATAGGTTCCTATTTATTCTCCCAACCTCCAGGCTCTGATCTACCCAGTCTATCTTTCACTAGCTACAAAAATCATCTTCCTAATGCACTTTTCCATAGATCTTACTTCCAACTCTTGAACTCTTCATTGACTCCCAATTACCTCTTGGAAAAAAATACATATCTTTGTTTAAATCCCTCCTTAATCTGCCTCTAACCTATTTTCTGAGCTTTACTTCACATTCCTTTTCCTCCCATACACTCTTCATTCTAGCTAAACTTGACTACTAGATGTCCCTCAAAATGAACATGTTATCTCTCACCTCCATGCATTTGCACAGCTATCCTATTCACATTTAAAATTAACATCTGTCTCAGTTTGTACTTTCAGAATCCTCTTCTGTCACAGGACAACTCAGATATCACCTCATCCATGAACCTTCCCTTGATTCCCACCCACCCACCTAAATGAAAATATCTTTTCCTGGGGGTGGCTAAGTGGCACAGTGAATAGAGCACCAGCCCTTAAGTCAGGAGGACCTGAGTTCAAATCTGGTCTCAGACATTTAGTACTTACTAGCCTTGTGACCTTGGGCAAGTCACTTAACCCCAACTGCCCCTCTAAAAAAAAAAGCAAAAAAAATAAGAAAATATCTTTTCCTTCCTCTGTTTTTTTCTTAAATGCTTTGCCTATCTTTCTTTTGCCCCTATCACCCTCCTACCACGTATTTCTCTGTCTGCGTACTTGAAAGCAGGGACAGTATCATTCTTTAATCTTTGTATAATTCTATTACCAGAAACTGGCATAGGACACAAAAGGGCCTGGCAATTTTGGGGATTTCTCACCTCTCTCTGGCTTGATGCTCCAACCTAGAAAATCTAAGGACTTCACTGGTGACATATCTCAAGTCAAATCAAAAAGCATTTATTAAGCATTTGCCATGTGCCAGGCTCTGTGTTCACCACTGGGAATGCAAATATAAGCAAAAAGTAAGCCAATCCCTGACCTCAGAGAGCTTACATTCTAATGATGGAAGACAATATATAAAAGGAAGCTCAAAGGAAGGTAAACGATGAAAGCAATGATTAAGAAAATCCAGATGCTCGGGAGTGCAGCCTTGAGAAGAAGGATGATGAACGCCAACTTGCCAGAATCCAACCACCAGCTCTAACATCTGGCCTTCCAAAGTTTTCAGCTGTTGTGTTTCCTCAACCATAGTGGGTTTTGGTGGTGTTTCAAGGACACAATAATTAGGGTTGAATTCTATGGATGAATTCCATGGATGAAAACAGTCTAGAATGATTGGGAATAGTGGAACCATGCCAGGAAGGGTCATTATTAAGTTGGGATGGGCTCCCTAGGGATATTAAGGAATTCTCTGGGAAAAAACAGGGTGTACTCATCTTTGAGATGGCTAAAAAAGTCCTCTCAGAAGGACAAAGATAATTTCTTCAGGGACCTATCAAGCCAATGAGTCCATGATCTCTTCAAGAGAAAGTCTGCAGTTCTGTGAAGAGAATAATTGTAGAATGAAATATTTTTGAGTAATTTTTCTAACACACCTTGTTTTTTCATAAAAATGTTATAATGACTTGTTTTCTACTCAGGAATCCCCTTTACAGATCCATCAGACTTGGGATAAGCACATCCTTATCCCAAGGAGGAGGAATGTGAAGAATAGCCCAAGTTTCATAGCTTTGTAGAGCACAGAGGGACCTTCATAATAGCTTTCCCTTTGGAGGATGAAACTGAATGCCAGAGTGGGCAAGTGACTTAATTAGTGTCACTTACCTAATTGGAAAAAAAGCCAGGCTGCAAACCAAGTTCCACTGGCTCTAAGACCAATGTTCTTTGTGGTATGCCTTGGTTTCCTAAATCAAGAACCAACAATGGTTCTTTACTTCCCATTGTATCCCTAGAATGAGGGCATTTCAGAGCTGGAAGGGACATGAGGGATTATTTCAGTCCAACCTCTCATTTTACAGAGAAGGAAAGAGGCTTATAAAAGAGAAGAAATTTTTCCCAAGGTCACATAGTTCTAGATTGTTTGAGATGCACAGTTGGGACTAGAACATAGGTCTTCTGGCTCCAAGACCAGGGCTATTTCCCCAGTCCAACTCTACCTTCAAGTCTCACCAAGCAGGGGCAACTCACTGTCTAACCTTGGGGAAAGTTTCAGTTTTCTCATCTCTAAAACGGCATTAATAATCACATCTACCTCCCAGGGTTGTATGAGAATCAAATGAGATAGCACATACAAGTTACTTTGCAAAGCTTTAAAAGGTTATATAAATATTGTTCATATCCTTATTGTTATTAAAGATATCAGGGTTCTAAAAAGACATTTTTTATCCTTCTATTAACACTTCTTTTCAATTAAACAATATGTGTACCATTTTTATTTCTCTTGGTACCCGCATTTATTTCCATTTTAAAATGTCTGTTCAGTTCTGGCCTTTCCCTCAGGAATGCTTGGAAATTTTCTATTCTAAAACCATTCTTTTTTTTTTGAGGAGGGGAGCAAGGCAATTGTGGTTAAGTGACTAGCTCAAGGTCACATAGCTGGTAAGTGTGTTAAATGTCTGAGACCCAATTTGAACTCATATTCTCCTGAGTCCAGGGCTGGTGCTCTATTCACTGGCCACCTAGCTGCCCCTCCTGCTCATTTTACAGATGAGGAAACTGAGAAGCCAAACCTTAGGATGTCAATAATGATCTGGGAATCCACATAAGATGCTGAGGAGGAGTGGGGGGAGGCGTTACATGGTTTGTTTATAAGTCACTTGGCCTCCATTTTTAGCTAGCCTTTAATTACTGAGACCCAGGAAAGACTTTAGCTTTAAAAGGCCAGGGTCTGCCACTGCATCCTGGGCCTATCGCCAACTGACCTGACCTATGTCTTGCCATTGGACTCTGATGACTCTTGAAGAGAAAGTGAGACTGATGACTTTGCACAGCTCTGCCTCACTTAAATCTAGTTTACTTGCAAGTCAAGACATCACCATCCCCACCCCCCATGTCATTGGTCCATATTGAGAACGACATGTGTTTTCTGTGGGATAAAATCAAAGCTGTCTTCTACCAAAAATATCCACTGCTTTTTGAGTGAGTTATACAGTAGCAAAGGATTCTTTTACCTTCATCTGTAGGGAATGAAACACAAGCTATATCTGAGCCATAAAAGGGAATTTCCCAGAGACTACAATGTGTAAAGGTAAAACAACTCGGAGAGCTCTGATTTCTGTAGCTCTTTCTCCAGACTGAACTTGGTCAATGGAAGCCTAGAGCTCTGAGTGCCATGCCCTAGGTCAGAGATGAAAAGAAGAGATGCAAAGGGAGTATCCTGCAGAGGACAGTGTCATGAATCAGCAGTGGATTCCGACCTTTTACTTCCAGGAACCAAGAAGCCACCGCCCATTCCTGACACAGCCTGGATCCCAGTACCAAGTGATTGAACAATAACAATAGTTTGAACATAACTGCCATTAGAGGATGGATGAGGAGGGCTTGCCTCTTTTCCAGGAGTTATGAGGTGGGCAGCACTGGGCTGGACCTGGCTGGGCTGCTGCAGGCTCTCAGGGTCTTCAGGGTTTGGAGCCAAGAGAACACTCAGCCCTGTATTTTATCTCCTCCATAATCTGGCTTCAAAGAAGGAAGTCAGCTCTTTTCATCCGTCCCCCAAGTCACCTTATAGACAAGTTCTATAGGTAAAAACATATGAGCCTGTGTCTGTGAAGGGCTTTGAAGTGAATCTCTCTTTTGGAGATTATTGACCAGGCTGAGCAATCATCTTTATCATCGTCATGGACCATCTCACTGGTCCTTACAACAAATCTGTGAGATAAAAAAAAACAAAAACAAACTTCAGCATGAAGAATATAAGTGACTTGCCCAGGATCACACAGCTACTAAGGTTGCAGATCTTAGCCTTCTTTCGTTAGGGCTCTTTCCACTCTACTTCCAGTTGCCTTATAGAACTTATAGGATTCTTGTGTATTTAGGGGAAATGGCTTCTATACTATGGGTCAAAGCACAACCACAAATTTTGCTACTGAGACCCCTCACCATTTTGGTTGCCCCCTTTGGGATAATTTTTAGACGATGATGATGATGATGGTGATGATGACGATAAAACATTTATATAGTGCTTTAAGGTTTGCAAAACACTCTATAAGCCTTACTTCATTTGATTCTCACAACTCTAGAAGGTAAATGACATTTTTTTCCCTAGTTTATACACGAAGAAACTGAGTTTGAGACTTGCCCAGAAACACAACTAATAAGTATCTGAGGAGAGAATGAACTCAGGTCTTCCTGACTACAAGTCCAACACTCAGACCACTAGGCTACCTAAGCTACTTCAATGTCCTTACTAAAATGTGGTACAAGATGAACACAATATCCTAGTTTATCGATGTCTTTCCAAAACTATGGCATTGTGAGAGTGGGGTTAGCAGGTATATCTCTATTAATGCAGAGACTAAGATTATGCAACTTTTTTTTGTCATTGCCATATCACACTGTTGAATCAAGCTGAGCTTATAGTCCACTGAATTTCCCAAATCTTAGTACATTAAACTCCTGTCTAACCACACATTCCACCTTCTCCATCTTGTACTTGCACATTTTTAAACTCATTCATAAGATTTTTAAATGTAAATATAATGTTATTAAATTATACACAATGTCCTAATCTGTCAAGACCTTTCTGAGTCCAGACTTTGTTACCCAGTATGTTAGCGATATCTCCCAGCTTTGTACGAGCTGAAAATTGATAAGCATGTGATCTCTGCTCTCGTCCAAGTCACTGATAAAAAAATGTTTAAAAGTAGAGAGCCAAGCACAGATTCCTAAGGCATTCCCCCAGAGACCTTATAAATGAACACTGACCCATTTGTGACTCCTTTCTGGAGTCAGCCATTCAACCAATTTCAAATTTGTCTAACTGTATTATCCGTCAAGTCCACCATTTCCATCTTTTATATAAGGACACCATCAAAGACTTTGTCAAATGCTTTGCTAAAATGAGGCAAACCATATATATCTATACCATTCCCCTCATTTCCCTAATTTGCCAGTTTAGTAATACTGTCAAAAAGTGGAATGAAGTTAGTTTATCGTGACCTGTTGTTGTTGAGGCTATAGGGACCCTATACTTCCTCCTTCTTTTTCTAGAGGTTCACTACTCATCTTTTTACTAATAGATGCTAGAATTTTGCTAGGATTAAAAAATCAAACTCAAAGAACTCATTCTCTTCCCATCAATGACTTTTCTTTGGGTACAATCCTTTAATCAATTCAGAAATCATCTAATTATATTATTGTCTAGTGCCGACCATTAGCATATTCATATTAAAAACATGAGCCTAACTTTGACCCAGAGATACCACTGCTAGGGACGTACACGAAAACCATTGATAAAAGAACATGTCCATAAATACCAACATACTGGGTAACATTTGTAGCAGCATTTTAAAAAATTTTGTGAATAAAGTCGATGCTTATCAATTGGGGAATGATTAGACAAAGTGTAGCATCTGAATGAATGGAATATTGATGTACTGAAAGAAATTACAAACACAATAAACACAAGGAAGCATGGAAATACCTTATATGAGCTGAGGAAAAGTGAATTAAGCAGGGTCAGAGAAACAATTTATACAAGGACCACCATAATATAAATGAGAACATCAACTCCAAAAAAATTGAAATTGAATGTGGCAAAATTACAAAGACTAGTGGCAGAAAAGAAATGTGAGTTGACACCTGTTCTAGCTACTTTGCAGTGTAGATGCCCATAAATGTGGACCTTTGCATAGTATATCAGATTTTTTAAAAAATGTTTATTGATTTTGTTGATATTTGTTCTCTTCCTTTTTCAAAAAATCCTTATCAAATGGAATGATTTTGGGGGCAGGAGGGAAAGATATGGAGGAAATGTAGGAAACATAAAAACAAGAAAAATAAATAATGAGGATTTTAAAGATGGATATATATTTTGAGTTTGGGGTTATTAAAGAATTTTTGCAATTTCCCAAAGTCACTGTCACCCACTCTCTTTCTACTCTTTAGTTATGAACCCAACTTGTTCATATGAAGTGCCTGGCCAAGTTCTATGGTTTGTCCATCTAACTGGATATCAGTATCTGAATAAGAATTATTCTTCATCCACACAAGCTTTCCTTTGTGAATGGCTAGGCCATACTCTTTTGAGTAGTTATCTCATATAAGAGCAACCAGCTCAAGACGTTCCTCCAAGAAGACTTTATCATCTATTAGGAAATCCTCTTCAACTCAGATTCTGCCTTGGATCTCCTCTATGATACTGGTGATCACCTTTCTAAAGCATACACTTCTCTGTTGTTGATAGGCTATAAAGTATATAATTCAACAGTCTCCCTTGGGAAATAGAGATATGCATGGCATGTAGAGATGATCAGGTATCACACAGGACAAATAAATAATTGTAATCAAGGAGAGATAATTAAAAAATTATTGCACTACCTGAAAGCCATGAAATACATCATCTTTCAAGAAATTATCAAGGAAAACTGCCCTGATATTCTAAAACAAGAGGGTAAAATAGAAATTGAATGAATCACCTTCTAAAAGAAATCCCCAAATGAAAACTAGCAGGAATATTATAGCTAAATTCCAGAGTTCTCCCAAGGAGAAAATATTGCAAGCATCCAGAAAGAAACAATTCAAGTATCATGGAGCCACAGACAGGGATAACCCAAGATTTAGCACTTCTACATTAAAGGAGTGGAAGTCTTGGAATATGATATTCTGGAAGGTAAAGGAGCTAGGATTACAATCAAGAATCACCTACCCAGCAAAACTGAGTGTAATCCTTCAGGGGAAAAATGTATATTTGATATAGTAGAGGACATTAAGCATTGTTGATGAAAATACCAGAGCTGAATAGAAAATTTGACTTTCAAACATGAGAAGCAAGAGAAATATAAAAAGGCAAACAGAAAAGGGAAATCGTAAGAGACTTAATAAGATTGAATGTTCACATTCCTACTTAGGAAAATAATATTGTAACTCATAAGGCCTTTCTCATTATTAGGGTAGTTAGAAGGAGTATATATAGTCAGAGGGCACGGATATAAGTTGAATATTAAGGGATAATATCTAAAAATAAAATTAAGGTATGAAGGAGGAATATACTAGGAGAAAGAGAAAAGAAGAGGGAGAATGTAATAAATTACTTCACATAAAAGAGGCACAAAAAAAGCTTTTACAGTGGAGGGGAAGTGGGAGAGAAGTGAAGGAGAGTAAGTGAACCTTACTCTCATCAGAATTGGCTCAAAGAAGGAATAACATACACACTCAACTGGTAATAGAAATCTATCTTACTCTATAGGAAAGTAGAAGGGGGAGGGCGATAGAAGAGAGGGCAAATTGGTGGAGGTGGTAGTGAGAAGAAAAACACTTTTGAGGAGGGACATCGTGAAAGGAGAGAGAGAATAGAACAAATGGAGAGGGGGGGAATAGGATGGAGGGGAATATAGTTAGCAATAACAACTGAAAAAAAAAACTGAAGCATGTTTCTTTGATAAAGGCCTTGTTTCTCAAACATACAGAAAACTGAGTCAAATTTATAAAAAATAAGACTCATTACTCAATTGATAAATAAGCAAAAGATATGATCAGTTTTTAGATGAAGTAAGCAAAGCTATTATGGTACTATTTCATATTATTAGATTGTCTAATAGGATATGAAAGATAAATAAATGTTAGAGGGGATGTAGGGAAAAAAAATGAGACCTTAATGCATTTATGTGGAGTTGTGAACTAAATCAACCATTCTGTAGAGCAATTTGGAACTATACTCAAAGGGCTATGAAATCATGCATGCCCTTTGACTTAGCAATACCACTACTAGGCCTGTATCCCAAAAGAGATAAAAAAAAAAAAAAAAAAAGGAAAAGGACCTATATATACAAAAATATAGCAGCTTGGGGGGTGTAGCAGCAGCAACATATCGCAGCTCTCACATAGCCACCCCAAAATACCCATAAAATAGGACTCTAAACTAATCCTAGAACTCCAAAACGCACACAAATATACTTTCCATTAAAGTCAGCTTGGCTACGAGAAACCATATCAGTACTGCAAACCGAAACCAGCCTGGCCTGAAGCCCTGGCTGAGCCCCGGGGGCGGCTGGATGGGAGGAGCCAAGGAGCCTCTCTGGTGAGCAGATTAGTGGCGGCTGCAGCAGCGTTCAGAACTAGGTCAGTGGGAATTGCGAAATCGGGAGAAAAGTGGTCCGGCTGAAAGACCTCCAGGGCTAGAAAGTGAAAGGCAGAGGTTTTGCACCCGCCTCCGCATTGCAGCTTCCGCGCCCTCGGCCTGCAAACAGCAGGGGGACGAAGCAATCATTCAGAGGCCTAGTGCTCTCGCATTGAGTGGCCTAGATCCGGATCGCGGTCTTGGGCTTTGGTCTTGTGGGTCTTCTGTATCCAGTGAGCCGGAAGTGGGAAAGGGACCCAGCACCTTCCTGAGAGCTACAGCAGCCGGGAGGACTCCAGCAATTTGGGACAGAGCTTTCCCTTCTGGAAGCAGAGCCCCACAGAGATTAAAAAAAAAAATCACAGACTGACCAACCACGAGTAAGAATAAGCATAAGAAGCAGGGTAAGAACAGCAATCAAACCCTAGATTCCTTCTTTGAAGAAAAGAAGGACCAAGGCAGA
>CM053592.1:139621381-139656229 GCA_028646515.1 Pseudochirops corinnae
AACGAATTAATGTATAACTTGATGAGTGAACAAATGAATGACTGAATGAGTATAAAAAAGATTCTGGTTACATAGTGTTACCTGCAATGCCACCCAAACTAAAGTTGCCTGTCAAGGACTCTTCCCTCTTCTACTAACAAGCAGTATCTGCAAAAATATCCTTTTGGTTCAAACATTTAGTCATATTGGTTTTGTCTATATGACACCAACCATTCAGAGAGAGAGAGAGAGAGAGAGAGAGAGAGAGAGAGAAAGAGAGAGAGAGAGAGAGATCAGGTAACAGAACTAACTGGCTCCGTACCATGCAAACAGAGCCATCACTTCTTCAGATTTGAAAGCTTATTCATTTAAAGGTTGAATCCTAGTTTTACAAGATTCCTTTGTACTTTGGGAGGAATGGAGTCAGTCCCTGGAAAAACTTTGAGTTGGGGAAAGAATGCTGGCCATAGCATCTGCAGTGAGGGCTGATTGTTAGAACATCTTTCTTTATATCTAGATCTGCCTCTCTGTTGCTACCATTGGAACCAGGCCAAAGGAAAAAAAAAAAGGTCTTATTCCTCCTCCATATATTAACCCTTCAGATAACTGAGGATTACTGTCATGGCCCTGAAAGCTTCTCTTCTAGATTCTAGACATCCTTAGTTCTTTTCACCAGTCTTCACGTGGCATGATCTCCAGTCCTTTCACCATCTTGGTAATCATCTGGATACGTTCCAGCTTATCAATATCCATCCTAAGCTATGGCACCCAGAACCAAGCACAGTGAGTGCTCCCTGGAGTGTGAGATCTGATCGAGGCAGAATACAAGGGCCTTGTCATCTCCCATTTATTCTGGACACCCCCATTCCACCCTTCATCACATCCTTGGGCAGTATTAGCCTCACTGGCTGACGTATCACACTTTGGAACATGTTGAACTTGCGGTCAACTAAGACCTCCAGATCTTTTCTCCATGGGTTGTTATCTAGCTATTCCTTTCCCATTCATAAAGTTGAACTCAAGAGTATGGCTTTATGTCCATATCATTAAATTTAATCTTATTTGAAGTGGCCATTGTTCTAAACCACCAAGATCCTTGCAGACCCTGAATTTTTCATCTGCAATGCTAGTTATGCAGATCTAGAAAGCATGCCTTCTATGTATTTTGTATTTTTTCAATATATCTTGGGGACCTCCCTCCAAGTTGATAACAAACCATTAACGATTATTCTTTGGATGCCGTCATTTCCTCATTTAACAGTCATTGCTCTGCCTTGTCCTCAAGGACAGCATGAGACATGTCAAATGCCTTGCTGAGATTCGATATTTACATCATTTCCCTAATCTACCATTCGAATTACCCTGTCAGAAAAGTAAGTGAAGCTAGACTGGCTAGTGTCAGCCAGAGAGGTGGCACAGTGAGCAGAACACTGGATAACATGAGTTCTAATCCTGCCTCAGACACTTTAGCCATGTGACGCTTGAGTCACTTAACTTGTCTGAGCCTCTGTTTCCTTATTTATACAATTGGGATAAAAGTAGCTTCTACCTCATAGTGTTTTTGCGAAGGTCAAATGAGATAATCTATATAAAATGATTTGTAAACATTAAAGCACTGCATAGTCAGCCCGTATTTATTATTACTTTTATGATGTCCCAGATAAGTGTCAAAGGGAAGATGGCAGACTTCTCTGTTATATCAGGTGAGATTTGGAGACTTGGCCTGCCATTTACTATTTTTTGAGATTTTTGGCAGGTCACTTCCCCTTTCCTCAGGCTCATTTACTGCTCTGTAAAATGAGAGGCAACATGGCATGGTGGAAGGAGAGTCTCAGGGCCAAGGAGACCTAGCCCTGAGACATACTGACTGTATGACCCTGGGCAAGTCACTTAACATTTCAGGCTCTCTCTAAGACTCCACTGTAACTTCCAGAAAAACTGCCATATGTATCAGTAGAGGCAATTTTCTCATTGGCAGTTGTCACAGGTCCAGTGAAAAGGTTGGAAAAGGTCATCACCAAGGCCTCTTCCAGCTCTTACATTGTCCAGCCCGCTTTCTAGTCCCATGAAGATACATAAAGACACAGCTTATGCTGAGTTTCCATTTATGCTCCTGAATCTATGGTATGAATTTGTTAAATGAGCCTTGGCAGAGCGACCTCTCATTATGATGCTCTGTCATTATAAAGATGGAGATTTTCCTTGGCTCTCCCAAACCACAAAGTACTTGGTGTTTGCTCCTTCTTTCTGTGACTTCACTCTCCGGCTGGACCCTCAAGCCTTTGTCTGCCGGCTCGACAGAGACTTTTGTGGAGTCCTCAGATTCTTGGAGCTTAGGACTGGGTTAGCAGATGCAATAATGAGAACAGCAATAGCTGACATTTCTAGAACACTTTTACAGCTATTTTCTCATTTGAAACTGACAACCTTCATCTGGTGGAGAATGCCAGGATTATTATTGCTCCCATTTTACGAGTGAGGAGATTGAGGCTTTTCTTTGAAAATGGTTTTCTTAGCCATGAAGGATGGTCTTTGGAAAGAACAAAGGAAAAAAAAGGTTAATAGGGAGTTGCAATGCAACATGAATGAAAACATATTTAAAGAGAGGGTCACTGCCTTTGATGAGTTCAAGTTACTAGAGCTCCATCTTAAGGCACTGGAAAAAGTAGCCCCTGGAAAGTGTCTTTTTTATAACTTTTCATCTCCTTCAGCACCAAACAGTGAGTGGCACACAATAAACACTTAAGAAATGTTATTGATTGAATTCAAAGCTAATAGCATGAAAATCAGCGAATTCCTGTTTTGCTGATCCAAATTACTGCCTTCAACTGAATGTCCTAGTGAAGTTTTTACATATACATAGATGTATGTAATATATATTACATATAACAGAGTATGTAAAATAGTGTATGTAATGTATATGATATATTACATTATGTATATATTATACGTGTATATTATATAGTATTATATATTTTGTAATATGCATACATAAACACATATGTATATTGTAATACATGTATTATAAAGGATATTTTGTTCTTCTTCAGCATATCAGACTCTTTGTGACCCCATTTGGGATTTTCTTGGTAGAGATACTGTAATTTACCACTTTTTTTCCCCTTTTCCAGCTCTTTTTTCACAGGTGAGGAAACTGAGGCAGAATTGAATGACTTGCCTGGCTAGTGAGTGTCTGAGGCCAGATTTGAAGTCGGGTTTTCCTGACTTCAGACCTACACTCTATCCACTGTGCCACGTACCTGCCCGTGCAAAGTACGTCTTTGCTGTTCAGTTGTTTTTCAGTCGTATCCAACTCCTTGTGACCCCATGTAGGGTTTTCTTGGCAAAGATACTGGAGTGGTTTGTCTTTCCTTCTCTGGCTCATTTTATAGATGAGGAAACTGAGGCAAACAGGATTAAGTGATTTGCCCAGGCTTACACAGCTGGTAAATGTCTGAGGCTGGATCTGAGATCATGAAGATGAGTCTTCCTGACTCCAGGCCCAGGAGTCTAACCAATGTACCATCTAGCTTTTCCAAAATTACATATATATATACACGTATGTGTATATACATCTATATGTATGTACATACAAGTATAAATATATGTGTATATATATATATATATGAATTATATTAAAACTACACTTTTGGGATATCATACATTCATACATACATATGTATGTGTATAATTTTACATATCATATCTGCACATTAATTTACATGTATATACACACCAAGACTTTTTGTACAAGGGAATATTTTCTACACTGAGAAAATCTTGTGTAACTTCCCTATTTCTTTTGATTATACCAATCTGATTCTAGTCATCCAGATTTTCAATCTATCTTCCTCAATTCTTCATTTTTTCTTGCCCTACTCCTTTTCCTCCAACTAATTGCCCAATCTCATGGATCCTATTTCTACCATATTTGTCATATTCATCTCATTCCTTCCACTCACTCGGCCACCACCAAAGGTCAGCCCCTCCACCCCTCTAGGACTGTGTCATTGACCTTGTCATTCACTTACTCACTTCAGCTTTTTTCAGCCTCCAATCCATCCCTCCCAGATCTGCCCAAATTATTTTCCTAAAGTTCATATTTAATATGTCACTCACCTATTCAAGAGACTTTAATGGCTTTCTTTGCCTCAAGGATAAAATGCAAATTCTTTTGTATGACTTGAAAGTCTTCACAGTCTCATTCTAGATTACCTTTCAAATTACTGTACCTTAGGTACTCTATTCTATAGGCAGTCTGCTGTTCCTTGAATCATAGAATCACAAAAACGCAGAATTTGAGAGAGGTTTCAGTAGCCATCTTAATCTAACCCATAGAAGCAGTCATCTGGCATCTTACCAGTTCTCGAAATCAGCCCAGTAAGTTTTGGACAGCTCTAATTGTCAGGAAATTTTCTGAAATCAAGCCTAAATTGGTCTTTTGATAGCTTTCACCCATTGTCCCTGATTATTTGAGATCACTTAGGAGAGTCTAATCTTTCCTCCACATGTGTCCCTTCAGATATTTGTAGATAGCAATCATGGCCACCCTATGCCCATGATGTTCATATAACATTGACCCAAGGCCTTTCACCAACCTGGTTGTCCTTTCAACACTTTCCAGCTTATCAGTGTCTGCCTTAAACCATGGTGCCCAAAACAGATGGACAAGGACTGAAGATGGATGGTCTTCTACCTCCCTATTGATAGAAACCATATTTTCCTTAATGCAGCCCAAGAGAACATTAGTTTTGTGGGCTTCTATATCACACTGCTAATATAACAAGTTTACAATGCATGAAGACCCTCAGAGCTTTTTTTTTTTTGAGAACAATTGCTCTCTAACTATGCTTCCCTTATCTTATTCTTCAACATTAATTTTTTTGTACCCAAGTATAAGACTATATATTTATCCTTACTGAATTTCATTTTATTAAATTCAACCTAATTTTTTAACCTGCCAAAATCCATTTGTATCATTTCTCTGTCATTCTGTATCCTCTATCAGATACCCCTTCTAGCTTTGGGTCATCTGCATGTCTGATGAGCATACTGTCTAGTCCTTTATCCAAGTCACCGATAAAAAAAATAAATAGCATAAGACCAAGTGTAGACCCTTAAGGCACTGCTCTGGGGACTTGCTACCATGTTGACATTGAACTATTAACTATTTTGTCTTTTAGTCTGCCTGTCTCACCAATTCTGAATCTATATTATATAATCCACACTCTTCTCTAAAGGATAGTATGAAGTACTTCATAAAAAACTTCACTAAAACCCAGTGAAGCTAGATTTCTATATGTATACTATATCTATACCATTCCCCTCATTTAATCTTTTAGTAGTCCTGTCAAAACAAGAAAACAGGTTAGTCTGGCTGGTGTGACCTCTTATTAATGAAGCCACACTGGCTCTTTGTAATCATTATCTCCTTTCTATGTGTCTCCCAACCACTTTGTAATGATCCATTCTAAAATATTCCTGGGAACTGAAGTCAGGCTCACTGATTTATAGTTTGTAAATTCTGTCCCTGTCCTTTTTTGCAGGTTGATATATTTGACCTTCTCCAAACTCATAGTACTTCTCTTTTCCATATTCTTTCAAAGATCGCTTTTAGTCACTCTGTAATCACATCTGTTATTGGCTTTTTTGTTTTTTGTTTTGTTTTCCCCAGTAACCAAGAATATAGTTCTTGGAGGTAACTAGGTGGCACAATGGATAGAGCACTGGGGCTAGATAAAATGGAATAATACTCGTAAAGTGTTTTAACCTCTATCTGCCCCAATTTCCTCATCTATAAAATGAGAATAATAGCCTCTATCTGCCGTAATTGCTGTGAGGACAAAATGAAGCAATACTTGTAAAGTACTTTGCAAAACTTGTTGTTCATCCTTTGTTTTTGAAGAGGACCAATGACATCAGTGGATGACTTCTTCAAAGTCTGACTGCTCTAAGTGCTCCACAGTGCCTGTTTCAGCTGCCTTCATGGCCTTTGGAACAAATTGTTCTCATCCATGCTTGCAAAACTTGAATCGCTATATAAATACTATCTATTATTATTGTTGTTGTTATTATTATTTCATCTAAGTCAGGTGACCTGCCCTGATCAAAGACAGTTCAGGGCTCTCTTCCCATCTCTTTACTTATCTTCAATTTCGAGTCCCCCTTAAATATCTTTGTTCTGTTATTTCTAATGTGTAAGTCATCCTCCTTGGCAGAGAAAACAGAAGAAAAATAAAAATGGAGCATTAGTTACTGAAAGGCTATGTAGTATACACATACACACACATATATTATATGTATATATGCACACGTATATATGTATGTGTACATCTATTTATACTACATAGCATACATACACATACACACACATACGGAAAGAGAGAGAGTATTTTCTGTACAATGTATTCCCAGTAGAGTTTGTATAGTTTACAGATCACTTCTTGGCTTCTTCTCTTTGTTATCCTTCTTCTCTACTCTGGGTGACAATTGAACGGAGGACTCAATCTCTCTTCATCTTACGTTAGATAGAGTAGCAAACAGCTTAGTCTCTCTTTTTTCCCCCTCTGTTTTTCATTCTCTGTTTTTCTCTCTGTTAGGATTTGGCAAAGTCTGTGTGGTCTCATGTCAGGATAGGACCATTTGGTTTGGGATAGGCAATCCGTTTCTATACTCATTTCATAAATAATTGTATGCATCATATGTTTAAAGTTATGGTTAAGGATTCTATTTTTATCATATAGAAATTATTTCTGATGAATTTTTGTGTTTATACAAGACTGGGAATTTCTACAATAAACCATTTGTTTGATGTCACTATTTAATCTCTCTTTCTGAGGCAAAATTGTGTATTTCTTCACTAGGGGTTAGTCATCCAGACCCCCCCCTCCCCCCATTGATCCTGTTGCCTAAAAAGGATATCTGACTCTCAAGACCTTTGAGGTATTGCATCTTTGATAACAGGGTTTTTATTTTATCCTGTAGGAAATGGAAAGCCTTTGCATTTAAAAATATCTATATCTATATATTTATTTTTAGGACGGGAAGGTGATTTAATCATATCTAAGCACTAGGAAATTACAAGAAGGGTAAGGGGATGCTTTAGGCATAAATCAAGTTAATAATAGGTCAGACTTAGTAATATCTGTCCAAAGGTAGAATAGAGTACCTCAGGAGGTAGTGAGTTCTCTGTCACTAAAGGTTTCCAAACAAAGTTAGATGACAGTGTTGAGTAGGTGACTCCTTAGGTCGGGATCAGATAAAATGACCTCTGAGGTCTATGTTCCTACAAAGGGAAGATGTGGCACTGAATATGTTTAGATGATCAGCCCTCTCTTCTGAGCTGTATTCTGTGAGAAGACCCTCAAACCTCAGCATCTGGCTTTGATTTCCAATTTCTGATGAACCAAAAATAACCTTACTCAGTGTCTGCAAAGAATCACTCAAGATAGGATTGGTGACTCAGCATTTCCATGAAGACAGCTTGCAATGTCTCTTTTGTCCAGAAAGCCATTCTTTCAATGACAATGATTTGTACCCATGGGAATCAGTTCATAAAACTTTTGTATTTTTCAATTCTCTGTTACACCAGATTGTCATGAAAGAGCATTGGCCTGAGAATCAGAGGGCCTACATTTAAATTCTGAGTATGCTTAGGGATCCTGGGAGAGTCACTTCACTCTCTGAATCTCGATTTCCCAACCTATAAAAGGAAGAACTTAGACTAGATGATCCTTGAGGCTCCTGTGAATTTAAAATATACACACATAGGTATGTATGTATGTATGTATTGAGAGTTTCAGAAGCAATGATCTGTGGAATCCCTGAAGTAAATGATGGAAAGGTCCCACGTATATGAAAATATTAATACTAGCTTTTTTTGTGACAGTAAAAATGTAGAAGCAAAATGGATGTCCATAAATTGCTAAATAAGTTGTTATACGTGAATGCGATGAAATTCTAGAAACAATAAAAGAAGCAATGGAGATGAGGAATTTAGAGAAATATGAGAAGACTTGAATGAGCTGGTATAAAGCAGAATGAACAGAACCAAGAAAATGATATATGCAATAACTATAATAATGCAAGTGAAAATTACACTAACTCAAAGTCTAATACTGTATAATCATAATGACCAATCTTTAACCAGCTTTTCAACTGAGGAAATGTCCCTCCCCCTTTGTAAGTTGGCTAGTTTTGCTTAACTGGTTTTCTTTGTTGGAAGTGAAGGCTTACGGGTGGGTGGGTGAGTTTATCCAGAAATGACTGATTTCTGAAAGCTTAAAAAGACAGACAGCTAAAAGATCTCAGATAACATATAAACAAAATTCACTCACACTGAGAGTCATAAGAAGTATGTTTTTCTGATCCAAGACAGAGAAGTCATACCAAAATGCTGTGTGTACAACAGTGAGAACTAAAGCCAGTGAAAGTCAATCTAAGCAGTAAATGTAAATCAGAGAAACAAATACACAGCCTAACTTAGAATTCTTTGAAATTTCTAGTCTTATGCATGTGAGGTGGGGGAAGGGCAGTTAGGAGGAAGTTGAATAAATTGTATTGGGCGGTAAGGTAGGAAGAGCATCAGACTTAGAATCAGGAGGAAAAATCAAAGTGTCTGAATTAAATTAGTCCAACCTCTATCTTAAGGAAATGCCTTTCTATAACATCTCGAAGTGATCATCCAATTTTTGCTTGAAGACTTATGGTTAAAGGGAGCCCTAAACCTACTGGTGTATACTGTTCTACTTTGAGACAGCTCTAATGGTTAAAAAAATATTTCCTTACCCCAAAGCTACCTCTCTGCAACTTCTGCATATTGTTCTGGCTTCTGTATTCTGGGATAAAAAAGAAGCAGTCCAATCCATCTGTGACATAACAGATTTCTGACTTGGGCTCATACCCTGTCAATGTTTTTGACTAAGTCTTCTCTAGGATACACATCTCTAGATCATTCAATCTATTTCAATATGGCTTAATCACCAGTTCCTTTTACTAATCTGGTTGCTCTCCTCTGGGTAGGATACACATCCTTTTTTCTATATCCTTCTGTAATATAAACTTGATTCAGGAACTCCTACATTCTGAATTTACATAGATGGGGTGAAATCTTAGGACCTCACTAAAAAAGTCCAATTCTCTCTTCTGTTGTGCCTCCACCAGAATTTCCTTTGGAAAATTCCAACTATGGCTTACTTATTGTTTGTTTCTGGCTTTCCCCCAATGTTTGTATCAGTGTCCCAAGTTTCTATATAAACTCTCAAGGTAACAAATACATATTGTACGTAGGATAGCTTTTATTTAACCCCATAAAATTGCAATATTGCAAAAGACTTAACGCATGGGAGGTACTCAATAGACATTTGTTAAAGTGAACTAAATGAATTAATCTATTATCTGTCACTGTCATTTTCTATAATTCATTTAATAAGGAATTCACTTAATAATAATGTCACTTTCACCTAGTGCTTGAAGGTCAGTTCATATTGCTAAGGCCTGCTGTGACAATTGTAGGATCTTAGAGTTAGAACAGACTTTTAATGCTATCTAGTCAAACCCCTTCATATGACAGGAAAAAAATTTGAAAAAATTGCAAAAGACTCATGAGAGCCCAAAACCAAATAGAGAAAAAACACAACTCATTCACAGTTGTCCATAAACAATCAACATGATTCTCCTCCCTCTCTGGTATAGCACATTTCCCACAAGGGTCCTGAGTCCTTCTAGCTCAAGACCATTCTATAGTTTGCATTCTCTTCAGAAGAAAACATCTTGGGATCACCAGTGGAGCAACATCTTGACATTTGGGTGAGTCTTTATCTCTCCCACGTAGTCTCTTCCAGATACATCCTACTACCTGGGAGTTTGGATTCCCTCTGGAATGGAAACATACTTCAGAGGCGCTAGATAGAGAGGACTCTTCCCAATGGAACTGCATTGTCCAAATAACTCTGTAATGTAGTGAAATTACCAGATACAGGTCCATAGGATTATAGATCGAGACCTAGAAAGAGCCTCAGAAGCCATTTACTCCAATCTTCTTACCTTAAAAATGAGGACATTTGAGACCTATGGAGGATTCAATGACTTGTGCCAGATCACACAGGTAGTAAAGGTTAGGGTGGAATTTGAACCCATTTTCCCCCTGAATCCAGAGTATCCAGGTCTTCTGTTAGTTTATATCATGGCTTTAGTCCCTTAGTGCTACTCCAACTATGAGAATGAGGGAGGGTGGTCACATGGGTAATCTTTTTTTTCTTTGTAAGAGAGTATTTTGCTCAGGAACTCTCCTCCTTTTTAAAGGCTAGTTTCCCGAATTCTCAAACTTGATGTTACCACCCACTGATAAAGAAATTTCTTTTCTAACTAAAAGGATATATTTTGTGATCACAACAACTAGTAAGTCTGCTCTTCCAATTAGAAACAGGTTCGAGGATGATATTGTCCATAGACTTTCCTGTGGGGTCGTGTAGGGGAGGATGCCTAGCTTCCATGTACTCTAGGTACTCTTGGCTGTTGCCAGCCTTTGGGTCCACTATGAAGAAAGGGAATAGTTCAGAGGGAAGAAAAATAGTTTGACAGTCAAAGGGCTGTACTTGAGGACCCAGAGCAGCAGTTCTCAACCTATTTCCAATGGTCTTAAGAACTGAGACACCGCTCCTCTATCTGTCTCCAGGTGGGTCCGCCCACATGCAGATACACCCACATACGAGTATTAAAGGGTTGCAGCATTAGGAAGGTTGAGAACCACTGACCTAGAGGGTCACATGTGGCCTCGAGGTTACAGGTTTCCTACCCCTGGACTAGGTAGTATCTAAAATCTGTTCGAACTCTATGATCCTATAGACCTCACAACAGCCTATAGAGATATGATCTGGCCTACAAGCCCTAGGTCAGTATGACTTATTGTTAAAGGAATTCCTTATTAAAGAAATTACATGAAAGTGACAGTGACAATAAAAAAATTAATTCATGTAATTAAATTCAGCCAATGTCTGTTAAGTACTTCCTATGTTCTAAAAATATGCTGGGAACAACAACCAAGATTCAACCCAGACCTTGCATCTTAAGGAATGTAGAATTCAATGTACTAGGGGGAGGGTTAGGCATGTACAGAAGTAACTGTGATATAAGGGATAGTGAGATCAGTATAAAGGGCAGATCTAGGCAAGATGCTATATGAGAAATTAATTGAAGACAAGAGATAACATATTCAGGTAGAATAGAAGACCTTAACTGAGTTTTGAAGGAAGAGGAAAATTTCAGTAGATGGAATTAGAGCGGCGAGTTTATTCCAAGTATGATGAATGGCCTAAGTGAGGCACCTCCACAATCCATTTGTTGTTATAGAAACCTATCTAGGAGATGTCTTCCCAAGTGGACTGTAAGGTCTCTGAGAGCAGGGATTTAGTCATCTTTGTATACCTCTTAGGGCTAGGCACAATATTCACATTTCCATTGATGAATTAAATGGATTGAATGGATGGATAAATCGTAAACTGATCCTGACATTCAATATGGCCTCAATTTACCTTGCCAGATTTATTTCGTTCTAGTCCTCTTCAGATACATAGATCAGACTCTTCATCCCCTGTTCTCCTCTGGCCCTTTTTACCTTTGTTTCTTGGCTCTAGAGAATTCAAATATAGAAGAGAAAACACTTCTAACTGAGGTGGGTGGATGGGATTAGAGAAGATTCATAGAGGAGATGGTTTTTGATCTAGGGCTCAAAAAATAGTCATGTAGGTATGATGTGTATAGATGGTGATAAAGGAAGTACTACAGGAGAAAGGCATTCTAGGTGGAAGGAGCAGTGTGAAAACAGGTGATATGGTGGAAACACTTGCAATGAGTTGGGTGAAGAGGGGTTAGGTTTGTTAGCCCCATAGGGGAAGAGCTAGGAATAATGGGTAGAAGTTATGGAGAGGGAGATATAAGGAAAAAAAACTTACAATTTTTTTTTCCAAAACTGCAATGGGGTACCACCAGAGGTAGTAAACTCTCCGTCTCAAGAGGTCAATGGGTTGGGACTACTGGCCATTAATAATCTAGAGAAGATCCTTGCTCAGGTATAAGTTGGACAAGATATCCTCAGAAGTTCCTTCCAACTCTGAGATTCCATAACCTATAAATGGGGAGAGATCCATGCTGGCTGGAGGACAGGGTGGGTGAAGGGGAGCAGTGAAGGTCAAGGTAGAGACAAATCACAGAGGACCTTAAACAGTAAGTAAATAAACATTTTTCCAACTGAGCAGATCATTAATTTACCTTTACTGAATTCAGGATCTGGGCTTGGGGCTTGGTTGTTTCATTTTGCTGCTGCCATAGTGGGAATAACATAGGATCATGGAACTCTAGCAGGAAGGAATGTTTCATAGACGCTGTCTAGTCAGCATGTGAATCTGGGTATTTTAACTTCAAATTAATCCTTTTTCCTCACCATGCCACATTTCCTTAAGTATAGAAAAACCCTACCAACACTATTTTTTTTTCAAAGTCTGCAAATAGGAATCACATCAGTCAGTCAATAGGCAGGTATTTAAACATTTACTTTGTTCCAGATGATGCTTAGAGAGATCTGCTAGTTTAGTAATTGGTAAATTTTTAACAACTATCTCTCTGAAAAGAAATGTACTTATGACACATTTTTATGGTTAACTTGAATTATTGATATTTTTCTCCATCACTTTCTCAAGTCCAGACAAACAACAAAGCAACAGATTAAGCCCTTAATTGGTAGCCTTTGATGATTTCCAAGGTAATAATGTTCACACTGAAAATTTTAACAATCAGCTCTGGCTAGGTGAGTTAGAGCTGGCCTTAGTAGGTCCCTGCTTCATACACTGTGAAGAAGGTGAGACACACACTTAGAGAAGGTCTGTGACTTGCTCAAGGTTGCCAAGCTTGTAAATGACAGAGCCTGGATTTGAGCCTAGGTCTTCTGCTTCCAAAAGCAGAGTTCTTTCTACTATAACATAACTTTCTACCATAATATAACTATTTGCTTTGGCAGTCCTAATTGGAGGTCTTTTTTCAGTGTTGGATTTAGGTTTCTGACTTTCAACTCAGCTACCACATTTGGTCACTGAAAGCCAAGTCCAAGGCTCCTGTTAGACCAGGAGAATATTTTACTATCAGGCTGCCTCAGCTATTATCAGGCTGACATTTCCTCTTCTGCTCCCCACTAATATTATAGGGTCCATCTACTAGCAGTACAAGGTACAGAGTATTTAGGAAATGCCTGGGTGATGACATAGCCCGCACTGACTCACTGACAGCCCTGCTCTCTTGGCCTAGTTGGGACATTGCCTGGTTGAGGCCTGTAAACACCCGGGCCTTACTTACACTGGGCTGACAGAGGCAGGCCTACTGAGAAGAGAGCAGCTGGGATCTACATGTGGAAGGAGACAATTTCAGAGTGTTTTTCACAAGGGATCCTCAAAGAATTCCTTGAATAATATGGTTTATGGAGAATCAAATGGGACTTTGCCTGAAACTAGAGGATGTTTTGGGGGAGGAGTGAAGTCAACTCTAGACAGATTAGAAAATGAAGTGCCAGGAGTTGGTACTGAGGTGTTTACCTCTTTCTTTTGGATGATGGTTTCAGTCTAAACAATGGCCCTGCTCCAGGGAACACATACTCTTTTCAGACATGATATCATCAATCACAACAGTATGGTGAGGTCCTTAGTGGTGATGCCTTGCAGGTATACATGGTGTAGCAGGTTTTTCAAAGCACTTTTCCCATCCATTCTCATTTGAGCCTCTCAATTTAAAAATTTCTTTTAAAAAATCATTTATTTGCTTTTAACATCCATTTTTAAAAAAATTTGAGTTCCAAATTCCTGCCCTCCTTTCTACACCTTCCCCACCCATTGTGAAGGCAAGAAATATGATACTATTATATAAATGAAATCATGCAAAACGTATTTCCATGGTAGCCATGTTGAAAAAAAAAAAAACCAAGAAAAATAAAGTAAGTGAAAAAACCATGTTTCAACCTGCATTTAGGCTCTGTCATTTTTTTTTCTGGAAGTGGATAGCATTTTTCATCATAAGACCTTTGGAATTGTCTTAGATGATTATATTGATCAGAATAATTAAGTCTTTCACAGTTGTTCATCCTTACAATATTGCCATTGCTATGTACAATGTTCTCTAGGTTCTGCTTACTTACTTTGTATCAGTTTGTATGTCTTCCCATATTTCTCCAAAACCATCCTGCTTGTCATTTCTTATAGCATAATAGTATTCCATCATAACCATAAACCATAATTTGGTCAGCCAGTCCCCAATCGATGGGCATCTCCTCACCTCTCAATTCTTTGTCACTACAAAATGAGCTATTATAAATATTTTTACACATGTAGGTTCTTTTCCTTTTCCTTTGCTGTCTTTGGGATACAGAACTAATAATGCTATTGCTGGGTCAAAGGGTATGCACAGTTTGATAGCCCTTTGGGCATAGTTTTAAATTGTTCTCCAGAATGGTTGGATCATTCACAACTCTACCAACAATGTATTTGTGTCCCAGTTTTCCCACATCCCCTCCAACATTTGTCATTTTAATGTGCATTTCTCTAATCAATAGTTATTTAGAGCATTTTCATATGAATATGGAAGAAATCTCTTGATTTTTTCTTCTGAAATTGCTTGTTCATATCCTTTGATGGTTTATCATTTGAGGAATGACTTATATTCTTATAAATTTGACACAGTTTTCTATATATTTGAGAAATTAGGCCTTTGTCAGAGAAACTTGCTGTAAAAAATTTCCCCAGTTTCCTACTTTCCTTTTGATCTTGGCTGCATTGCTTTTATTTATGTAAAACCTTTCCAATTTAATGTAAAAATTATCTATCTTACATCCTGTAATTCTCTCTATCTCTTTTTAGGTCATACATTATTCCCTTATTCATAGGTCCGACACACAAAATTTTACATGATCCCCTAATTTGCTTATGATATGATCCTTTATTTACAAATCATGTACCCATTTTGACCTTATCTTGGTATATTTTGCGAGATGTTGGTCTATAATATGGATTCTATCCCTAGTTTCTGCCAAACTGCTTTCTAGTTTTCCCAGTAATTTTTGTCAAATAGTGAATTTTTGTCCCAAAATATTTTTCTTTGGTTTATAAAACACTAGATTACTATGATCATTTACTACTGCATATTGTGTACTTAATCAATTAAGCACACCACTCTATTTCTTAGCCAGCATCAGATTATTTTGATGATTACTACTTTATAATATAGTTTGAGATATGATACTGTCAAGTCACCTTCCTTCACACTTTTTCATTGATTCCCTCGATATTCTTGAACTTTTATTCTTTCAAATGAATTTTCTGTCTCTACAAAATACTTTTTTGGTAGTTTGATTGGTTTGTGTTAGTTGACATTAGTTTTGATTTGGTAGCTCTCAAGGGGAGACAGACACAGGCTGAACTTTATCATCTCTAATTTATAAAGAAGGAAACTGTCCTGGAAAGATTGATTAACCTTCCTAAGGATGCATAGTCAATAAGTCGTATCATATGGTAATAGAATCATGTGATTTCGTGCTGGAAGGGACTATATAAACCATCTAGTCTAATCTTCTCCTTCCCTAGATGAGGAACCTGGAGGCCAGAGATGGAAAGAGGTTAACAAGATGTAACAAGGTTATACAGGTATTAAAGGCAGGAATCCATAAGTCTTTTGTGACAGAATTGGGCCTAGAACCAAGGTCTCTAGTCTCTGAAGTCAGTGCATGGACATTATAATCAATGTATAATGTATAATCAATTATATGTGTGTATGCATATATATATGTTCATATACATATATGATTGTGTGTACATATATATAATTATATATGATGTATAATGAATGTATAATCAATTATAATCAGAGAGACAATGGTTTAAATGTTAAAAGAAGTTGTTTCCCCTAAAGTTAGATAATTATTGATTGTCTAGAATAAGAAAGTGATGGAGAAGATATTAATAAAACAGATACTTAAGAGTGCATTATGGGATTGTTAAAAATTTATCAGCACATCCCTGTTCTTATCCCTCTTGAACCAAGTTCCCTTGTAGAATATTAGGTCAAGAGCTAAATCCTACCAATTCTTGCTCAGAGCTCTCTGAAATTTGCTGTCTCCAACTAGAAAGTCAGTACGGATATAGAAGGTAGAGCACTAGAACTAGAATTAGTAAGGCCTAACTTCAGACCTTACCTTTGACAACTACTGACTATACAGCCGTGGATTCAATTCATAAACATTTATTAAGTGCCTACTATGTGCCAGAAACTATGTTAAACATTGGGGCTATAAATAAGAAAAAGAAAGCAAGTTCCTGCCCTCAAGGAACTTACAGTCTATCCGGGGAAGACAACACACAAAATAAGTTGTTTCACCTTTCTGAGACTAAATTTCCTCATGTATAAAACAGAACTATTAATATCTAGAGTACCTAATTCATAGTATTACAGTGAGGCTTAAATGTGAAACTGTCTTGAAAATTTCCAAACACTATTAAAATTATTGTAGGGTACGTGTTGGAGTCTGTATGTCTTTTCCTTCCCTATCTAGGAACAGTTTTAAGGTAGATAACTCCTAAGATTCTTGTCTTTTCTACCCCAACAACTAGTAGAAAGAAGAATCTTGCTGGTTAGAATTTAAACGTAGCAAATGGAGACTTTGGGTCAAAAACACAAGATTAAAATTGTCTTACTTCCTATACAAAGTGGTAGAGTTCCTTGCACAGAAAGGGTAACCTCAGGAAGGAAAAGACAGACGTGATTCTCTTCATCAGACATGGAGAGCCACCAGGACCTATGTGGTTCCCGGACAGACTGAGACCAGGGAGTCTCAGAAAGTTTGCATATGCTTTTGATAAGTGTGCAGACATATGGATGATTATCTTAACCAAACCTCCAACCAGTCTGGGGTTTTTCCACCCCAATGAAATATGCAGAGTTCAGCTGAAAAATTAAATCAAGCCATCAGGAGAGTGGCTCAGGGGGGATCAGAGGCCCAGGCAGTAAGTAGCACGTTGTTTTGTAACAATTCCCTCCATTTTCTGCCTGTTTCTTAGCACCCAGCACTTTGACTTGGCAGTGTGCCTGACACAGTTTGTTGACTGACTGACTCTGAATCTTGGTTTGGGGGAATAAAGTGGAATAAGATTGGAAAGGCGGGGAGGGCTTTAGATCTATAATAGAGGACTTTATATTAGATCCTGAAGGTAAAAAATAGAAAATGAAGTTTAAGTAGAGGAGTGATGTGGTCAAGTCTATACTGCAGATCTTGGCAGCTGAATGAAGGATGGATAAGAATGAGGAAAGACTTGCTGTAGGCAGACCAGTTAGAAGGCTGTTGCAGTAGTCAATTTGAGAAAGGATGAGGTCCTTGCAGTAGACTGTGGCTAGCTATATGAATAGTGACAAGGGAATGTTTGTGAAAGGTGTTGTGAAAGTAGACAGGACAAGATTTGGATATGTGAGGCAAGTGACAGTGAGGGATCTAGGATTATATCAAGATTTCAAGTCTGGCTGCCGGGAAAAATATCCTTCAACATCAATGGAGAAGTTTGATAAAGAGGGAAGGGGCTTGAAAGGGGAGAAAGATAAGTTCTTTTTTGGCCATGGAATCTTAGGTTTCAATCTGGGAGGGATCTTAGAGACCATCAAGTCCAACCCCTTTATGTTGCAGATGAGGAAACTGAGGCTGAGAAAGGTTGTCCAGGATCACACAGCTAGTAGGTATCTGAGGCAGAACGTGAATTTACTGCCACGTGGTTGTCTCTGAAATGGAAATGCCTTCCAGAATTCTGTTGACTAAGTCCAAAAGACAGCTGGTGACATGAGACTGTAGCTCAAGAGGGAGACGGGGGCTGGATATGTTGACCTGGATATCATCTACATTTGTTCAGTCGATTCCGTTGTGTCTGACTCTTTGTGTCCCCATCTTGGGGTTTTCCTGGCAGAGATATTGGGGTAGTTTGCCATTTCTTTCTCCAGCTCATTTTACAGATGAGGAACTGAAGCAAACAGGGTTAAGTGACTTTCCCAGGTTCACACAGCTAAATAAGTGTCTGGGGCCAGATTTTAACTCAAAAAGAGGAGTGTTTCTGACTCCAGGCTTGGTACCCTCTCCACTCTGCCACCTAGCTGCATTGAAGCCATGAGAGCTGATGAGATTGCTTACAGAGGAGATTGGGAAAGGGAGAGAGTATAACGAATTCAGAGGTGATGGTCTGTGGCAGAATTTAGATACCATGGTGAGGAAGAACAACAGGGTGAGGGGTTGTAAAGGGGAAGATGGAAAGGTAAAAGTTTATGATCAGGTAAAAGCATTTCAGAGTTGGTGGACATGGATTAAACACTGTTGGGTGATGGCAAGGTCAAAAGTATGGCCTTTTCTGGATATAGCTGAAGGGGCAGCAATGTCCTTGAGGGAATCATTAATATGTACATTTAAAATGCCTATAGCATAAGGACAGGAATTGAAGTAAAAAAAAAAAAAGCTGCCAGGTGCCGAATTGATTGGGGAATAATTTAATTAATTGATTGATTAATAGCTAGCATTTATAGAGTACTTTATAGTTTGCCAAGCACTATCTCATTTGAGCCTCACCATAATCCAAGAAGGCAGGTGCTAGCATTACTCCTATTTCACAGATGGGAAAACTGAGGACCCGTGAGAGTGGCTAAGGGACTTGTCCAGAGTCTGCTGCTGAGAATCTGAGGCAAAAGGAGAATGCTCTAGGAGGTGAAGATAGAGGCCGCTAGGACCTGGACTGGGTGATAAGTTAGGAATGAGTACATCTCAAAAGAAGATGGGAACCATGAGGGAGACCCCATTTCACTTGGGGATTACCCTAATAACTGACACTATCCAACTTAATAGTGTCATTCTTAATATGCGAACCGAATACTCTATATGTGGTCTGACCAGAGCTCCTTGGGTTTGCAGGACATACCTTTCTTTATACAGCCTAAGATTACACTTGCATTTTTGACTGACATATCACAACGTCAACTCAGTCCACTAAAACCACTAAATGTTTGCTCAAGTCTTGAATAGACATTTAGAAACACACACGGTAGTTAGAGCCCAGTTCTTTCCAGGATAATATGTCAAATCTGTGTGCCAGCCCTGAAATGAAGCATCTCCCTGTCTGCCCAGCTGTGGGCTCCTGTCCAGCTGTGCCCTGAGGAAGAGGAGGGACCACAAAAAATTATTACATATGGACAGATAAAAAAACTGAGGCCCAGAAGGTGAAATAACCCGTCCACTATAGCTAATTAGCATCAGAATCAGAGAGGGTGCTTTAGTTTCCTAACTCCTAGACTCAATTTACCTGGCAGATAACAAGCTAATTCATGTTAAAGTGTTAATGACTTATAAAGATCATTTCCTGGACCTTCCCTTACCTATGGCTCCCCAAATCGTTTTAAAGAAGGACACTCATGGTGATTATATTGCTTCAACCAAAGAGTGAATATCTAACAGTGGTCATTCTAGGCTCTGTAACAGGTTATTGGAAGAAGCTAATTTTCAGTGGGGTGAGGAGGGAGGAATGGGTAAGTTTAGTGGCTCGTGAATTTGCATTTATATCATATTTTGTATTTATGTCATATTTTAAAGCTAACAAAATGCTTTCTTCCCAAGAACCCTCTCAAGAAAGACTATCTAATTTTTTCAAGTATATTTTAAATGAATTTTCTTCAGGGATTGGTTAGATTTGATGACAATTGGGTAATTATAACATTCTTTTTCTTGTCACTATTGATTGTGTTGAGGAGAGTTCGATACTGATATTTAGTACACTTAATACAGGAACGCAGCATAGTACATGGATAGAGAGACAGGAAGACAGTTCAGATCCTGCTTCTGATACAGACTGATTGTGTGACCTTGGGTGAGTTAATGGGCCAGGCCACTCTCTGAGCAGATAATAATTTTCATTGGTAAAGGGAGTTTCCTCATTGGGAGTTCCCTATGTTAATGAAATCATGAGTCTGATATAAAAAAGTAGGGTCATTTGTAAATAGGAACATTTTCAGTTGTTTCAGTCATGTCTGACTCTTTGTGACCCCTTTTGGGGTTTTCTTGGTAGAGATACTGGAGTGATTTGCCATTTCCTTCTCCAGCTCATTTTACAGATGAGGAAACTGAGGCAAACAGGGTTAGGAAGTAACTTGCCCATGCAACTAGTGAGTGTCTGAGGCTGGATTTGAGCTCAGGTCTCCCTATCTCCAGGCCCAGCTCAGTGCTCCATCCACTGGGCCACCTAAAAAAAACTGCCCCAAAGAGGAACATTTAAAGAAGTTATTCTTAATAATTAAGCCCCTTGTAGGTAAGAACTGTTTTCACTTTTGTCTTTTTAGTCTCCTGCACCTAGTATGCTGCCTGGCACATAGAATTTTTAATAAATGCTTTTTGAATTGAAATGAATTAATTGAGGCAAGCCACAATGATTACAGTGCCTCTAGGATATCTCCCAGTTTTTGATTCCTTGCATTTATGTCACAAAGTTGAGTCAGTTGTCGAGAAAAATCCAAGAATTTGGGGTCTATGTTGTCCAGACTGAATATCTACATGAATCTAATCCCTCAGATAAATGTTCAAGTCTTTACCTCATTTTGCTGAATTAGGCACAAAGTAAAGGACAGAGTCACTTGCTGATTAGAAAGAGTTGATAAACTGCCATGTGAAGCCAGTGTAATTTATGAGAGGAGATTTTTCTGATTCCCTCATCCCCTTGGAAGAGGCAGAGCATGGTTACTCTGTGCGTATCTCACGAATACTCATTTCTGAGAAGGATGAAACTGGGTAACGCCCTGCAGTGAGCAGCCTTCCACCCAACACCCCTCCTCTCATCTAAACACTGGATTCGACTTTGGAAATTTGAAAAAAATTTTTTTACTAGTAACAAAGCCAGCAGACCATCTTAAGAAAGTAAATCGAATGGGAAGAGCACAGGACCTGGGTTGACCCAGGTTGACACAGGATCAGCAGAAGACCTGGGTTGACATTTGGGTTTGACCTATACTAGCTTTATGACTTCGAGCAAATGTCTGCTTTCTGGCTATCAGTTTCCTCTCAGTGAGGATGATAACCCTTGTCTGGCTGAGCACCGCCCCCTTCCCCAAAGTTGGTGTGGTTTCTAATGCAATAACACCTATAAAAATGTTGTAATTATAAGTGGTTGTAGAAATAGGGGTTATTGCTATCTCACAGTCTCCTGTGTGGGACCTTTGTGAAGGGCTTCAGCAACACAGAGAACAAATCCACTTTCCTAGATTCCCCCATTTCTCTTGTCTTGGATGTATCTACCCAAAAAGAATTGGGGAAAATCTCTCCATGGTACCCATTCCCCAGTATCTTAAAACCGATTTCTCACTTGAAGCATATAATTCATAGTGTCAGAGAATTGTTATTAAAAGAAGAAAAATAAACAGATATCCTTGAATGAAAGGAAGAAAATGGGCAAGGCAGGGCTGGATGACCATACAATACAAGATTTAGGACTGAAAAATACCTTAGGAGGCTATCCAGTCCAACGTTATCATTTTTGAATGAGACAGTTAAGACCAAGGGAGTTTAGATGACCTGCCCAAGGTTACCCAGGCTCATAAGTATGCAGTGGGGTCACAATTGGAAGCCAGAACTCTGATTCCAGACCCAGCATTCTTTCCATTGCATAGAAACTTGAATTTCACTCAATTCTTAGCTATGGTACCATGGGTCAGGTACTTTGCTTCTCTAGGCCTCAGTTTCCTCATCTGTAAAATGAGATAAATTCTCCTTATACTAACACAAGATTCTTATGGTGAAAGTACTTTGTGTACAGACATTAAATACTATAGAAATGTCAGTTGTCATTAATGTATAATCAGACTAACCAAGGTCTTTTTTGCAATAGTTTCTGAAATTGTGCAAGATTTCACCTGAAAGATCCTTCCATCTGCCAGATCATTCTTTAATAATTCAGCTGTCAGAAGGCCTAGGATTATAACCTAGTTCTGCTATTAATTATGCATGGTTGTTGTTGTTGTTGATTTGTTTTATCTGACTCTTTGTGACCCCATTTGGGGTTTTCTTGGAAGAGATACTGGAGTGATTTGCCATTTCCTTCTCTGGTTCATTTTACAGATGAGAAAACTGAGGCAAACAGGGTCACAAAGCTAAGTAAGTGTCTGCCAGGTGGTGCAGTGGATAGAGTGTCCTCCCTGGAGTCAGGAGGACTGAGTTCAAATGTGGTCTTAGACATTAACTATATGACTTTGGACAAGTCATTCCCTTGCTTGGGTTCCAGAATAAACATCTGTAAGATGAAAGGATTATGCTAAATGATTTCAAGTTTCCTCCCATCTCCAAATCTTTTTCCATTATTCTTTTTAGAAAAAGAAAAAAAAAACAAAAACTCTGGTACTTTCCTGAAGCTTCTTAATTTGTATTCTGTATGAGAGTAGATACAGGTAATTTATTTCACCTTCAACTTTCTTACTTTCTTTTCTGCCAAACTTTCCATTTTCCCCTATTAATAACCGTTTTATAATAGTGAGTATTAAATGCTTTAAGGTTTTACATATATTATGTCATTAGGTGCTTAATAAATGTTTCTTGGATTGGAGGGGATCCTCACAACAACCCTGGGAGGTAGGGGCTATAATTATCCCTATTTTACAGCTGAGAAAACTGTATCTGAGAAAGGGGAAGTAACTTGCCAGGTCACAATGCTAAGTTAGTACCCAAGGGAAGATTTGAACTCAAGTCTCCTTGACTTTGGGATCTATCATTCCACCTGCTGCATCTCCCAACTCTTAAATGCCTTTGCGTTAGCTAACCCCCATGCTCGGAATCCTTTCCTTCCTCACCTCCGCCTCATGTAAATACTTTCTTCCTTCAAGATTTGAGTTAAACACTACCGTCTACACGAAACCTTTCCTAATACTCCTACCTTCCAGTGTCTCCTAAAACTATCTGATATTTATTTTGCATGTTGTCTGCATACACATACATACATACATACATGCATATACATATACATTGTTGTTGTGTGGTCACGTCTGACACTTTGCCACCCCTTGGACCATAGCACACCAATGCTGTCCGAAATACTGTAGTGGTTTGCCATTTCCTTCTCCAGCAAACTAAGGCAAAGGCAGGCTAAGTGACTAGCCCAGGGTCACACAGCTGGTGAGTGTCTGAGACGAAATTTTAACTCAGGTCTTTCTTACTTCCATCCTAGCACTCTATCCACCAAGACATGTAGCTGCCTGCATACTGACATAGTCTCCACCAATAGAATGTAGACTTCTTGAGAGAAAGGATTATTTCATTTGTGTCTTTGTATCCACAGTGTCTGGCACATAGTAGGGTCTTAATAAATAGGTGGTGACTGATTGATTGATGCAGTCACTGGCACTTCGCTGTGGGGGAATGGCAGATCACACAGCTTTCCAGGGTCTCTTACAGTGACCATGCCCTTCAGGAGAGGAAATCATTGTGTATCAGAACTAGAAAAGCCCTAGAACTCTTTCCCCCATAAATACTTCATATAATGAATGGGGAAACTGAGGCCCAGACCAGGCTAGTGATTGACTCAAGGCCACACAGTGAGTTTGTGGCAGATGGAGCCAGGATTTGAAACCAGTGCTGTGTAATTGAGGGAGGTAATAGATAGAGGATGCAGAGATGGTATAACTTAGCAGATTTGAGAAAACCAAAGGTTTTCCCAGTCTAAGGTAATAATTCACTGGTAAGAGTTTGCTCACTTGGGGTTTCCCTTTTCCAATGAATTTTTTTAAAGATAAATTCATATTTTAACAGTATTGACACACTTGTTCTTCAATTACAGAATTATGTCAGAGCTAGAAGAGACTATGAAAGCCTTCTAGTTTAAGTTCTCATTTTATGGGAGAGGAAGCTGTGATCTAGGGGAAAGAAGTGACGTGCTCAAGGCTAAACACGGAGTTAATGGCAGAGCTAAAACTCAGGCCTTCTAATTTCCAGTCCAGGGCTCTTTCGACTGTACCAGGAAGTCTTTGGAGTTAAAGGTTCCTTCTGATTCCAGATCCTATGATTTTTCTAACCTTCTTTCTTACATCACTCACAGACTGATAGCAGCTGATTAATGAATTTGCCATCAAATAGCATCAACCCAACCTTTGAGGCCATAGCACCTGAAAACGAGAAGAAGAAACGTTTACTAAATGACTTACTGTGTTTAAATCACAAGACGTTTTAGAGAGTGACAGGTACTATGTGTCCTTTTTGTTGTACATTCTGTTCTTGTGTGCTAAGACCTACCGCCACCCCTAAAGTGCCTACCCCTTGCTTTGAGCCAGTGTAGAAAGTTCTTGGACAGATGGGCTAACTGGCTGTATCAGCACCACTCCTTAGATTCAGAGGCAGAGTGTGCACCAAGTTCTATACACTGAGTGCATAAAATTAAAAAAAAGAGTCAAATATTTATAATGTGCCTAAGCAACAGACCTAGGACTCAATGAGAATAATCCATCAACTTGGCCCTGCTGGCTGCACCTTGGAGTTAGATACAAGGAGACTCTAATTCACTGCTTGCCAAATACTAAAAATTGAAAAACACACTGCCAGCTCAATTTGTTATTCTGATTATTGGACCATGTCCTTCTCCAAATTTCACCTAGTTTTATAGAATATGTGAAAGTGATCTTTCCAAATTGATGGTCTCATATGTTGTGGGCAAAAATAAAGAATGAGTCCGGGCTAGATCAGGCCAAATGTATCTAGATTTGCCAGAAAGCAATGTGGAAGCTGATCATGTCCAGATCTCCTTGTATAGGTTAGCCAAACTTGGAAAATCATAAAGGCAATGGAGCCCAGGACTGAATGAATAAACACTCACAGGTTATCTAGGCTGACCAGCCTTCAAATAGAAATCCTTTCCATAGTATCCCCAACAAGTGTGTTCATCTTCTGCTGAAGGCTTTCTGGAATGGAGAGCCTATGATCTCCTAAATCAGTCCTTTCTATTTTTTTTTAGATCTCTCTGACTATTCCTTCCATCCAATCTTTTCCCAGTGTCTTATTGTGTTATGGAAGTGATCCTAACTTCTTTAAGGCTATGATAGAGAACAAATTCTAGTTGGTCCTTCCAAGGTAGAAAGGCTTCATAATTAGCCTATCTCTGTATGAAGACAATCTTGGATTGAGGCAGCAAGGTGATCCAGTGGATAGAATACAGCTCCTGGAGTCAGGAAGACCTGAGTTCAAATCCATACTCAGAAGTTTATTAATTGTGTGACCCTGGATAAGTCACTTTACCTCTGTTTGCCTGAGTTTCCTTAATTGTAAAATGGAGATAATAACAGGACCTAACTCCTAGGGTTATTGCAAGGATCAAATGAGATAATGTTTGCTAAATGCTTTGCAAACATTAAAGTGCTATATAAATAAAGGGTAGCTATTTTTAACTAAATTTGGAGAAGCTCATGGCCAAGTTGATGGATCATAAGGTGAAGAAAGTTTAATGAATTTTTCAGCATAGTAATTTTGAAGCCCATCTGGAGGGATAAATCGCATACTTTTTTGACGTATTGAAATATAATTATTAGGAAATGCTTCCTTTTATTGATCTGCATTTGCGAGTTGACAAAATAGTTACTTTCATCTTATCACCTTTAGTTTCTCTGTTGAGATCTTTTTGAATTCTGAGTCAAGATCAATTCTATTTCTAAATTTTGTTATTCAAACTGTTTGCTAATTGTCCCAGATTCAGATCATCTGCAAATTTTATAAGTGTACCATCTATATTTTCATCCACTTTAGTGACAAAAATATTGAACAGCCCAAGTCCAAAGAATGGGCTGTCACCATGCATTGTGTATCTATGAGATTACAGATGATTGAGTATTAGAATCTACTAATGAGTAATATTAGCTTAATAGCCTCTTTATTTAGCTGGTGAAGGCATTAGAAACTGTTAGCACATGCTCCAAAATGGTCCAGAAATTATTCTTTGTATGTTAAAACTCAATGTTCTTTTTTCCCTTCTTCCAAATCTTCTGTCATATTCTAGGAGACCTTACTGAGAACGAGCAAAATAAATTAATGATTAATCTAGACTATCAATGGTTCCTTGTTACCTACCCAAATGAAGTCTCCATCCCTTAGCCTGGCAACCAAGACCCTCTGTGACTTGTCCCTCAAGTTTGTTTCTGATTTCATCTCCTATTACTCACCTTTATAATGCCTTCCTGGTAGTAAGCGCTTAATAAATGTTTGTTGAATTGATTCACATATCTATTGTCAAGTCAGACTGACTATTTGACAACTTCCCTAAGCACTTTGTTTATTACCAGCCTTAGACTGCACCATTTCCTCAACTCAAAATGCCCTTATCCCACATCTTCTTACCCAAAGCTTTCCTTCTTCCAGACCCAGATTAAATGTTGTCTGTTCCATGAAGATTTCTTTCTGATAGAAATTCCCCCTGATAAGACTCATGTCTCCCTCTTATGATCTTCTTCAATAAATTGTGCTTCCCTTTTTGTATTCATCATATTCTACTTTGCACAAGTATCTGTGTCCATGTGTTATCTCACTTCTCAGACTATAAACTCCATGAGGGCGAGGATTATGCCTTATTCTGATAAACCCTCCAGCTGCCACTCTCAATTGATTCTGATGCCTCATCAGAGCATGAAGGAGGGCCAATGATCTCCAAGGAAATACTAGCAAAACAAAGGTCTGGCAGGTGCTGCCAAGGTGAGAAGGCTTTGAGCAACATTTAGTACAGTGCCTACATGTTCAATTCAGTTGAATTGAGCCCAGGCTTGTTGAAGGATTGAATGTCCATCACAGTGGAACCCGTCTAGCTAAATTGGGAGCGGTTCATCACTTTCTTGTTTGATTGATAATCTCCTATAGCATACCATGGTTAATGGCATCTGTGTGGAAGGGGGGAGTCACAGCAATGAAATCCAAGCTCTTTTGAGGACACTAAACTCAGGGCCTGAATAAAGCATGACCTTTCTGACTCTCATTCAATGAAATGATGAAGAATGAATGAGATTGAACATACAGATACACAGTCCTAATTAAACCATCCTTGATAGTTGAGGGACATTAGCTACAACATAAAAGTGTGTGTTGGGAGAGAAGAGCTAGATGTACTTTCACAGAATCACCTCTCCACGTAGAGTGATTGGTTTCTGGCAACATCCTTTAGAGTGATTTTGGAAACACAACTATTTATGACCCACCACACAGCAACTCTTGCTGCCCAAAGATGCAGACCCAGACCTTGAGGACATGAATCTTGTCAGTCACACTGCTACAAATCTAACTAGGCCTGGTCTTATGTAGCAGGAATCCAAGCAGATAGTCATTTTGGCTCTCTCACTCTGGAAAATATAAAGGAGTACTAATTAATCATCAAACTAAGCCCAGAGGAAGACAATCTTATAGATTCTTGAGAGACAGGAACATTATGTTCAGGGAGGAATTGCTGTTATACTAATGGCTCAGAAAAAGCTAATGTTTTCTTCTGCCATGTGCCTTCTGGTCCCTTTTATGAGCCTATTAAAAGTAACACAAATTCCATCATGTAGCATCTTACTACATCTACACTTAAAAATTTCCCTTTCATATGTTTTCCATTCCAGTGAAACTAGTTTACTTGCTGTTCCTCAAAATCTTCTTGCCCCTTCCTCTTCTGCACATCTTCACAGGTCATTCCCCCCCTCTTCCCCTTGAATAGATTCTTTTCACACCTCTTCCTTTTGAAATCTTTTCTTCCTATAAGGCTCAACTTAGATGTCACCTCTTCAGTGAAACCTCCCCTCATATTCCCAATTAAAAGTTATTTCTTTGCTAAATCTAGATTGCCTAGACCACACAAAAATGCTTGATAAAGTATTTCCCATCATTTTTATTGAGAAACTAGAGACATGTGGATTAGATGATAGTACAATTCGATGAATTTTGACCTGGTTAGATGTCTTAACTCAAAGCATAGTTGTAAATATTCAGCATCACTGTGGCAAAAAGTCTCTGATGGAGTGCTCCTGGGATCTGTGCTTGGCTATGTAATTTTTATCCGTTTTATCAGACTTGGATAAAGCTCTGTGTGGCCTGCTCATCAAATTGCAGATGGCACTAATCTGGGATGGATGACAGACTAGATGATTTTGAAAGACTAGTCAATCGGGCTGAATTGAATTAAATGATATTTAGTAGGAATAAATGTAAAGCCTTATACATGGGTTCAAAAAGTCGGTTTATTTCATAGGATTTATGGCCCTGGGTTTGGATGGGAAATCGAGAGTCCTTAAGTCCATTCAGTGTTGTATGTAAATAAGTGACCTCTTGGTGTGGTCTCTTGGAACTCTCTTGGCCTGGAAGCAAAGACCTCAGTTAATGGGAGGTTGGGAGCACATGTTCTTCTGTGTCCTACAGCCCCTCATTTTACCTTCCACACATCAAATCTCCCAATCTACAAAATGGATTAGATATATTTTAGCCCACGAAGACTAAGCCAAGTCCATGAAGATTGGACCTGAAAGGACCAATTGGACGCCTGCCACTCTTACTCGACCCTTCTAAAATTTTTATTTGGGTCTAGTAGGCAAAACATGCATTATTAGCTGGAGTGATTGTAGCAAGCAGGTTCTAGGCAGGAGAGAAACCTGTGAAAGTGAATTGAGAGTGTGAATCTCCCTTTACCCATTGGTGAGGGTCACTCTGTGTCAGGCAAATGGCTAAAAACCTGCCCTTGTTAATTCAAGATCTCTGCCTTTAGGTATCTGACAGGAAGAGGCAGTAGCTGCTGGTATTGCCTCCGGATTAGGGCTGGGTCGTTCGTGAGGGGTTAGATTTATTTTTAAGTTCATACATTTGCCCTTTCTCTTTTGGTTTTAGTGATGAAATACTCTTGCCTGTGTATTCTGTCCTTCCCTGTAAATAAAGATAGAACCAAAAGGAAAAAAAAAGTCAACTTCATTAGTACAAAAATAGCTACACGTTTCAATGGACGACAAGCTCAATGTGAATCATCACTGTTGTATCGAAGTTAAGCAGCAGGATTGGCCTATAGTAAGAAGGGCATAACCTCCAGGAACAAGGTGGTGATGATCCTTCCAGATTCTGCCTTGGTCAGAGTACATCTGGAATACTGGATTTAGTTCTGGGTGCTACAGTTTAAGAATGATATTGATAATTTGCAAAGCATTCGGGGGGGGCAAATAAGATTGCTATAAGTTTATATCTTTGAAGAGTCAGTTGAAGAAATGGGATATTTAACCTGGAAAGGAGAGGGCATGATAGCTTTCTTCAAGGATTTGAAAGGTTTCCATGTGAAAGAAGGATTAGATGTCTTTATTTTTTTAAGGCAGATATTTTGAACTCTATTGTGTGCAGCTTTCCCACTCCCAATTCCGTTGACCTATGAGCCAGCAGGCACAAACCAGTCATCAGTTAGAGTCCAGTGATGCTCCTCACTTGAAAACTTTTCATGCAGTAACGCTTATGAGTCATAAAATAACACATTTTTCCTTCACACTTCTTGGCTCCTAAGCTGATCTAAAATAATATTTTTTTTTCAAAATTTTTCAAATTTATTACTTTAGGGTCCCCAGAAGTACCAGCAAACATTTATTTCTAATGGGAAAAAATACTAATCTTAATTGTATGTAAAATTTAGCTGAAAGTTATTACTTTATTTAAATACTTCAGAAATTTACAATCTTTCCAGTAGAGGCCTTTTCATGCTCCTTGCCAAACACAGATCCCATCCTTGACATGATTTATTGAATGACTTTCATTACTTATTCTGGCTGAAAAATTCCTTCACTTGGTGGCCAGTCTTCTGGTGATGAATCTCTGTGCTGAGCCAGTCTAGTCTGTGGACAACAGACACACAATCCATCACTGGGCCTGTGCTTTTTTGCTTTTTTGAGCTTGATGGGACTTGAAAAAACTTGTGATATCAATCTCAACTTCCCAGACAAAGAGGCATCAGAGGGAGAATCTTATTGCCGTGCTGAATCACATTGAAAAAGGTGCTGATATCAGTAACAGAAATACATCTCATAACTGCTCTATTTAGTTAGCACCAGCAAGGCACAGGCCATTGCTTATGGACAGCAGTAGAGAACATTATGCACTACTTGAATATGACAATGATTTGTTGAGTGGTAGTGAAGAGTCCTGTGACTTCTGACTGGCAGGTCCCATGTCTATGGATATAGAAATGCCCTTAAGGAAGAGAAATATACCAAAGAATTTTTTTCTCAGGTTCCATTGATTCTTGTATACAATGCTATGCTTAGCTCTAATAGGACTGCCTCAGTCAGCTATGGCCATTTCAGGGACACAAAAACCATAAAGAACTGGCTTCAAGTTCTGATTCTAACACATACTCGGGAAGTCATTTAACCTCTCAGCTCTCGAAGCAATTCTTTACTGCTACCTGTTGTAGATGTGGTACCAACCTGAATGGAGAAAGGGGGTTTCCTTACACAGAAGTTCCCTGTACTCATGAAGTCACAAGACAAGTCCTTAACCTCTGCTATTCCCTCGGTGAGATAAACTGACAAAGCACTGGAAGGCAAACTCAAGAGAAACCCCCTGGATCCCAGTCCATACCCTCCCCTTCCCCCAAATCCCCTGTACCCTTACTCTGCAGCCATGTCTATTTATCATATGGAGGAAGGGAAAGAGGGAGGAAGGGAGAGAGAGAGAGAAAGAGAAAGAGAGAGGGAGAGAGAGGGAAATGGAGAGAGGGAGAGAGAGGGAAAAGGAGTGAGAGAGAGAGAGAGAGAGAGAGAGAGAGAGAGAGAACTTTATGCTACTCCTCCAAATTGGGACTGATAGATTTGTGTGTGTGTGTGTGTGTGTGTGCGCACATACGTGTATGCACATGTGAGTGTGTGACTACTCTCATAGGTTCTAAGGTACCCTATGGGTATGTACTTATAAACTGAAACTCATGAGGCCCTTCAGTGAGATTACCTTTAAAAGTCAATCAATCAATGCAATTAGCAAAAAGCAATGCTATTTAATAAGAAGGTGTAGTAAGAACAGCAGTTAGAAAAACCCTCCCCCATAAATCTGGAACACACCTTCCCACAAATATATCCAACATCTGTGGGTCATATGGGCACAGAACAAAATGGTCCCAAGGAATATGTAGAAAACCCATGGGACCAGGCAGCTTACACATCTGGTGACCTCGATGCCCTTTCTCTCCACATTTTCTTCCCCTTTGGGTAAAGCATCTTTGCTGAGTGGGTTGTCCAGCTGGGCACCAGGGCCTGCTCTTCTTTGCAGCTTAACATTTGGGGGCCAGGGCTATTTCTTCCCTGAATTCATAGTTGGCTTTCTTCTCTGCTGATGGAGAACACATGTGGTCAAGGTAATGTACAGACCTGAAACTTTGTGGCCTTCATGTCCTTCTGAGTGGGAAAGGGGCGAGGAAATCAAGGTTGATGAGATGAGTTGTTCTGCTGCTAGGTTGGGCTTGTTCCCTATAGGGCACAGAATCCTAGCTGGATGGACTGAACTGCTGGATTCCCTGGAATTGATATTGGATGAATAGCAATAGTCTCCATCATCTGCAGCCTGAGGCTTATACTGAGCTCTGAATTTTTTTTTTTTTGGTCTTTTTGGAGGGGAGAAGGCAGGGCAATTGGGTTTAAGTGACTTGCCCAAGGTCTCACAACTAGTAAGTGTCAAGTGTCTGAAGCCAGATTTGAACTCAGGTCTTCCTGACTTCAGGGGTGGTGCTCTTTTCACTGTGCCATCCAGCTGCCCCAGGAGCACTGAATTCTACTGTGATTTTTTAGCTGGATGCTACTGTGCTCATTCAGAAAAGGCAGAAACCCTTAGCTTAGGGTTGGCTGAAGCCTTTCCAATGCTGCACCCTCAAAGCCTCAGCTCTGAGGTTTGCCACTTCCCAAGCTGGAGGATGGAGATGCATATCTTCTCCCATTTCACACCCCTTCCTGATTCAGAGCTCAGTTCCCTTGGTGAGGGACTTCACATTAATTTACAATGACCATTCAGTATATTTTCCAAGGCAACTAGGTGGTTCAGGGGGTAGAACACTAGTACTGGAGTCAGGAAGACTGAGTTCAAATATTACCTTACACACCTATTAGCTATATGACCCTGGACAAGTCACACAACTGCTCTTTGCCTCAGTTTTCTTATCTGTAAAATGGGGATAATCATAGCACCTACCTCCTAAGGTTGTTGCGAGAACAAATGAGATAATATATGTAAAGGGCTTAATGCGGTAACCGGCACATGATAATTGCTTTATAAATGTAAGCTATTATTTCTGTAAGTCCAGCCATAACACAACAGTAGCCATTTGTTTAATAAACACCAAGCAGTTCTTAGACTTCAGGGTTTCCCAGCTTAAAAAAAAAAAAAATCAAGGCTAATGAGATATCTAGAAAGCTGGAAAATCTAGCCAGAAAATTTCAGATACAGCTGTGAAGTTACTACATGCCAATAAGGGCCTGGGAAGATTAGCTCATATACTGTAACAGATGGATGGGCAAAGGAAGAGACATGTTAACATGCTGGTGAGATAGTATTAGGAAATGAATCAATAAATTATCAGTCCACAAACATTAATTAAGTGCCTACTATGTGCTAGGCACTGTGCTGAGTGAATTAACATGGTGGGCATGAGTGGAGGAGAATCTATAGATGTGAGAAATACCATGGAGAGAGAAATGACTGATCTAGGAACCAACTGAATGCTGCAAGGAGTGCCGGTCATAGAGAGAGGAGTCAATGACAACACTCAAATTTCAAGCCTGTGGATAAAAGATTGCAATACACAGAAATTGGAAGGTTTAGGTATAGGGGTAGTGGTGGGAAAGAAGCTGGTTTTGGTTTTGGTCATTTAAAACATTAAGATGATGTGGAGATGGCCACCAGGTAGTGAATGATGTGAACTAGAGAGATTAGGTCTAGAAATAGAGGTTTTGGAGGTACTTACCTAGAGGTGATCATTGAACCTATGAAAGTAGATGGGCTTACCATGGGTAAAGATTGTGTAAGGAGAAGGGATGAGCGTCTAGGACAGAGACGTGGAGGACACTCATGGTCACATGGGAAGGAGAAGGGGGGAAAGGAAGGCAATTAAGAAGCTGACCTCACTAACAAAAACAAAACAAAACAAAATAAGAAACCCAAATTTGTGACTTCAGATACAGAAAAGAACACTTAGTTGGAGCCAGAAGAACAGGACTTCCAAGATCTTACTGTAGGAAGGATTTTTGTGCTCTTGATACAAACATTTATTCAGCTGCTTGTTGGAAACGAGTGTTTATTTTTTGTGGTAAAATGAATACAAAATTCTCATACTTTGATTCTGCAGATTTGACCAGACCGGACTCACATTATCTTAGTTGAAAATCCACTTGACAAATGATATTTTATTCCCAAGGCCTCTGGCTGGGGTCCCTTTGCAAACCTGACCTCAGGATGGACATCTGTTGATCACCACTGATCCCCAGAGCTGCTCTGATCTCATGGACACCAGTCTACACCAATCAATCAAGTTGTTGAAAGGAGCAGAGAGATTGTAATAGTAATGATGATAAGAATGATAACTTATTTTATAGCATGTTGAAGTTGTATAGTAAATAGAAAACTGAATTTGGAGACAGGAAGTCGTCAGGTCAAGTCAAGAAGTATTTATGTAAGTGCTTATGGTATTATCAGGCACTGTGCTATGCTCTGGAGATAGAAACAGAAGCCCCCCCCCAAAAAAAAAAAAAAGAAAATTCTGTCCTCCAGGAGCTTACTTTCTAATGAGGAAGACAATACATAAAAAACTGGGGGGGCGGGTAGAGTGAGGGGAAAGAATTCTGAAGTATCAGGAATGGACCTCAGAGAGGGATAGAGTAAAAATAGCTGGCCTGGGTGGAGGGCCTTAAAATGGTGGTTCTGGGAGGAGCTGGAGTTCAAATCCTGCTTCAGACCTGTGTGACTCTGGGCCAAGCACTTAATCTCCACAGTCCTCAGTTCTCTCATCTCTACAATGGGGGACTTGGACTCCATGGTCTCTAATGTTTCTTCTGGCTTTACTATCAATCACTCAATCTGCAGTCATCTATTAAGTGGTTACCATTTGTCAAGTACTATGCCTAGGAAAGAAAATAGAAAGAAAAAAGGTATCAGTCCCTGCTCTCAGTTGCTTACATTTAAATAGGTGACAACATATAAATATGTGTATCCAGAAGATACATACAAAGTAGCTGAGAGGACAGCTTAGTGAGTGGAAGTGGGGAAGGAACATCGAAGTGGGAAAGTTCTCCTCCTGAAAGTGAGATGAGTTTTAAAGGAAGCAAAGGAGTCTAAAAGGTGAGAGGGAGGAAGGCGAGCATTCCGGCCACTGGGGAAAGGAAAATTGTAATTTTGCTGAAACATCTACACTACCAATGAGCAACATTCAATGGCCAAAATAAAATCTTGATTAAGATGCATTTCTTCACCATTAAGAGTTTATCTGGGGCTCTGTTCAAATTTTCCCAACATACCTATGACAAAACTCATCACCAGATATATGCCTACTTGCCATGGAAAGCAGAGTTTTCTTTTTTGTTAATTTTAAAATTAATTTATCTATTTTTAGTTTTCAACATTCACTTCCATAAGTTTTAAATTTTCTCTCCCTTTCATTCCCTCCCTTCCTCAAGATGGCATGCAATCTGATATAGGATATATGTATACATTCCTATTAAATATATTTTCACATTAGTCATGTTGTATAGAAGAATTAGAACAAATGGGAGGAACCATAAGAAAGAAACAAAACAAAAAAGAAAATAATCTGTTTTTCTCTGCATTCAGACTCCGTAGTT
>CM053592.1:139656329-139676994 GCA_028646515.1 Pseudochirops corinnae
CAATGGTCTCCTGGTTCTGCTCACTTCACTCAGCATCAGTTCATATAAGTCTTTCCAAGTTTTTCTGAAATCTGTCTGTTCATCATTTCTTATAGCACAATAGTATTCCATTATATTCATATACCACAACTTGTTTAGCCATTCCCCAATTGATGGGCATCCCCTCAATTTCCAGTTCTTGGCCACCACAAAATGAACTGCCATAAATATTTTTGTACATGTGGGTCCTTTCCCCATTTTTATGATCTCTTTGGGATACAGCCCTAGAAGTGGTACTGCTGGGTCAAAGAGTATGCACATTTTGTAGCCCTTTAAGCATAGTTCCAAATTGCTCTCCAGAATGGTTGGATCAGTTCACAACTCCACCAACAATGAATTAGTGTTCTAATTTTCCCATATCTTCTCTAACATTTATCATTTTCCTGTTCTGTCATGTTAGTCAGTCTGATAGGTGTGATGTGGTACCTCAGAATTATTTTGATTGGCATTTCTCTAATCAATAGTGATTTTTTTCATATGATTACATATAGCTTTAATTTCTTCCTCTGAAAACTGCCTGTTCATATCCTTTGACCATTTATCAATTGGAGAATGACTTGTATTCTTGTAAATTTGACTCAGTTCTCTATATACTTTAGAAATGACACCTTTTTCAGAGACAGTGTTGGTAAAAATTTTCCCAGTTTTCTGCTTCCTTCCTAATCTTGGTTGCATTTTCTTTGTGCAAAAACTTCCATTTAATGTAATCAAAATTATCCATTTTGCATTTCATAATGTTCTCTATCTCTTGTTTGGTCATAAATTCCTCCATTCTCAGAATTTTCTTGTGTTAAAAATATACACATGTAGGAAAAGCAGCTCTGGTTCATAATACCAATTGTCATGGTGTCAGCACTGGCACTGTAAGTTGCAGGGCAGGTGCTAATTTTCACTGGGATTTTCTTCACTGGGACCTCCCTTGAAGTGTTTCTATACAACAATCCCATTGAGTCTGTCCCTACTCCAATCCACTCTCCACTCAACTGTCCAATTGATCTTCCTTGTTGCTCCTCACATTCCATATCCCAGTTCTGTCTATTTTCACCAATTGTCCCCTCATGCCTGGAATTTTCTCCATCCTCCCCTCTGCCTCCTGGCTTCCCTGGCTTCCTTCAGGTCACAGATCAAATCCTACCTTCTAGAACAGTGGTTTTCAACCTTCCTAATGCTGCGACTCTTTAATACTCGTATGTGGGCGTATCTGCATGTGGGTAGACCCGCCTGGAGACGAATAGCAGTGTTTCAGTTCCTAAGACCATTGGAAATGTGTTTTCCTATGGTCTTAGGTGACCCTGTGAAAGGGTAGTTCAACCCTCAAAGGGGTTGTGACCCACAGGTTGCGGACCACCGCTCTACAGGAAGGCTTTCCTGTCCCCCCTCAGTGCAAGCAGTGCCTTCCTCTGTTGATTGTCCCCAGTGTAGCCTGTGTGTGGCTTACTTGCCTGTTGTTTCCCCATCCCACAGGGATCTCCTTGAGAGCAACGACTATTTTTTGCCCTTCTTTTTTAGCAGAATTTGGTAAAAATGTTTTTTGACCGACTGCTTAGGTGAGGAACCTACAGGGAATGGAACTACTTGGTCATATAGCTAATAGATATAGGGACATCCAAGACTAAGACTTTTTCCAGTGTCCTCATTGTATGCCACCCATTCTGCACATGGAACTACATTAAACCCTTAGCATGCTTGTCTAGTTCCCATACTGACAGCCTCAATTTTTCCCTTTGTGTTGTTGTTATTAGGTCATTTTTCAGTCATGTCTAATTCTCCATGACTCTATTTTGGGATTTTCTTAGCAAAGATAGTAGAGTGGTTTGCCCCTTCCTTCTTCAGCTCATGTTTATAAATGAGGAAACTGAGGCAAACAGGGTTAAGTGACTTGTCCAGGATACCACAGCCAGTAAGTGTCTGAGGCTAGATTTGAACTCATGAAGACAAGTCTTCCTGATTCCCAGCCCAGTGTTCTCTCATTGTACCAACTAGTTGTCCATTCCCTTCATACTATGCATGTACTAATTAAAGAGCTCCCTAACTTGTTTCCCTGCCTCCAATACCCTCTACAGTTCATCCTACCCACAGTTGTCAGAATTGCCTTCTGAAAATTTACTTTACATACCTTACTTCTGTGTTCATAATCCTTTGGTGACTTCCTGTTGTCTGCCCTGGAGGTATCAAAAAACCCATCCTGCCCACAGTACTCCAGAGAGCACTGGTACCAAATGAACATGTAATTGGGAAATATTTAATAAAATAAATAAAAATACAGCAAAATACAGATAGTGTTAGCGTGTGGTTTTCCAAGTCAATATGTGGCCTGCAGGGATCCTTATATAGGGTTTAGTGGCCCTTCTATTTGAGTTTGACACTATTGCTATACAAAATAACTCAAGAACTCCTTAGATTGTGTCCTGGGCCTTTCTGAGGGATGTGATATAGAGGAAAGAGACTCCAGGTGAGCGACATCTTTGTCCAGAAGGCAGAAGAGACATCCATGACCAGTGTGGGAATTATCTGATCACTGGTGAAAATCCCTACCAGAGATCCAGACAGCTGGCCAATTAGCTTTGCACCATCCTCCTTCTCTTTCTGTCCGAAGGGATGGATGTATAATGCAGAGCTTTTTTGTACTTAAAAGTTATTTATTTGCTGTTTTAAATAGCACTTTTAAAAGCTGTCTCACGAAAGATACAATCTGATCTATTTTAATTGCTTCACCGTTGTTCTTAATTGTAAACAGAGGCTATAGGAAGAAAGAACAATATTTAGTTTAACAATATTGAAATATCAAAAAGTCCAGGATTTGAGCCCTGGTCCAAAAATGCCAGGGTTTCTCCTGAGTGGGGTCAAAGCTAAACTGAAAGAAAAATCTGACGGTTGTAACTCTTTGATTTTGGATGAACTTCCCAAAAAGCAGAGCTAAACTGAATCTGGAGTTTTCCTTTTGCCTCTCAAGCTAAAATGAGTCACTGCCATTTTGTTGTCTGGGACTAAGCTGGGATGTTTGGTCCTGTGGTCTAACAGTCATCTTCCCTACAGGCATGTTTAAAGAAAGCTTTCTACAGAGGTGGAGTCAATGGACTATGGAAGGAATTTCCCAATAGGAGAAAAAAAAAGATGTGGCTAGTCAAAGACAAGGATACTCCCATAAATCAAGGAGAAATGCATTTCATTAAGATAGGATAGCAGAGAAAATTAGTCAATAAAACCATCTCATCCTCCACTTTCAATACATAAAAGTTTACAATCTCTCAAAAACTCTCAAACCAGTGGGAAAGGGGGCAATTCCTTGAGAAATTTATGCTTAGGAGTGTTACATAATATCCACAATACCTCCATAACATCAGTTGTGCCATTTTATTTCTCAGTTCCATTTCTTATAGTTCCCTTGGCATGGTCATCAGTTCTTTTGCTACTACGGCTCCACCTTGCTTCTGGAATTATTATTCATTCACTGATGCTCCGTCCTTACCCATAAGCCTCTGCTTCCAAGGCTGCCAGTTTCTGTTTCAATGCTGAGTTGGGGTTGCCATCTTGCTTAAGCTCTCATTTGCTTCTGTGGCTGTTTCTACTTCCTTGGGACAGGGGGGAATGTGACTATTCTTTTTTGGGAAATAATCCTAAACCAACATGCCTTAGGGTTAATCAACACATTTTCATTTATTTGTTAACCAAACTTACACTATATCCAACCCTCTGCATAAGAAGATTTCAGCACTTTTCTCATAGAAAGGTATCCATTCTTCACTCCTTACTAGGTCAAGAAGAGGAAATAATTTTACATCACCTCTTTCCCCCCACTCAAGTTTAGGTGGTATATGCACTTCTGGAAGAGTCTTTCTGGACTGGGAAAATACACACATATACTTTAATTTTTATTTCCCCTTTTGATTCTTTCATGCCCCTGGCACCTAGTAGCAGGGGATATGCCAATTGTCCCAAAGTTTAGACAAGCCTCAAGAAGGCATTTAGCAACCACAGAGAAAAAGGAAGAGGAATTGGTAACCTTTGCCCCTATATTTCTTTTATCACAGCAAAAAGTCCCTGGCCCCCTTACACATATTTTCATGCCAGAACATTCTCTTCTTCATGGCCTTTAGGGCTGGTTATTGACATAGGCAAAGTCCCATGTATTGAGGTGAAGGGTTTTCAAAGGCCTTCTTCAGAGGACTGTAACACACAGGGGGCAGAAGGAAGGACACAAATTTCAGGCTTTGTCAAGATCTCAAGTATAGTTTGTCCCCATTCTGCCTGCCTCACTCAACTAGACCATAAGGTCCCTGTGAGAAGGTATGTACTCGTTTATCGCCAGCATAGGGTCTGAATACATAAGGTGCTCAAAGAATGGCAAAGAAGATGAAGATGAAGAAGATAAAGGAGAATGAGAAGGAGACAGAAATGGAAGAGATGGAGAAGTGTACAGAAAACTGATTATCCTGCAATCCCTATGGAAATTTAAAAAAGAGATACAGTCTGTACCTGAGGATAGTCCTGGCTATAAAATGTGTCTCTAGTCATAATATTTGTATGTGAAGGTGGAATTAAGATGTATTAGAGCAAGAAAAGATGGGAGGTGGCATTGTTTTGTAACCTTGGTTTCCAGGCAATCCTTGTGTGTTTTGTGTTGCCACTTAGACATGACTCCAGATTGGTAAAGAGAATGCTGACACAAGGTTGTGTGAGTATGTAAGGGAGGGGTTGGTATAAGAGCTTTGGAGAACAGAGATATTCTTTTGGAGGAAAAGATGGAGGGAGAGTAAGGAAGAGAAGGGTAGACAGAGATGGGGTGGGGAAGCAACAGATATGTAGGGGAAACTGACTCTTCAACATACCCCTGATTTCTACCTTGCCTCACTAGAGACTAGGAATTTCCCCTTGGGTGAGATTGGAATTTCTTTCTTGATTGGGTTAGATCTCATCTTACTCCTATTTAAGGAGCTCATCCACTCATATATTTCCTAATACTTTTTTTATTTATATCTAATTTTTTTATATCTAATTTATATCTAATAATTTTTCTAGTTTCTGTTTGTTGCTTGCTTGGAAAAGTGGGTCAACTCACCATTCACTATTTGGGATGATTTTTTACATAACCTGCACCCTGCTGCAGGCCCTCATCTCCACAATAGCCTGCTGGTGTTCTTCTGCCACAAGTCTCTCCCCACCCCACACCATCCTCTACTCAGCTGCCAAATGGATTTTTCTAAATATACACCATTTCACAAGTCTCCCCCGGCCAAAACAAAAACCCACTCCATTTCCCAATTCCAGGCACTTTCATTGACTGTTCCTTATGCCTGGAATGCGCTCTCTTCTCACCTCCGCTTCCTAGCTTCCCTCCCTTCCTTCGGGTCCCACCTTAAATCCCACCATTTACAGGAAACTTTCTTCAATCCCTCTTAATTCTAGTACTTTCTCTCTGTTGATTATATCCTTTTTGTCCTGTAGCTGGCTTGTAAATAATTCTTTGTATGTTGTGTCCCGTTAGATTGAGAATTACTCGGGGGCAGGGACTGTCTTTTTTCTTTCTTTGCATTCCAAGTGCTTAGCACAGTATCTGGCAGGTGCTTAATAAATGTTCACTGAATGAATGAATGAATGCAGACCACCGAAAAACAGTCTGATGGACATCTCACTTATCTTTGGTTTTTCTCCCTACTACTTTGATTTCATACATCTAAGACAAAAAAAAATGTTCTTATTGAAGGAGAAAACAGAAGAAACACAAGGGTTAACCTGTTCAGCCTTCTCATTGCCATGCATTATCATCATCCCAGTCAGCCTCTCCTTAACTTGCTTCCGTATTTGTTCTTCCTTTTAATAGTTTAAAAAAACAAAACAGCCCTTTTGGTTGTCCTTAGAATTTATCATCAGCCGCAGGTCATTCTGAATTTTAGCACTCCTGACAAAATTCCTCCAGAACTGTATACTTAGTTAACTATAATTGATTCCGTTTCCTAATCATGTCTTTTTAAAAGATGAGTCCATCTGAATCCCCTATCTCTTCTTAGGCAGCTTTGGGAATTTTTGTTCTAAGTGAACTAATTTCTGCTTATTTCTTCAGAATTTCAGCCTTAAAGACTTCCCATCCTTCTTATTCTTACTTCTCCTTCAAAATATTAGGCCACTGAGGGGCAGTTGGTGGTGCAGTGGATAGAGCACTAGCCCTGGGGTTGGGAGGATCTGAGTTGAAATCTGCTCTCAGACACTTAGTAGCTGTGTGACTCTGGGCAAGTCACTTAACCATGATTGCCTCCCAAAAAATTAAAAAGAAAAATATTAGGCCACTAGATCCTAACTCTGAACCTTTTCAAATCTTCCCAAAACTAGGCTATACAACAGAACATAGACAGCTTTCTTTTTCTCTATCATAAACTCTATAATATAGTTGCACGTTGAATTATCTCTGAATGGCCTCAAATAGGATCGTGTAAAAAATTTGAACACATTCAGACTATAGTAATATTGATTATACCTTTGCTAAAATCATTAAAGGATGCAGTAAAAATATTGAAAAATCAAAACCCAGTAGCAATTGTAGTCAGACATGATGTCAGTGAACAAATTTTTCTTGCCTGCCTATCTCCTCTCTTCTCTTTCCCCTCCCCTCCCTTTCCCTCTCCTCTCCTCTCCTCCCCTCTCCTCTCCCTTCTCTCTTCTCCTCTCTCTCTTTTTTTCTCTTGATATATGTATATGTGTATATATATATACATATGTGTGTATATACATGTGTGCATGTGTGTATATATATACACATATATACACACATGCGCATACACACACATATATGTTCTTTACAGAAAAATCCCTCCAAACATGTAATACTAGGAACTGAACACAATAATCTAGACCTGATCATATTAGAATTCGACAGAATTATCACTTCTCACATCTGGACAATCTGCTTCTCAGCTCATTGTAATTATGATATTAGCTTTAATGTTTGTCATGTTGTACTTTTGCTTCATAATGAGTTAGCAGCCCACTAGAAGCCCTAGATCTTTTACATATAATAAAAAATGCCAAATTTTGTTACATCAAAAGTTAAAACATTTGACAAATTTTCTTATACTATCTTTGTGGACAAGTTATAGGAATGTGGACCAGATGAAATTACATATTAAGGTGAGTTTGGAGTTTGTTGCATGACTAGACCTAGAAAAGTCAATATTGGGTTGATGTCAATTTAAAAGAAAGCCTATGGTGAAGGAAAGTCTCCATGCTTGGCTCTGTATTGTTCAATATGTCATCAATGACTTGTAGATAGGCATAAATGGTTTGCTTATCATAACTATCTAACCATGTCTCAATTATCTTGTACTTGTGAAATTGATTTAACCCAAGCGTAAGACTAAATGTATTTCCGCTACATTTCCTGTTACTAAATTTGGCTTAATCTTCTAGCTTCTCAAAGGCCTTTTGGAGTCTAGCTCTGTCACCAAGCATAATAATGATGCCTCCCAATTTTGTGCTGTTTGCAGATTTGATAAGCATCCCATTTATGTTTCCATCTAAGTCCTCGATGAAAATGTTGAACATTGCAGAGCCAAGCACAGATCTCTTCACCAGAGATATTTCTTTAAATGGATATTAACTCAGTATTGACTACTTTGGGTCTATTCACACACAAAATTCCAAATCACTTAACAGTAATATTATCTAGTCCACATCTCTCCATCTTGTCCACAAAAATAGCATGAGAAATTCTGTCTAATGTTTGAAAGATCATGGCAGCAGAAGTCTGGAAACAAAGTAGGGGCCTTGTATCAATTAAGGAAGGGCTGAAAATTGTGGTATATAAGTGTAATGGAATATTATTGCATTGTAAGAAATTAGGAATATGAAGAATTCAGAGAAACATGTATGACTTTTAAAAAGTAATACAGAGTGAAATAAGACTAACCACAAAACCATTAAACCAATGACTACAATAACATAAAACAGAAAGAACAAAAATAAAACAAAATTGAGCACTGTGTAACTATAATGATTAAGCTTAGATCCTAAGAATAGATGAAACAAATATACCTCCCTCTCTTCTTAGCTAAGATAGGGGAGTATGGCTATGGAAAATTGCATATATTCTCATACTCTGTCAAGATGTTGTCTGGTTTTTACTAAATCATTTATTTTCTTTCTTTTTTATTTTTTGTTACAAGGAATGACTCTGTGGGAAGGAGAGGGGGGCTGTATTTGGGAATTTGGGTGATATGAAACCTAAAGAAATCAATAAAAATTAAAAATGCTTTGCTGAAATCTAAGTTAACTCTATCAGCAACTTTCCCATGAGTGAACCATACAGAGTGAAATAAGACTAACCACAAAACCATTAAACCAATGACTACAATAACATAAAACAGAAAGAACAAAAATAAAACAAAATTGAGCACTGTGTAACTATAATGATTAAGCTTAGATCCTAAGAATAGATGGTTCTCCTGTCTCAAAAGGAAATGAAATTAGTCTAGTATGACTGTTCTTGATGAAGCCATGGTGATTCTTAAGGTTTCCCACTTCTTTGAGATGTTCACAAACTATCCCTTTAATGATAAATTCTGAATTTTTTCCAGAAATTGAAAGTAAACACTCTGGTCCCAATGCATAGTTTGCAGACTGCTTTCTTCCCTTTTGTAAAAATCAAGATGGCAATTAGCTTCCTCCAATCCTGTAGCACCTCTCCCATCACCCATAAACTCTCCAAGATTACTGAGTGTGGTCCAGTGATCACATCTGCCCATTATTTCATTATTCTTGCTTTGAGTTCTTCCATGCCTGGTGACATGAACTCATCAAGGCCAGCTAGATGCTCTCTACCTATCTCTATCCCTAGCTTGGATTTCAGGTCCTGATTGCCATTTTTATTCTCTCCTTTCCAGTTCAAAGATTATTCTTATCTGCAGAAATTATAGAAGCAAGAGAAGAATCCCATTGTTCTAAGTTCTGTCTTTGGTCCTGCTTTATCATCACAATTTCCCAGAGGAGCAACACTCTCCCTTTCTTTGATCTGCCTCTTTCCCCCAACGTTTCTTTTAAAAAGTCATTTTTGTTGACCTTAGCATTCACTACCAGCTTCAACTCCCTCTGAGCTTTATTGTGCTCACTGGACCATGCTCCCTGCTCATGCTTGTGTTTTCCACATCTTTAAAAAAAAAATCAAAGTTGGGAAGTGTATCCTCTGTGCATACTCTTCTGTCTCTTTAGGCTGCTGACCCTTTTCTTCCTAATCAGAATTATTTCAGTTCACACCTTAAAAATTTCATTCTGGAGAGCATCCCTTTCCCCCTGGGCCACCTCTAAAATTTTAGGCTATGAAATCTGATCTATCCTGTCCATGACTTCTCAAAATCACTCCTCCTAAATCTAGGTTTCATGTGAGACTGTCCAACTTTCCTCCTCTTCTCTATCATGAATTCTAAGATAAAGTGGTCACTTGTACCCAATGTTCCCGACATTTCTACTTCAGCAACAAGTTCTTCCTTACAGATCTGAATCAGGTCCATATGGGCAGTTCCCCTTGTTATTGTTTCCTCTGTGTTTTCAAAGATGAAATTGTCATTAATGCAAGCCAAGAATTTATCAGCTCCTTTTGGCAAAGAGAACTCCAACAGATGTCGAGATAACTGATGTCCATGATCGTCACTATATCATATCATATCTACATGACTCACTTTTAATCTATTTCCCATACTCATCTATTGGAACATAATGATAACAACAACGATAACAACACCTAGCATTTATATTCTGCTTTAAAGTTTATCAAGTGCAGAAAGAGTGCAGGCTCTAGAGTCAAGTGACCTAGGTTCAAATTCCACATCTGACTTGGAGAAGTCATTTGAACTCAGTGGGCCTCAGTTTCCTCAAATGTAAAATGACTCTAAAGAAGATGTTTGTACATTTTCTTTATCTCTCCTCTATACTCCATACCTACCACCAGGGGCTTCACCATTGCACTCTAAGGACCACTGGGTCTTTCCACATCCCTTGTAGTGAATCCCTCCTATGTGGTCTTCCTCTCTTGGAATGTGGGCTCTTGTCAAAGACAGAACTATCTCTTTTTCTATTTGTGTCCCAGTGCATAGACAGTATTAGGATATATTAAGTTCCTAATAAATAATTTTTTTCATTCATTCATATATACTGCTACCCTATCCCTTTTCATTAATTTTGTTTATTTAAGATACATCCAAGACGGAAAAAAGGGAGTTTGGGGGTTCTATGACCTATGACTAACAGAGTTCCACAACATTTAATTTAGGTCTGACTGACAGAGTAGGGAAGATATTGTCAAGGATGTAGCTCTCACTGACTGTATGATGGAAAGTCTTTGTAACCTGTTCCTCCAGTATTTTTGTGTCCAAGACAGCACACTACCAAAGCTGCACTGTTCGTCATTAAGTCATTACAGAGCTTGCTCCCTCCCTTCCTTCCTCCCTCCCTCCCTCCCTTTCTTCCTTCCTTCCTTCCTTCCTTCCTTCCTTCCTTCCTTCCTTCCTTCCTTCCTCCTTTCCTTTCTTCCTGTGCACACAGTTATGCCATTGTAGTAAAATGGTTCTGAAGATTCACTCAACCTCCTTTTTTAGGATTCCTATAGGCAGCTAGCTCTTCAGAGTTGGGGAATATCCATTGGCAATAGCTGATGACTTCACATCCCATTGCTAGGCTTCCCTACCTCCTTTTTATCTCTTGTGATAAAAAGGGGTGACCCACATTGAGTTTTGTTGTTCATCCTTCATTTTCAAGTAGGACCAGTGACATCATGGGTAACAGTTTGACTTGCACATGAATCGGATTTGTAAGGTAGAGTTGTACAAAGTTATCAGCCTCACTGTCTCTTCCTGAGTCATCAAAGTCCAGTGGCAGGACAAAAGTCAAGACAACTGGTAATGGCCCAGGATGCAGTGAATGACCTTAGTGTCTTTAATGAATGATTAAACTCTTAAGTGCTCCACAGTCTTCTGCTTCAGTCACCTTCATGGCTATTGAACAAATTGTTTTCATCTGCTCATTCCATGGCAGGGAGGGGGAAGTCTTTACATGCTTGGGGTAGATATCTCCCTATCTCATCGATAGCTTTGAGGCCAGTCAATTATCCTCAGCCTGGGTTTATCCTCCGATGGGTTTAACTCATCTGCCTAGAGGGTTTACTGGTGTATGGCCGTTGCACAGGTGAGAGTTGGATGAAGGGAAAGAGAAAAGGCATCATAAAAATATCATGCCAAATTGAGGTGGAGCAGAAGATTGAGGGAAACAGCAGATTGAGATAAACAGCCAGGAAAGAGGAAGAGCATGTGAAAATATTGAGGAGGGGCAGAGGGAATCATCAGAACAAAAAGTAAGTGATTGGAAATTAAGAGGACACAAGTCCTTTAGGATAAATCAGAGTGGGAAAACTGAAATCCATGCAGGCATTTCAGTAATCAGGAAATCTGGAGAATCTGAAGGAGAAATAGGGGATGGGGGATAGGAGGGAGAAACGAGATAATGAAGAGTACATAGGTATGGGGCCTCACTTTCTCTCTCTGGGACTGAGAGCCCCATCTGTCAAATAAAAGGTGAGTCTGGATAATTGAACTCTGAGGTCCCTTCCAGGTCTAACAGTTCTGGATCCTAAGGGCTTTCTAGTTGCAGCATGCTAAGATTCTCTGATGTTTCTACAAAGCTTTGAGATCCTTCAAAGATAAGCTTTGTTTTGTAGTGAAGTAACCCCAGATAGTATGGGTTTCAAGTCTATCCTATTTGCCTGTGGGCCTGGAAACCCTATCTATTTAATTCAGTACTAAATATTTTCTACTGACATTATTTTATCTTCAACTGACTTCAGCAGTGGCCTCCTGACCCACAATGGGTGTGACACCATGTGAAGTCACTGGGTTTGGGGAATGTTTGGCTGAGCTGCAGCTTAACGGATTCTGTTAAAGCATTCTAACATGAGCTTGGACTAAAGGAATTCAGTTATGGGTGTCCTGGGCCCCATCCAATCAGCTCAACCGTTTCTGAAAAGTGGCAGATTTACCAAAACTAAAACTCATCAAGGAACAGCCCAATTAACTCCATGAACATGTGTTTCTTTCTCCTGTTACAGTTCCTGAGCTGTTTTCAATCACTATTATCACTTGTAGGGCCTTCTGGTCCCTGGAAACGGGTGTCATTAGCAAGGGCGTCATTAGCAACAAGTAGGGGTTATAGAATCATAGAATTTTAGAGTTATTTAAGTAGTGTAGAGGGGTGGATCTTAATTCAAGAGACCTAGCTCCTGATTTTAGCCCTGCCACTTACAAATGATCTGACCCCAGGCATTGTCCTTCTCTGGGTCTTGGGTTCCTTATCCATGATATGAAGGGGTTAAATCAGATTAACCTGGAGTCCATGAACTTTAAAAATACATATATACATACATACATACATATATACATATATATATATGTGTGTGTGTGAATATATATAGGGATATATATACACATGCATACACATTTATGTATATGTGTATATATATATATATTTGCTAACTATATTTCAATAAATTGGTTTCTTTTGTAATCCCATCTATTTTTTAAAATCTAAAAGCATTCTTCTGAGAATAGAGCACATAGGCTTTATCAGACTGCCAAAGGGATTGTGACACATAGAACTCTAAAAACCCCTGAACTAGAGGAGCCCTAAGGTGCCCTCTAGCTATAAGGTCAGTCATTTATTCAATCAATCAACAGAATGTATTAAGTAATTCTCATGTGCCAGGCATTCTGCTAAGTTCTGGGACCGTAAAGATAAAAATAAAACGCTCCCTTGATTTTGACTTTTACATTCTATCTGAAGACATGTGTATACAATAAACATCCATAAAATATATATTCAAGAGAAATACAAGGCAATGGTGGTGGTGGGAAAGGTCAGTAGTGTCTAGGTATAATCAGGAAAGGCTTCCTGTAGGAGGTGACCCTAGAGCAGAGTGTTGAAGGGAAAAAAATAAAGAATTCTAAGAGTCAGAAGTGAGGATGTGAACTCCCAGACACAGAAGTAGGAGATAAAATCCTATAGGGGGACCCATAAAAGAATGTAGTTCAGTTCTCCCATTTTGTAGAGACAACAGCTGAAGCCCAGAGAAGTTAAAAGGCTTTGCTAATGTCACATAATAAAACTATGGCAGAGCTGGAAGGGGAACCCAGATGCCCTGACTTTTAGTCCAGGGTTCTTTGCACGACACTGGGCTGCCTCCATAGATTTGTTCCCCAGCCTCATTTTTGCATGATTTGATCTGGAGATGTGATTCAGAGAGACTGCTGCTTTTTTTAGGAATCCAGCCATGTCCTTTGTCAGGCTGGCTGGGTGGGGACCTTTTAGTGACAGGCAGTGTGTTTTCACAATGCAGTAAAACCCCGATTACTCACTGATGGTGAACAAAGGACCTTGAGTCTAATGAGCTTTGTCTGTGCTGTGTGTCTATGCAGCTATTTATTACAAGCTCTGTCTGGGCCATTCTGTGTCACATATTCCACACTCATGGCATTTGATCCTCTATTGATCTCACCCATGGCCTCCTCGCCCTTGGAAAACTTTTGAGTGAAGCAGACAAGTCAAATGCCTGGTGTGGCAGAAAGAACACTGATTTGGGAGTGATGGTCCCAGTTCTGACATGCAATAGCTGCCTCTGGGCGACCTTGGACAAGTCTTTGGACTTTTCTTTTTGGACCTCAGTTTCTCCTCTGTAAAATAAAGGAGATGAACTAGACTAGACCATTTATCTCTTGGGGGGGGGTGGAGAAGGATAGAGGGGGACAGAGAGAAGGAGAGAGAAGGAGAGAGAGAAAAAGAGGGAGAGAGACAAGGAGAGAGAAGGAGAGAGAAGAGAGAGAGGAAGAGAGGGAGGGAAAGAGAGGGAGAGAGAGAAGGGCAGAGAGAAAGTGAGAGAGAGAGAGAGAGAAAGAGAGAGAGAGAGAGAGAGAGAGAGAGAGAGAGAGATTGGAGTGGAGGGTGAAGTGGGGATTCTGGGAGATATAAGGGGAAAGAGAGGAAGAGGAAAAAAGATGAAGAAAATGAGAGGAAAGAAAGAGGAAGGCGGAGCATAGTGAGATAGATACACAAAGTAAGAAAAAGGGAAAGATAAAAATAGAGGAAGGGGGAAAGAGAAACAAAGTAGATTTTGAGCCTCCTTTTGTTCAGAGATCTCAGTCATGAAAAGAAAATTATAGCTATTATTACTGGATATTCATATGGTCTTTAGGAATTTTTAGTGTTTTATACACATTATTTCCTTCATAGTATCCTTACCTTTTCCTTATGATGAGATGGGGGCCTTGCCATCTACCTTGCAACTGTCTTCTAAGGTCCTGCTGGCCGTACCAACCATACTGTCCCAACACTCTGCAATCTCCCCGTACTGTCACAGACCTATTTATGTAACCTAAGGCTCTATTGATGTAGCAGTAGGACAGCCATGGTTTTCCATTCTTTCTGTAGCTAAATTTTCTTTAATATATTTGTAATTTATACTCCCCAGTTTGAGTGTAAATTACTTTAATCTTGGGACCTGATGCAATGTTTTAAAAAATTGGTTTCTCTAGCCCTTAACACAGTGCTTAGCATGTGGCAAATACTTAATAATCTTTTAAAATTATTCATTCATGTGCTGACCTTTGAACTTTTAATCAGCTAATTATCCATTATTCATAGATTTATAGCTATTCTGAATTTAAAATTTTTAGTATCTTTACTGTTAAGGAGAACTCCAAAATTTCCTTCTAGGATACAATTTTTTTCTGGGCTGCATTGGCTGAACAGAGCAATAGTATCACCCCTCATTGCCCAGATGAAATCAAACTAAGTCCTGCATATTGTAGAGGGAAGAGCATTGGACCTGAAGTAAGAGAACATGATTTCCAGTCCTGTCTCTCTTATTTATACCTTTGTACCCCTGCATCAATCATAATCTCTCAAAGTCTGAATGGAGTTTTGCTAAATTATCTCTACAGTCCCATTCTACTATAAGTTCTGTGATCCCAATGTCTCTTGACCTAAAAGAGCCTCACCCACCCTTGTCCTAAGCAATTTCCAACCAGGCGCAAACCCTGCCTTCCCTCGGGATCAGCTAGAGCATAGCATGTGAACATCTGTTTGTTTTCACCAGGCAGGTTAGATTGGTTAAGACTGGAACATGAAGTTTGCAGCTGGGGAGCTCAGTGCACTCACACTCATCATCCCTTGATTAGTATATAGTCAAACATCTGTTCAGTGCACCAGGGCAGATGAGGCTCAAACCAGCTAATTAATTCATCTCAGGTGGTGACAGTGTGAGGCAGGCCTACCATTGACTTTGATTCTTTGGGGTCAAGAGCGTCCCGTTCATTATTATACATTTTTCTTCTTGGGGAATCATCAGTCAGCTGATATTTTATAAAAATAGGAGCTCCCATTTCCACTCTGTTTCAAAGCTTTCTTCACAACGAGGGGGGTGTGTGTGTGTGTGTGTGTGTGTGTGTGTGTGTGTGTGTGTGTGTGTGTGTGTGTGTGTGTGTCTTGGGGGTGTGTGTGAATAGAAGAATAGGAATAGGTACTTTTCCTCGCCAGACAGTAGAAATGGGGGTGAAGTTACAGGAATATTCTCATGCAAGCTTTTCATAAGGGCATTATTCCTCATGAGCAAATTACTGCTTCTTTTCATGAACTTCTGAGAGGTGGTTGTGCCCGATGTGTCTGATTCATGTTGCCAAGTTCCAGCCTTTAACTTTTCACTCACCTGTTCCTCTGTGAGTAGTTTCTTTTTTTTTTTTTTATGACTTGTTTATTTACTTTTAATTTACAAGATTCATTTCCACAATCACTTGAGTTTCAGATTTTCTCCCCTCCCTTCCCCCACCATGGTGGCGTGCAATCCAGTATAGGATCTGCAAATACTTTCACATTGTACAAGTCTGGTTGTATGGAAGGGTTGTAACCAATGAATGAACAATGGTAAAAAAGAAACAAAATCAAACATGAAAAAGAACGATAGCATGTATTGCTTCAGTCTCCATTTAAACTCTAGTCTTTCTAGATCTTACTGTGAGGAGTTTCTTCTGGCATTCCTATGGCTCTGCTGATGCCTGGGTAGGCAACCTACTGCTTTAAAAGAGCCCCCAAACCTGTTTACCTCAATAGTACTTTTGAATGGTGACCAATCTGTGATTTCAAAGCCAGTTTAAAGAATGGCTGGGAGGGAGAGGGGAAGAGGAGAAGAAAAGAGACATAGAGAGATCCAGAGAATCAATGAAAGAATAAGGCATTTTTCAAATGCTTACTATGGGTGAAGCACTGGAAATACAGAGAGAAAAATAATACAGGTCCTGTTTTCAAGGAGCTCATATTCTAAAGTGGGTAGGGGTGGGGCAAAGGTTTCAGCTGCAAATCACATGGAAAGGTCCCATGGTGCTTCGGTACAACAGCAAGGTAAGGCCTCTTTATTAACGTCATTTCCACTTATAAAATAATACTGGTTTCTAATGTTGTACCATTGGACAGTGCCAAAAACTGGTGGCAAGAACTTTCATTTCTGGGTCCTTGATAGCTTGTGACTGTACTCCTAAGGGAGCAGTGGTCAGGCTGTACCTGCACCCATGCTGCTTCCCGGGGTGCTGGGTAAGGGCATGGGCTAGAAGCATTGCTGTTCTCCAGGCTCTTAGGTCCAGGGCCTAGGCTGTCTGAGGGGAGATGGTTACCAAGGAGGTACTGGTCTAACTTGTCAGGTACCAACCTCTCTCTTTCTCTATGTGTTTCTCTCTGTCTGTCTTTTTCTTTGTTTCTCTCTCCGTCTCTTTCTTTCTCTCTCTGTCTCTCCCTCCTTTTTCTCTCTCTCCTCTCTGTCTCTGTCTCTGTCTCTCTGTCTCTCTCTTAGTACCTTGCTACTTCAGCTAGGTTTTCCAATCCTGTGCCTGGACCTTGATTGGCAGTTGTCTCCTTCCCTACAAGAGTTGCTTACCTGGGTGATGGTTGTGAGGGCAGAGCTGGAAGCCAGGCAGGTGGTCTGGGGGGTGCTCCCCCTCCCAGGACTCTTTTGCCTTTCTAGCGTGAGTAACAGAGACAGAGAGAAAGACATCTTCAGAGCAGGGTTAACTCTACAGAAGCCTAGTGGAACTGGAGAGGGAGTATAAAAGCTAAGGGAGATCAGTTCTTAAAAGATCATTAAAACGCTCATTCCAAAAGCGTTTGACACCCCGTCCAGAAGCTGCAATCAGTGCAGTGCAGGTCTCTTCAGAACTCTCAACAGTGAAAGTGGAGGATTATACCATATGTCCCTGTCCATTGACTGCCAGGTACTTGGAAGGAACTTTGAGCCAACAGAGAAGGAGGAAAAGGAATTCCCTTTGGAGGATGCCCTAAATAATTTCCCAAAGGATTATAGGAGACCCAGAAAGGCAGTGGACTTACAGTGAAGGACTGAGCTCTGAATTTATAGGAGAGACTTTGTCTATCCTTTGAAATGGTCAAAACTGGAATAGAGCTAAAGTGTGCCTCCATGGAACCAGGGCAGAACTGAGGAGCTCAGCTAGAGGAAGGATCTGTCTGTTACAACAATTAGAGCTGACGTTTAGATAGGTAGCATTTTATGATTGAAATGCCTTTCGTATGCATTCTCTCAGCCCTGAATGTGCAGCTGGGGAGCTCAGTGTACTCACACCAATCATCTCATGATTAAATGTCTAACAAAACATCTGGTGGGTGCATTAGGGCAGCAGATACACAGACGAGCCAATCAATTCATCTCAGGTGGTGACATGTAAGGGTCACCGTTGACTTTAATTCATCTGGGCCAACATCATCCCATTGATTATTACAAATTTTCCTCCTGGGTGAACAGTCAATCGGCTGCCAATTTATTATAACATAGCTCACATTTTCATTCAACCTGCAAGGTTTTCATCCTGTTTTCCTGACAAGGACTCTGTAGAGTAAGTTTTGGGGGGGTTTGGAAGCAGAGCTATGATTTAATTGGTATTGGGGACTCCCAGCCTGGAAATTTCATCTCAGCAAATGCAAATCTGCATCCACTCTGCAACTCATAGTTTTGGAGAAGTGCTTGGTACACTGAGAGGTTAAGTGATTGGTCCAGGATCATAAAGCCAGGATGTATCAGAAGTAGGACTCCAACCTAGATCTCCTTGACTCTGAGGCTGGCTTTCTATTCACTTCATCATGTTTCCTTCAGACATGCTTAAGCATATAATCACAGTACCTATGGACTTTTTCTGAATGATATATTGCTTTTTTTTCTTTTAAATGTACTAACATTGTTCTGACAGTCTGAGATTACTATGGCAGAAACCCAAACTGGGTGGAATCTCAGATGTCGTATAGTGCAAAAAAGGCATGGATTTCACATGCAATCCTTCTGCAGTATTCCTGACTAGTGATCATCCAGATTCTTTTTCCAGAATCTTAAATAGATTCTGGGTCTACTTAAAGTAGATTATGAATCTACTTAAATAGTAGATTCCCACTGATGGAGAAGTAACTACTTGGCTGCTGAGGAAGCCTTTATATGATTCTGATTATTAGAGTTCTTTCCCTTATGTTGTTAAAATCTTCCTCTCAATTTCCACCCACTGTTCCAGGTTCTGCTGTCTGGGCCCAACAGAATAAACCTAATCCCTCCTTATGACAGCTTTTCCAATGCTCGAAGATAGCCGTTGAGACTTCTTTGAACCTTCTTTTCTTCTGTCAAATATTTTCATTTCTTCTTTGTCTCTTCCTCCTCTTCTTCCTTCTCATAAGTTATCATTATCATATAGCCTGCCATAGGAGTTGTCCCAAAGGTACTTTCCATTATTCTATGGAGGGCTGAAAAGCAGCTAGGTGGGGTAGTAGATAGAGCTCTGGCCCTGACGTCAGGAGGACTTGAGTTGAAATCTGGCCTCAGACACCAGCTTTGTGATGCTAAACAAATCACTTAATCCCGTTTGCCTCAGTTTCCTCATCTGTAAAATTCTATGAGGACAACACCTGACATTTATAGTGCTTTATGATTTATGAAATGTTTGACATACATTATCTCATCTGATCGTTATATTAATTTGTAGAGTCAACACTCCTGGCACATAGCCTTTGTTTCAGAGACCCTGTCCTAACATGAAGGGCTTAGGTTTACTCTGAGGCCCTTTCACTTTTCTGGCTCACCCAGGCACAAGCTGTGGATGTCAATCCTGGCACTCCCCAAAGACTGCCACCAGTACCACCAACAAATCACCCTTCTAGCTTCAGAACATAGAACAGCTGGATTTACCCAGGAAAAAATGCAAAAAGGACTCCCCCTCAGAGTACATAGATAGTTAAGAGATGCCTCCTTTCTTACACTGGGGCATCCTCTCCCAGGAACCTAAGTAGTTCCTATAACTTGCAATATTGCCTCAACCTGGGATCAAGCAAGAGAGAGCCAGACTGGCCTCCATCCCAGAAGTGTTCTGTGTCCTGCCATCTCTTCTCCCACGTTGTACCCCAATATGACTCATCTTTTTGTTGTTAGGGTCCCTTGTTCCTAGAAGGTATCATGGATCCTTCTCACCAATGTTGTTATCCCTCATCTAGCAAGTGGTGCTTCTTATTTCCTCTCAAGAAACATATCTGGAGCATCTAGAGTCTAGACCATGACACAGATAGCTTGGAACTTCAACTGACTGTTTTTGCCCTTTCCTACCTTTAAGGAATTGGCTGCTTCTGGTCCATTTCAAATTTCTTTTGTTTTATGATGACTATGGTGACCCTATATCTCATGTGGAGGGCCTCTTCAGAAATCTGTTAGGACAAAGAAATCTCTATGATCCTTTCTTGGATCTCTCAAGTGGATCCTTGATTTCTTTTTTTTTTTTTTTAAATAAATAAATTTATTTATTTTCTTGTTTACATTCATTTCCACGAGATTTTGAGTTACAAATTTTCTCCCCATCTTTCCCCTACCCACCACCTCAAAACAGCCATCCCACTGTATAACCCATCCCCCAGTCTGCTCTCTCCTATATCCTCCCCCATCGCCCTTATGACTTTCCAGTAGGGCAGATGGACCTCCCTACCCCAATGCCTGTATATCTTAATTCCCAGTTGTGTGTAGTTAATAATATATATATATATGCATATATATTTTTAACATTTGATTATAGAACTTTAAATCCTAGATTCTTTCCCTTCCTCCCTCATCACCCATCCCCACTGGAAGGACAAGCAATTAAATACAGGCTGTACATGTGTAATTACGCAGAACATCTCCACAGTGGACATATTGTGAGAGGCTGAGTATATGTCCCTCCTTCCTATCCCACCCCCCCAGTTCTATTCTCTACCCTGTCCCTGTCCCTTTACAGAAGTGTGTGCTTTCCAGCAACCCTCCCCTCCCCTCCATTATCCCACTTCTCATCCCCATCCCCCCTACTCTCCTGTGTGGCAAAATACCCAGTTTAGAGTTTATGTCATTCCTTCCCTAAGCCAAATTCAATGAGAGTAAGGTTGACCCTTTCCCTTTTGCCTTCCTGTTCTTTCTCTCCATTGTAACAATTATCTCTTGCCTTTTCTATATGAGATGATTAACCCTATTCTGTCTCTCCCTGTCTCCTCTCATTCTAATCCTCTCCCACCTCAGAATTTCACCTTTTAAAGTATCATCCCTTCC
>CM053592.1:139677494-139741390 GCA_028646515.1 Pseudochirops corinnae
TACATTACTATTCATAACAGTAGCAAAATTACAGTTATGAAGTAGCAATGAAAATAATTTTATGGTTGGGGGATCACTGCAACATGAGGAACTGTATTAAAGGGTCGCGGCATTAGGAAGGTTGAGAACCACTGTTCTATTGGCATGGGACATTCCATATATTTTCTCAGACTTGGGTGATGTATTTATTAGTAAGTTCTGCTGAACAACCTTTTTTCCCCTCTTTTTGTTCCTTCTTGTAGTGAATGGTTCTCTGGGTCACAGAAGAAAAGAAACAAATTTGGAAATGAAGGTGATATAAAAGTGAAATATATTAATAAAATCTTTAATGACATGAATTAAATGAAGAATTCAGAGAAGTATGGGAAAACATATGTGAACTGATGCAGAATTAAGTAAGTGGAAACAGAAAAGCAATCTCTACAATGATTATAGTAGCATAAGTTTAAAAAATAACAAAATGGAACGCTATGTAATTATATTGACCAATATGATTTTACCTGGAAAAGAATTTAGAAAATGTATTTGCCTGCCTTCCTAGAAGAGATATGTATGGGAATGGGGTTGGGAGGGCAAGGTGGGAAGGACTATGGATGTGGAATACTTAAAATATTTGTCACACTCAATTAATGGATTGTTGAAATGCTTTTTTTATCTTTATTTTTTATTCTTAGGGATGGCTTTTAGGGGTAAGGGAGGGACATTCAGAAATGAAAGTGATAAAAAAAAAAACTATCAATAAATGTAAAAAGAAAATATATGGGAATGTTTTAAATGTTTGTACTGTGTTGAGAATTCTTCACCTTGCTCCAGCCATCCACAAAACATTAATTTGATTTTGTATTTTACTATTTCCTTTTTGTTTTGTCTTTTTAGATATCAATACAGTCATAGTGGGAAAAATATGGAAAATGCACTCTACTGGGTTATAATCTAAGCTCTGCCACTAACTTGATATGTGATTTTTGGTAAATTATTTACTCTCTCTAAACCCCATTTTTCTTATCTGTAAATTTCAGGGAGTGAAGAGGAGAGACAGATCTCTTCTAGCTCAGTGTGTGCCCCCAAAGTCAACCATCAAAAGACTTTCCTTTTAAACTTGCATAAACTCTAATAATTTCCAAGTCCATAGAGCTCTCCTTGCAACAAGCATGGGACAGAAATGTAAATAGTATTATTCCCCATATACGGGGAAATAGACTCTCCAGGAAAATGCTAGAAAGGAAGAGAAGATATCAGGAACAGGAAGGCCATTCTGATTCTGTGTGAAACTCAAGATAAGGCATTAACACCAACCAGCCCATCTATTCTTTTCCTTTGGACATATTTTACACTTTTCACACTGCTAAGAGAGCAGTTGCCAACTTTGGTTTTGCGACACCCTAGAGTATTTATAGTTACTGGAGAAGGAGCCTTGTAAAACATTCTCTATTCTCACCAAATAAAATTAATGATAACTCATTTTAATGGTATAATAAAGATATTTATGCAAGATAGTAGGATCTGACTCTAAGCCATATGTGAAGGTATCCATGGAAAAAAAGGTTTTGTTCTTTTTTAAAGGAGTTTCAGGTATTGAGGAAGAAATTCTGATTCACAGAATCTCAGAGACTTCAGTCACTGTATAGTCTAATCTAGGGGTGGGAAACCTGTGGCCTCAAGGCCACATGTGGCCTTCTAGGTCATTGGTGCAACCTTTTGATTGAGTTTAAGTTTTACAAAACAAATCCTTTTATTAAAGGGATTTATTCTATGAAGTTTGGATTCAGTCAAAGGGCCACACTTGAGGATCTAGAGGGCCATATGTGACCTCAAGGCCACAGGTTCCCCATCCCTGGTCTAACTCATATCTGAACAGGAATCTCTCTAAACAACATTCACTTTTATAAGATTTTGAGTTCTAAATTTTCCCCTTCCCTCCCCCTTTCACTACAGCATGTAATCTAGTATCGGTTATACATGTACAACCACATTAAACATATTTCCACATTGGTCATGTTGTAAAGAAGAATCCAGCTGTTCTAGAGAGCAATTTGTAATGATGCCAAAAGGACAATCAAACTGTGCAAACCCTTTGATCCAGCAATACCACTTCTAGGTCTGTATCCCAAAGAGATCATAAAAATAGGAAAAGGATCCACATGTACAAAAATATTTATAGCAGCTCTTTTTGTGGTGGCATAGAATTATAAATTGAAGGGATGCCTATCATTTGGGGAATGACTGAACAAGTTGTGGTATATGAATGTAATGGAATACTATTGTTCTCTAAGAAATGATGAGCAGGCAGATTTCAGAAAAACCTGGAAAGACTTACCTGAACTGATGCTGAGTGAAGTTAATAGAACCAGAACACTGCACATAGTAACAGCAACATTGTGTGATGGTCAACGATGAATGATTTAGCTCTTCTCAATAATACAATGATCCAAGACAATCCCAAAAGACTCATGATAGAAAATGCTATCCACATCCAGACAAAGAACTGATGGAGTCTGAATGCAAATCAAAGCATACTATTTCACTTTCTTCGTGTGTGTATGCATGTGCATGTTTTCCTTTTGCAAACGCTATTTTTTTCAAACTTTCTTTTTTCACAACATGATCAATATGGAAGTATGCTTTAAATAACCTATATCAAATTGCTTACTATTTTAGAAAGAGAGAGGGAAGGGAGGGAGAACATTTGAAACTCAAAATTTTATTAAAAATGAATTTTAATATTGTCTTTACATGTAATTGGAAAAACTAAAATACTATTTTTTTAAAGTGTGATACTCAGAACTGACCAAAATACTCCAGATGTGTCCTGACTAGGGCAGAATTCAGCAGGACTGACTACTACTTCCCTAGTACTGAAACAGTATAGTCCTCTTGATGCAGGCTAAGATTGAATGAGCTTTCTTGGATGATACATCACACTACTGACTCATGGCACACTTGCAGTCCATTTTATTTGAAGTAACTTTTGGCTGTTTAAAAATAATAATAATAATTCCTTACTCGAAGGAAGATTTGTCACCACTAAAGAAAGGAAAAAGCATTAGGAATTGGAGACAGAAGATATTGTTTTGAAGCTCCACTTTTAATAGACAGTAGCTTAAAAAGTGAATGTTAAAATATGAATGAATGTTAAAACTTATGCTAATAGAAATTGGTCACTAAAAGAGGTAGGTGAAATACAGCTTGTATTGGTCAATCTCTCTGTAGATTCCACTTCCACCCCAGCACTACTTCAATTACCCAGGCAAAATGATTAAGACTTGTTCTCCCACTTCTAAATGTACAGCCTCTCAGACCCCTTATTTTTGCCTGAGGAAACATGCACTATGATCCCTTTAGAATGGCTCTTGGCCCTATTCTCTCCAGGTGCAATCCAGCCTGTTTGAAATATTACCTCCACAGCTTAGCTTCTTTTCTTATTTTTTAAAGCTGCACCAAATATTTATTTTCTTAAAGACTTCCTGGAAAATTATACAAATATGAGAACATCTCAGAGAGGAACAATGAGGTATCCCCAAACTTCCTGCCTTCTGGAAAGAGAAGGGAAATAAACTTTTAAAAGTGTACTTGAGGTCCAGGAGCACTTCAGGCAAACAGGGGCAAAGATGTCCCAAAAGGAACTGCAGGCCCTGAAATAAACAGTAATGATCCCTCTGTCAACTGCACTATCTCAGAGCTGAAAGGGACTTAGATTTGGTGGAGAATCCTCGCTAAAACATACTCAACTGGTCATCTCTTGAAGCTCTCAAGTGAGGAACATTACCACTCTGAGATATAGAAGGAAATAGGGTTTGGAAGACAAAGGGAGAAAGTAAAGTGAGGGTAGAGAATGGGGTTGGGGGAGAAGAAGATGGAAAAGAAAGGAGAGAGGAGGGAGAGAGAAGAATGGATGAGGAAGAATGGAGGGGAAGAGAAGGTAGAAAGAGGAGGAATAAAATGGAACGGAAAGAGAATTAAGGAGAGAGAGAGAAGAGTAAGGATGAGAGCATTAAGAGTTCAGAGGGTGAACAGAGAGGGAAGATGAACAGGAGAGCAAGAGAGAGAGGGAAAAGAGGATGGTGAAAAGCAAAGCTGAAGGTAGGCAAACGAGGTGGGAGGGGAGGGAGAAGAAGGTAAAGCAAAGTAGTTTGGAGTTTGGAGAGAGAAGAGGAGGAGGGAGATTAGAAACTGGAGATGGGAGAAGAGGCGCTTGGATTTGGTTCTCTAAGGAGGTGGGGTCTGGCTCGGAGGCTGGGCGCGCCGCTGGCCCCAGACGCCTCCTCCTAGACAGCTGCAGCTGCCTCTAAGGCACAGCCCACATACATACCTCTTTGCGCCTGAGCGCAGGCTCCTGCAACCCTGCCTCCTCCTGCGGCAAGACTATAGCTCCCGGGATAATCTCTGGCTGCCTCGTCAAAGCTCCACAGCCAGACTTGGGGAGTCCTCTCCACCCCACTCCCACAGCCCCCTCCCTCTTTCTTCTCTAGAGTGTGTGTTGAGGGGAGGAGCGCTGGATGCCTGACTGGGCTTTAAAATCTGGCTCCGCGCTCTCCTGCCAGCAGAGCAAGAGTAGAAGCCGCTGCTTTCACCTAGCACGACGCGTTTTGCTTGACCCAGGAAATCTCTCCAGTCCAAGGGCTCACTTGAACCGAGATCTTGATACACCCAACTCTGTGTCAGGGGTCTGCCTCCTCCTACCCACCTCTGCCCGGCCCTCTAGGGGCTAGTGCTCCGTATATTCTGGGCCCCAGAACCCTCCGAATAGGACGAAGCAATCCCCGTTCCTCAGGGACAGCTTCTTTAGCTAAGCAGGTTTTGCACTACGTCCCATTTTCCCCCTCTGGCCTGTCTGCTCTCCTTTGGCGTCCTTAACCTGGGCGACTCGTGCTTGTTTCTCAGCTGTCCCACAACGCTTCTGCGGGGGTCTTTTAAAATCATTTGCAGCTGCAATATTTGAGCCCCAAGACTAAGTGGAGAGGTGTCGCCATGCTTCCAAGCACCTTCCTCCTGTGCACCCTGGGGCTGCTGGCGCTGCTGCGCCCCGGCCAGGCAGAGCCCCTGACATGCCCACCGCGCTGCGATGTCTCCAAGTGTCCCAGTCCCAGCTGCCCCGGAGGCTATGTGCCCGACCAGTGTAACTGCTGCCTGGTTTGTGCAGCAGCCGAGGGCGATGCGTGCGGCAGAAAGGACGACCCCCCGTGCGGAGATAGCTTGGAGTGTGGCCACCCCGCGGGCAAGCGCTTTGCCAAGGGAGTCTGCCAGTGCAAGCTAACCTACCAGGTGTGCGGCAGCGACGGGCGAACCTACGACAACGTGTGCCGGCTGAAGGCTGCCAGCCGCAAAGCCCTTCAGCAGGGGCTGCCCGCTGTCATTCAGATCCAGAAGGGCGCCTGTGAATCGGGTAAGAGGAGCGCGGGCCCATTGTGTGCGACTGGGGGGCAAGGCAAGATTCGGAAAGGTCTAGCCCGAGGGAGCTGGAGCGTGGAACGGCAGAGCTTGAAGGGATCTTAGAAGTCGGAAAGTTAGAGAGAGCTCCCAGAGGAATTCAGCCCCGGGCATTTTCTCTGGCTCTCTCCCAAGCCTAGAATGCCCTTCCTTCTATTCTCTGCCTACTGACCTCTGGCTTTTGGGTTTTTCTTTTTTAAGTCCCAGCTAAAATTCCATCTTGTATAGGAAGCTTTTCCCAATCTCTCTTAATTCTAAAGCCTTCTCTCTCTGATTCTTTCCTATTTATCCTGTACATAACTTCTTTGTACATATTTGCTGGCTTGTCTCCCCCATTAGATTAGGAGGTCCTTGAGGAAAGGGACTGTCTTTTGCTTCTTTTTGTATCTCCACGCCCTTAGCACATTGCCTGGCACACAGTAGGCACTTACTAAATGTTTCTTGATTGACTGATTGACTGACTTGGATTGTCAGTTCTGGAAAGGAACTCAGAATTTTAAAGTGTCAGATGTGGGAGAAGTCCTAAAATGTCATAATTAGAATGGAAATTAGAAGACAAAATATAAGAGCTGGAAAGGAATTTATAATTTAGAACCTAAAGGGTCTTAATTGGGAAGAACCTTAAGGCTTAGAGTATCAGAGCTGATATCAAAGAATCACAGAAGTCTTAGACTTGGAAATATTCTCAGAAAATATGGAATCCATCCCATTCTTCAACCATAATCCCCTTTTACTACATCCCCCAAGAAGTGATTGTAATCTTTGCTTGAAGGCTCCTAGTAAGGAGAAATCTACCTCCCCCAGGTTGCCCATTATACTTTTGGATACCTCTAAAAGGGACCTCAAAACACAGAATGCTGGATCTAGAATTAGAAGGTGGACTCATATGACAATAGAACTAGAGGGACCTTAGTGATCATCATTTTCAAAATGAGGAAACTGAGGCACAGAAAGGGGAGGTAACCCCAACACACACATTTCCACTGGTAGAAACACTACCCATACTTTAGAACCCAGAGGGTTTGTAGGAAAGTGGGCATTGGAACGATGTCACCTGGTTCCTTGCCCAGGGATGTTTGCAATGCTGCTTCTCAGTATACAAATGAGCCTTGATTAAGAAGCTAACTACAAAGGGAATGGACCAGAGTGGGCTGCTCCAAAAATGAGAGGACAGTCAAGGACCCAGTGATAGCTATCCTGGGTCTCCTAATTGCAGTGTCCAATTGGCTAGGAAGTACTTAACGAAGGACTGAGATTATAAGATTACAGAGTTAGAGTTGGAAGGGACCACAGAGGTTCTCTAGAGATGTCATCTCATTTTACAGATGAGGAAACTGAGGCTCAAAGAGAGGAAGTGACTTGCCCAAGGTCACACAGTTAGTACAGTATGATTGAAGGAGATAAAAAACACTTGAGTTCTAATCTTAGCTCTGCCATTAACTTGTCATGTGACCTAAGACAAGTTATATCCCACTTTCTAAGTACTTGTTTTACCTGTAACATGAAAGGGTTATATTTTTTCTCTGATGTTGCATTATATGTTCTCAACAATGACTAAAGTGAATTGATGGCTCCAGTTCCATATTCAATAGGAAATGTCTTTAAAACATCATCATAAACAAAATGATCATAATATCCGCACAAGGATCATAATAGTTTACAGTGACATCATGCTTTACAATTCAATTTCATCCATGATCTCAGTTCTTCACAAAATCCCTGAGAATTAGGTATTACAAGGAATATTTTCCCCATTTTGCAGAGAAAAAAAACAGATAGTTGGATTGGTAAAAAAAAAAAAAAAATGACTTTTTCAAAATACTGAGCCAGGACTCCAGAGTAGGTGTTTTGAGCTCAGGTCTAGCTAATTCCATTTCTAGGCCTCCAGAGCCTTCTCATACAGAACATGACTCATTCAAGTATGGAATTTGGTACAAAGTGGATCCATCTTGAATCCTATACAATGAAATTTGAGTATGGGAGTTATCAAAGCCATAATGGCAGAGGGGAAAGAAGAGTAGTTTTGAAAGCAGAGAAGACCTAGGTTTGAATCAGTGCTCTCCTACTAACTGTGTGACCTTGGACAAGTCACTTCTCCTGACCTCTCTGGATCTAGTTCCTCTTCTGTAAAATGGGGATAATAGCTCTCTTCCACACAGTATTGTTATAAGAATCAAGTGAGATCGTGTACAAAAAGCACTTTGGAAAGTTCTATACAAATAGAAATTGTTCTCACTGCTTCAGTGTTCTTTATTAATCAATCAATCGATAAACATTTATTAAATGCTTATCTTATGCCAGGCACTGTGCTGAGTACTGGGGATACAAAAAGGGTCAAAAGACAGTCCCTGACCTCAAGGAGCTTATAATGTAATGGAGGAGACAACATGTGAATAAATACACACAAAGCAAGCTATATATAGGATACATAGGAAATAATTAACAGAAAGAAGGCACTGGAATAAAGAAGGGATACTGAAGGTTTTGATCGTGGGTGTGTGTGTGTGTGTGTGTGTGTGTGTGTGTGTGTAGAAAGTAAGATTTTAGTTGGAACTTAAATCAAGCCAGGGAGGCCAGTAGTCATTGTGATGGAGGGAGACCATGGGGACAGTCAGAGACAATGCCCAGAGCCAAGAGATGAAGTATCTTGTTCATGGAACAGCCAAGTAAGCCAGTATCACTAGGCTGAAGAACCCTGGTACTTAGTGTGTCCATCCACAAAGTAAGTGAGTTGGACTAGATGATCTCCAAACCAGATGTGACGTAAAGAGGGATTGGAGATCCTTGTTCTTACAGCTCAGGAGTCAAGCTACAAGTCAGGATATTGTGAAGAAATTCTCTGCAACTGCTATCCCTGTGTACACTTGGCACACTGGGGCTTCTAGCTCTTTCAGCCTGGGGGGCAGAAGGAGGGCTGACCTCAGAAAACAAAAGCGGCTGCTCTGATTTTCCAAAATCGCAGGGTAGAGATCACCTGGATCTTTCTACAAACCCCTGGTTGTATATATACATAACTTATTAGGTTCCATCAGAATTAAATTCACAGGTACTCTCCTTCCCTCCAATAAGATGTACTTTCCTTTCCATACCACTCTCTCATGTACACAACAGTGTGCTACCCAGACCTATTCACTATTTTCTAGCCATATCCTTCAGCTTCCTATCTGTAAGCCCTTGTTCACACTAGGTCAATGACAACAACAACAACAACAACACACACACACACACACACACAAACTCAAACTCAAACAACAGAGGTTAGCTTGATCGAGCCTAGATGATAGAGTAACCTGGAATTAAGAGGACCTGAGTTCAAATTCTGCCTCAAGACATTTACTTAGCTGGGTGAACCTGGATAGGTCAAAAAAGGACCAAAAGAGATAATATAGGTCAAGTGCTTTGGGAACCTTAAAGTAGTATATAAATGCCAACTATTGTTACTGCTGTTGTCATTGTTGTCTAGTTACAGTTCTACATACTGGAATACCCCCCTCTCTGATCCATTCCTACCAACTGAAACCCTACCTGTATTGCAGGGACCAGCTCAGGTACCTTTTCTCCTAAGAAGCCTTCCAGGATTGCTTACTACCACCCCCAAACAATCCCCCACCCTCTTAAATTACCTTAGCATTTTGTCTATACCTCTCTTTCTTCACTTTACGGCCTACGGAAAAGGCAGCCTGCTATAACTGAAAGAACTGTCTGGCCTTTAGCAATTACTTCCCACCCATGGGCCTCAGTTTCCTCATCTGTAAAATGAGAGGATTGGTCCAGATGACCTCTGAGGTCCTTCTGATTTCTCTGATGTTATTAACCTGGCAGGGAAAATGCCAGTCTAGCCCATTCATTGCCATCCTTCCATCTTGGAAGTTATCTTATGACCTATGATTTCCTCCTTAGAGTTGTGTGGCCACCAGTTTGCAAGGATGTGACTCAATGTGATAAATGGTCTTTCCAGGTACCCAGTTTACTTCTGAGGGCACTTGGCTTTACTCACAGCTTGGGCTCAATTGGAAAGGATATCTAACCAAATCTCTCACAACACTTTATAAAAGTGTTCAGGGAGAAATATCTTTGATATTTGTATTCATGGAAGGCAGGCCAAAAGTTCCTGGGTGCTTGCCAGCTCACAAAAGGCAACTGATCTGTGTGGTTTTTTTTGTAAGTGCATTTTTCATATCAAACAACACCAGCATCTGATCGTGCCATCGTGATATATTCTGGACATTCCAATTAAATCAAGGCCAGGGCATGTGATTACTTCAGAATTATACAATCAAGGCAACTTAAAATAAAGAATTTATCTATCCAGTACTAGTATGCCTATAAAGAACAGGTTTTGACAGCCTTTTTCAGCTTTAATTATTTAAATGCTAGAGGTGCCTCTTTTTAAAAATCCTTTTTAAAGCTTTCTGGGTTGTCTGAAGCTTGAAATTTAGAATCTGGAGTAATGGTACAGATCACTTGTATGTGTATGTGTGTGTTTCTTCTTTCCTCAGGATACCATAGTTCAGATATAACATCTGGTTTTCAAGGAAGACTCATATTTGCTGCAGTCTCACAGCTGGGTTGACAGGCACTGGGAAGCCAAGAGGCATGGCCAAGGTGGAGTGAGCCAGGAACTCCACCAGTTAGGATGTTTAAAGACCAGAACATTTGACATCTGTAGCTGTTGCTTCCCAAACACAACCCTTTCAATACTCTCCTGGCCTCTGCTGTTTCCGAGCATAGAGGATCCCAAGACCATATGGCTGTTAGAAGGTTCACTCTGAGCTCCAACAAAGAGCACAAGTTTAAAGGAATAAATAAAGAACCGTTCCAGTGAGTCAGGTGGAAGTTTATAGCAGATGAACTTAGGAGCAATCCTGAGGGATACTGCCTCTCCTTTTGGCCAAACATACAGCACTTAAAGAGAAGAACATTTGGCTTTTGGTATGTCAGTAAAATGAGTGTTAGGGCTCATAGAATTTCAGAACTGGAAAGAATCTCAGAAGCCATCAATTCAACCTTTTTACAGATGAGACTACTGAGGTCCAGGGAAGATAGATAATTTGCTCAATGTCACAAAAGTAGCAAGTTTAAAGTGACCTCATAAGCCATCTAGTCCATCCTCTTCCCCCCAATCCCTATATGTAGATCTTCTCTACAATATCCACAGATATCTCTAAAGGCTTGAGAAATATTTGTTGATGTTGTTCAATCATTTTAGTCATATCTGACTCTTCGTGACCTCATTTGGGGTTTTCTTGGCAAAGTTGCTAAAGTAGTTTACCATTTCCTTCCCTCAGCTCATATTACAGATGAGGAAACTGAAGCAAACAGGGTTAAATGACTTGCCCAGGGTCTCACAGCTAGTAAGTGTCTGAGGCCAGATTTGAATTGAGGTCTTCCTAATTCTAGGTCCAACTCTCTATGTCATCTAACTGCCACCTGGCCCTACCCCTCCCTTTTTATTCTTTAGGCTCTGAGGATAAAAGGCCAATCAAAGCACTGGAGCACTGACAGGTTCTGGAATTGTTTGGCAGCTTTGATTTTTCTCCAGAGGGCCAAGGGTCAATCCACTTCTTTGATAACTCTGTGTTCCATTGGCAAATAGTTTCATTTTGCTAATATATACTTTAGAGTCTAATTGTTAGCAAGTATATTCACTCACTGCCTATTCTGACTTCACGTCACCGGCAGAATAGGTAAGGCATGCCATGTGTGGCTTTCTCCTAGTCACTGATAAAAATATTGAAGAGAACAGGACCAAGGACAGAGATTTAAAGTACTTTACAGTAGACATTCTGCCCCTCCCCCTCCACTTCCCCAGGTTGACTTACCTCACCAAAATCAGACTATTATAGAATAGCAGCAAGCAGATAGCTCTAGAGGGGGAAGGGACCTTAAAGTTCATCTGGTTCAACCCCAGCCCCATTTTACAGATGAAGAAATCATGGCCTAGAGAGGTTTGTCCAAGGTCATAACATATTTTAAGTAGCACAACTAGGATTTGAACTGAGGTCCTTGGACTCCGAATCTCATTCTGTCACATTGTATAAGTTGATACCTACAATAGATGAGTTCATAGAAGGTAAGCTTTTGGTGTAAAATTTCCCTTTTCAAAAAGAAAAAAAAAGTGAAAAATGTTGATCTGCCCTATTTTTTTTTCAAATTTAATTAAGCCCTAATGACTGTTAAAGACAAATTTAGAAATTTAAATGTCTTTCCCTATTAGAGTGGTTTTTTCTTTCTTTGCTTTCCTTCAGTTGATATTTGCATAAGCATAAGATCTCACAATTTTCTTTGGATGTATTACCTATAGTAAAAGTGCCCCTTGATTTAAAAATACTACCATTAGGTATAAAAATAGAGGTCAGAATTGCATTGTGGTCAAAAAGGGCTCTTTTGAGCCCCAGGGAGCAACAAGTATTGATACCTTCCTTAAGAAGTTGATGACCATAGCAGCTGCAGGTAGGGAAGATGTATTCCCAATATCCTGAGTCTTAATAGGCACAAATTTTCCCACAGAAACAATATGATAACCTTTCAAGTATCCAAAGCCTACTTTAACTCAAAGTGTGACTGAATGAGTATTATATTTTTTAAAAGCCTGTTTGGAACTGAGAAACAGTGGTCTATTTTACAATGTGGGCTAAACAGTTATTGTTCGACAACCTGGAAAACTATTATCATCCCATTGTTACTATGGGAAAATGTCTGTTCAATCCCCAGAACTGAAGAAATCATAGCTACTGTTTTCACAGTCCTTCAAGGTTTACAAAGCAGTTCGTTCACAATAACCACATAAAGTAGAGAATGAACATCTTATTACCCTAGCTTTATAGGTTCAGAGAGATGGTGAGACTTCCCTGGAGTAACACACTGCTAATCAATAGAATAGATCAGAGGTGAATCCAAGTCCCAAGTCCAGAATTCTTTTCCTTAAATCATACGTACTCTAGAATACAATTGTATTCTAGTTGGGGACAATCTATATGTGCAGATGACTTGAAACCCCCTAAGAATAAAAGAGGTACCATGGGGCAGATTTTTCCAAAGACAGATCAATAGATAGATCAATCAGTTGATAGACATTCACTAAAATCTCCCATTATCTTGTAGCATGGGCATGACCCTGAGTTACTGAAAACTACACCAAATGGAGCCCATGATCGATAAACCCTACCAAGTTAGAAAGGCTTCTTCTAGAATGTGGTGGACTATTTATTTATTTGTTTGTTTATTGAAGCACTTGGGGTTAAGTGACTTGCCCAAGGTCACACAACTAGTACCTGTTTGAGGTCACATTTGAACTCAGGTCCTCCTGACTCCAGGGCTGGTGCTCTAGCTACCCCATTTTTTTTCTTTTTTAAAATAAATTTTTATCAGCCTAGCTGAGCCCAGAGACACTCTTTTCCAGGTTTGCTGCAAGATGATTTTTTAACTTTTTTGGTGAATGCATCTTTCCAATAACAACTACACAAAGAAATACAGATATACATATGTATGCATATATATATGTATATGTGTGTTTCCATTCATACACATATATAATAGTGCTTTTATATGTATTACATATACATTAATATATTCTACATACTCACAATGTATGTATGTATATATATATATATATATATATTTAAGAGTGTTATAATGCATATATGACCAATTTTACATATGAAGAAACTCAGACACACAGAGAATTTAGATGAATTATAGAATCTCAGAGGTAGGATAAACCTTAGAAGTCAGCCAGGCCAGTGTAGGGTATAAATTTCTATAGTCCTTTCTGCAGTACCCTGGCAAAAGAAAATTTGTGTTTATGTATGAACAATCACTAGTGATTCAAAGCATATTCAGAAGGCAAAATGGTATGGACATTTAGCAAACTAAGTTTTTAATCCTCAAAACATTTTCACTTTACAACAAAACAAGTCATCGAAATTGAAATGTGAAGTCTCTAGTGACTCATGATATACTCTCAAATAGGGTCCTTTTGTAGACTCATGAATTTATAGAACTGTAAGGGAACAACCCTCTCCATTTTTATGAGGATTTTGACTGAGACCCAGAAAGATGAAGGGGACTTGGCCAAAGGATCCAGACTGTTGTGTGGGTTTCCTTTTTCTTGGCCCAGGGCTCTTTGTACTAATTAACATTCTCACGTGCTGTACTCAGTAAGAGAGACCCCTGAGCAGTACTTCAGCTCCCATAATTGTCCTAGGAGCTGGAGAAACCCAGTGCAATATGCTTATAATTTCTTTGCTAGGGATGCTGAACTTGACCAGCCAGAGAATTTCAATGGGGTTGGGAGGTGGGGTGGGGACAAGGTATGATGAGGGGCTTTGAAACCATGCCATCTGAAGACAATTTAAGGGAAACTGTTTTTGTTTCTTCTCACTTTACCTTGGAGTAGACAAGCTTTAGGGGAAACATGATAGCTGCCTTGAAGTCTAGGGACAGTTAGACCTGTTCCGCGGGAATTCAGGGATAGAAGTTAGAGAAAAACCGATTGGCCATCACCCTTTAAGGAAATTCCCAACAACTCCAGCTGTCCAGCGAATGGTATAACAAGAGCCAGCATTTACGAAGCACTGGCTAGCTTTTCGAGATACTTTAACCCTTCCAACAACCCTATGTGACGGCAATAATAACATTACTAGTAATAATAACAGCAGCTTTTATATAGTGCTTTAAGGTTCACAACGTACATCATAAAAATCCCATTTGATCCTCACGATAATTCTGGGAGGTAGGTGCTATTATTATCTCCATTTTACAGACGGAATAACAAGCAGACAGAGGTAAGGTGATTTGCCCAACTAGTGTCCGAGGTCAAATGTGAGACTTGGGTCTTCCTGACTGCAGGTCTAGCACTCCATCCATGGCGCCTCCTAACTGCCTCTGAGTACTCTAGGCACTACATCCTTATGGTCACACATCTAATAGGTGTCAGAGGTAGGATTCAAACCAGTGTCTTCCTGACCCAAAGTCAAATCCTCCATCCTTCATACTTCACTGACTCTCTTGCAACAGGCAGGCTCAAGGATAGTTTCCTGTCACCTTAGATCCTCAACTAGAGGCTGAATAACTTGTCAGGGAAATTGCAGAGGGAATTCATTTTTCAGGTAAAGCAGAGAACCAAATAGTAAGGTCCACATACATGCTGTTCTAAATTTCAGCAAGAAATCAAAGTAAAGGGGCAGATAGGTGGTGCAGTGAATAGAGCATCAGCCCCGGAGACAGGAGAACCCAAATTCAAATTTGGCTTCAGACACTTAACACAAAAACTAGCCATGTGACCTTAGGCAAGTCACTTAACCCAGACTGCCCTACTCTCCCCCTTCCAAAAAGCAAAAAAGAAAAGAAAAGAAATCAAACTAAAGTTGAGTCATTAAATGAGACAGTGTTTGTAAAGCACTTATGAAGTGTGGCACATAGTAGGTGCTTATTAAATGCGTGTTCCTTCCCTCCCCTCCCCTTTCCAGGCTTCAAAGTTGATGACTTTAAAAAAAAAATGATATTAACTTTGGAGCCTCCTGAATCTCAAGACTACCATTCAATGAGAAAACAGCCAGATGTGATTTTGTATCCCATTTCCCTCTACACAAAGAAGAATTTCAGATGAATAATGATGGAATGAAGGCAAGCTGAGCCAAGATTTTTTTATTAAGACTCAAGTCAGACAACAATCTGCTTTGATGAGACAACTTCTCTCTGTCTGACCTAAGACCTCCTTAACACAATTCCACAGTGGGAATGCTCTGTTCCCATGTTGATTCATGTATGGGACTTATTCAGCTAGTGCTTGAGTGGATGAGCCAAAAAGTTATTTGTTTTTCTGATCGAGCTCTGAGATTAGCTTGGCATTCATCAAGAAAACTTGGTATTCAATTAAAGTGAGATGCAGAAGTTGTCCGAGAAGTTGCCAAGCAATAGATTTAGGCAGAGACAAAAGGACTGAGTTTTCTTCTCACCCTTTTCTTCCTTTTAAAATGTGAAAACATGGGAGGGAAAGTCCTGGATTTATATTTACCTGAGTTCTAATCCCAACTTTGTTATTGATCAGCTTGAAAAGTCACTTTCTCTTTCTGGGCCTCAGTTTCCTTATCTGTGAAATGAGAGGGCTAGAGCTCCAATGTCTCTTCCAGCTCTGACATCCTATGAGCTCACGAGTCAACAAGAAACTCATTCTTGAAGTATGACATTACACACTGAAGACATCACCATTGATTGCCTTGGCTAGTTGACTTTTTGATGTAAAGTGACAGAGAAAAATTTCACAAATTAAACATGTTGATAATTTGTTATCTTCCTTGACTATTTCCCTAAACTTGAACTCTACAAATGGCATGATATTTAAAATAGATAATCACCTGTCAAGAAGAAATTTATACTTCATGCAAGGTCCCTTCCAACTCCAAGAGTCTATGCTTCATTTCTTGGTGTCTGGGTTTCCTCAGGAATTATCCTTCCCCTGCCTTCCTCACAAGGTGTGTGAAGGTCAAATGAAATGATTCTGGAAAAAGTGCTTTGTAAATTATATATATGTATACACATAATATACATATATATATATATACACACATCTATATAAACATAGCATATGTAGTATATGCCTACATTGATAAATATATAATAAAACATATACACAGTGTATATATTTATACAGTATTTTGTTATATATAATATATATACATATATACAGTAATAAAATATACAGTACTTGTTGGGATTTTTTTGGTTATTTTTATGGTAGAAAGTCCATAGGTCTGAAATGCCACAGAACAGAAGTATAATATGTCAGTGAGATGTCAATGTGACATAATAGAAAAAGCACTGAATATTGAGTCTAAAGAGGTAGGTTCAAATTCTGGCTCTGCTCCCTATTAACTCTCATTAATGCTTATTGAAATGATTTTTTTTACTAAAAATACTACTTTTGGAATAGTTACTAGGATAATGCAGTTGTTGAGCAAACCTCTCCGCACCTAAGTTTCCTCATGTTTTAAATAAGGTGAAAGATTAGACTAAAAGATCTCAAGGCCCCTTCATGCCTTGAAATCCCATGATCCTAGGTGGGGTCAATCAGGGAAAGATTCCCAGAAGACAAGGAAAACCTAGACTGTCCAGGAGCTCAGATTTCTTGAGCCTAAGGGGTAAGAAGTGACCATTGCCCTCTTCTCAGAAGAAAAAATAAATATCTTTCCATCAACATTTTTAATGTTGGATCATTTCTACTGACTTGGAGTTTGGAATGCAAGTGGAGCAATGCCCAGCTTACCTGTGCTGTGTCGAGAATTGAAATCCTTCCTCCCTTCCTCCCTTCTGTTTAGAGTTCTTGGTTACTCTAGCATTTTAGAGTACCATAGGATTTTGAGGTGACCTAAGATCATCGAGGCTAGGAGCTTCCAGTGGTTTTTATTCCCAAACCTTTCCATACCCTCTATTCAGTATGAAAAGAAATGAATTCTAGAATTTATTATGAATATACATACACCTAAGAAATAAAAATAAAGATTTTTTTTCATAAAGAAAACTAGTACATAACATTTTTAGAATCATAAAGTTAGTACATGTTTATCATTGTACTTTTTTCACTAACAATATTAGACTTTTGGAATATTTCAATAGGATAATATAGTAATTTACTAAATTTTTTCATACGTCAGGTTGAGACCTTTTGATAAATATCAAGGTCTTCATTTTACAGGTGGAGAAATTGAGGTACAGGGAGAGGAAGAGAATTTCCCAAGGGCACACAGATAGTAAATAATGGAGCCAGAATTTGAAACCAGATCCTTGGATCCAAAGTCTCAGCTCTTTCTAATTTAATACCATTGCAGGCTCCTGATTAGAAGAAGTTGAGGAATAATTATGCCTATACAATAATGAGAAGCCTCCTGTCTTTTTTTTTCTTTAAAAAAAGAAGTAAATCAAAATCTAGGACAATTTGTCCTGACATGTCTGAGTTCTATGGGACTTTCCGCTGTGACTGCAATTTTCAGTTAAATCGTTCCTCCTAATCGTGCTCCCCCACTCTGGTGACACAGTGACTGAATTTTAGCAGGCCTGCCCGACGTTGGTCAAACCTCACGGAAACCATTATACAGAAGCTGCCGAGATTATTCTTGGCCCTGTGCGATGCTATTCAGCAAGGGGCAAAGGGAGGGGGGAATGTTGTAAAAGAAAGGGAGGCAATAAGGATCCTGTTCTGTGATACAATTTTAAAACCACTGGAGGGCAATTCTCAGGGTTTCAAAGAACCCATTTTAGAACATGAAATAGGGACTTGGAGACAGTGGAATGGTGGCTGGTGTTGTGGTCTCTCCCTCGGAGGGGTCCCTCTAGGGCATCACTTAACCTCTGGATGGTACCCAGACTCTCTATTGAGAGGTCACTCATACAGACTCTAAAGATTAGAGCCAGAAATAACTAGTTAGCATTGATGGAACCTATTAGGGTTTGCTAAACACTTTATAAATCATCATTTCCTTTGATTCTCACAACAAAAGCCTCAGAGTTAGGTGCTATGATTATCCCCATTTTGTCATTGTTGTTTGTCTTTCTTAAAAAGGACCCTCATTTTCTAGATGGGGGAACAGAAGCAGACAGAGGTTTAAGTGACTTGCCCAAGGTCATACAGCTAGTGACTAAGTCTAGATTCAAACTCAGGTCTTCCTGATTACAGATCCAGTACTCTATCCTCTTCATTCTCTAGCTTCCTCCAAGAGATCAAATCTTTCATTTCACAAATTGCCCTAGAAAGGGAAAAGTGATTTGCCAAAAGTCACACAGGTTCTAAGGATCAGGGCCAGGATTCAAACCCAGGTCCTCTGACTCCAAATCTAGGGCTCTTTGCCTCCTAAACTGATTTCAGGGACATCATGGTGACTGCCAAAGAAAATATTTTCCTTCTTCTGGCCAAGAAATTCTGACTCTCTTTATACCATTTGAAGGTATAGACGTCTCCTTTAATTACAAATGAATGCAAATTCAATCTCTCCTCATCCCTCCCACCCAAAAGTTGTCACACAGGAATGTTTTGAGCTAAGGGAAAAGCCGCAAATCCCTAACCCTTGTGGTCTCCTGCTTCTCTCCAGGCATACTAAATTTTTGTTAACCTCTTCTTTCAGAGAGAGAGAGAGACCCCCATGGGGTTTCCTTTATTGTTCCAGGGGACCAAAGTTTTGGAGGATTTACGAATCAGTTTTTGTGGGAAAAGAAAAGAAATTCTTGGAGAATTCCATCTAAGTTGAGGGCTGACTTCAGAATGCTGGCCTGAGGACAGGAGCAGCCCAGGGTGGTAGTCATTTTCACTTTTGTTTTAAAATGTAGGTATTTCCAGACTGGTGTAGTATATAAAGGAAGCCTGGTTTTGGGGAATGTAAATTTATTTTCTTCCATCTAATTCTTTCATCTTGAGGATTCATCTGTATTGATGGGAAACATTTTAAAAGCCTTGAATCTTCCTTCTTTCTCCACCCCAATCCCCCTAGATTTATTCCAGGATTCCAAAATGTCAGAGTTGATAAGGACCCTTTAGAATATAAGCTCCTTGAGAAGATGGATGGGGGGAGCCCTCTAGGCGACACAGTGAGTAGAGCACTGGCCCTGGAGTCAGGAGGACCTGAGTTCAAATATGGCCTCAGACACTTAATACTTACTAGCGTTGTGACCTTGGGCGAATAATTTAACCCCAATTGCCCTGCCCTCCCCCCTCCAAAAAAAAAAAGAGGAGGGATTGTTTCCTTTTTCATATTTGTACACCCGGCACCCGACACAATGCCTGGCAAACAGTAGGTGCTTAATAAATGCTGATTGATTGACCACTGAAGTTCTCCAGTTCAGGCTGAACTAAGCAGGAATCCCTTCTGCATTCCCAATTGGGTGAGCATCCCATTTTTCCTTTAAAGGCTTGAAGGGATAGCAGGATGGGATTAGGATTAAAACTAAATTGTACACCAGATTTATAGATTCTGTACTAGGCTGCATCCAGAATGAAGGAGGGAATAGCCCCAGAGTACTATTTTCTGTCCTTTGCCCTGTCCAGGAAATATTGGAATCATCACATTTAGTTCTGGACACCATGTTTTTGGAAGGATATTGACAACCAGTGGAAGGCCGTAGAATGTTAAGGGGCCTTGAAGTCATTTCCCACAACGATCAGTTGGAGAAACTGGAGTTGGCACTGTGGTAGCTGGCATTACGAATACTCTCAAATCTCTTTTGGTGAAGGGAGCATCACTTAACCTCAGGATGGCGCAGACTCTCTGTCTGTAGAGTGGTCACTGGTCCAGACCACATAGGGGATCTTAGAGTCTACAGTTAGACTTCAGAGAACATCTAGTCTCTCCCACTTCTCTTCCAGATGAGAAAACTGAGGCCCAGAGAGGTGTTAATAGGCCTGGCCACGCTAACTAGATGATATAGGTAGCAAGTAGTGCAGGCGGGTCTCTACCTCTAACTCCAGGGTTTCCCTGCTGTACCAGGCTCCTGCCATGAGTGTATCTGGTGCCTGCTCCAGCTCACATACTTGGGCTTTAGTAAACTGAGTTCATTACACAAATCTATTCAGCGAAGGCACAGACAGATGGATCCCTCCCTGTGAGTTATTCAAGATGTGCAAATGAAAAAAATTACGCCCATATTTTTTTTTCAGCTACACCCCGAACGTCCCCTAGAATAATGATCACCAGGCTGGACTTGCTAGGCATTTCTTTCAATCAGAAGCCTATGTAAGCAAGATGTTTTATTTTGTGTGTGTGTGTGTGTGTGTGTGTGTGTGTGTATTTCAATAATCTTGGACTGACATAAAACCAAGTGGCAAACTCTCAATCTGCCAAATGTCCCACTCTGTTTATTTTGTAGTAATCCATCAAAGAGATTTACTCCTGCTGGCTGCTAAGTGTGGAGACTAAAAAGAGCCTCCTGCTATTAAAACACCACAACATCTCCTACCACTCTCTTTATCCCCATCCACCCAACACCGACCTGTGCTCCAGGGCTGACCTGGTACAAGGGAACTTTGATTCAAGGCTTATAGTCAGCTAGATTCTGATGTGAACAGCTCTCAGAGGTTAGACTCCAGCTGTTTATCTGGGAAATAAGATACTACATCAGTGCTAAGAGGCAACATGGAGTCTCCCCTTCGGCCGACCACAATGATGCCTTCAACTGAGGCTAGGTCTAGGTAGAGAGGCAGGAATTCTGACCTGTAGGCACATGGAGTAGGGGGTGGGGGACTCAGCAAAGAGCTCTAGACAGGGAGTCACAAGTCCTGGCTCTGTGATAAATTACCTGAACAACCTAGGTGTTCAACCAACCTCCATAAGGATTCTGCTCCATCCATCCTCCTCCATTTTATCCTTAAGCCCCGAGGGCTTAACTGAGACCAGTGGAGAACAGAGGCTTTTATATGAGTTCCTAAGCATCCTTTTCTCTTTGGGGTACCAGCAACAAATAAAAACATTCATCAGGAATGTTTCAAATCCTCCTTGAGTGTATGCTATCAGAAGTTTGTCTTAAAAGAGCCTTCCATATCTCCTAGGCTGGAGTCCTCTGTAGAATTGCAGGTCGTAATCTTTTCTCTGAACTTTCTGACATCCACTGATATCCCCAGGAGTAATAATGTAGGGTATGGAGGGGTCCTAGAGTCTAGAGGACTTAGTTTCGCATCCTGTGAGACTTATGGCTGTGTGATCTTAGGCAAGACCCTTCTTAACCTCTCTGAGACATTGTGATACATACCCTTTAGAGTTGTTGTGAGCCCCAAATGAGATAATGTATCTAAAGTACTTTCAAAAATTCAAAGGCCCATATGAATGTTAATAATTAATCAATGCCCTGTTTAGGAGGAGGGTTCGAGGGTGGAATCCTGGGGCTTTAGAGAGATGGTTCCTTTCTCCAGAATATCACTTTGCATCATAAGGTAGATGGTAGGTCAACTGTTCTCTGCCCTCATCAGATCTTATCTGGAATAGTGTCTTCTGTTCTAGGTACCACAGTTTAAGAGAGACATTAACAGCCAAGATAGGGAGGGCACTGGAGAACAGTTGATAGACCTATGGATTCTTAAGCTGGAGATAAAAAGACTTCAGAAGGATTTGATCACCATCTGAAGGGAAAAGGAGGTTAAATTTGTTCTGCTTGGCCCCAGAGGGCTGAGTTAGGAGCAAAAATATAAGCTACAAGAGGCTGACTATGACTCAAGATAAAGAACTTCTCAATTATGGATTTCTTGGGAGGTAGGGGGTTCACCATCACTGGAAGTACTCCCATAGAGGCTAGATAACTTCTTGTTGGGGAATATTCTTTTCTATATCATAGATTCCAATGATTTACAGCTGAAATGGGGAGATTCGCCATTATCTCACCCAGAAACTGAGGGAGTAGAGCCCAGAACTGGGAGCAGAACCCAGGTCTAAGGAGTTAAATTAATCTACTTTCAAGGTCTTGTCCAACTCTGTGGTTGCTTGCCATCACAGCTGAACAGTAAGGCTAATTTTGAGCACTGAGCTTCATCTTTCATGTCAGGAGTTTGCTGGCAGATTGAATTCCAATAAAGTTTTTTCTTTCATTTTTTTTTTCTTTTGATGGGGGGAGTATATGAGTATTTTTTTTTTTAAATCAAAGCCTTTCAAGGCAAAAACTGAGCCTTGTTTGTTCCAAATTAAGTTAATACCTTCACAGCTAAGTGGGAGACCTTGGCACACGCCTGTAATTGAAGAAAAAAGAAAAGCCAGTCATTTCTTAAATGCCTTTGGCTTGTTTGCTAACAGTGAGCGAAATTCAATCCATCAAAAAAGTTTCATCAAAGTTCATGAACTGCCTGGCAAACCTGGGCTGAAGCAAAATTAAATGCTTCTCACTAATCATAATACCTCATGTTTATATTGTACCTTAAGATTTACAAAGTACTTTCTTCAAGACCAGGGCTGGTGGTAGGTAGTGCAGACAGTATTCCCGTTCTTCAGATGAGGAAGCTGAGGCTGGGTTGCATGGCTAGTAAGTCACAAAGCAGGAATTCAAACTCGGGTCTCTTGTCCCCAAGTCCAACATTTTTTCCACTGCCTCTGGCCAACTAAGTGTAAAATAAACATTTCTCAGCTGAAAACATGCTTTCAGGACTTAAGACGTGCCAGCATCCAGGTCCGATTGGAAATCTATACCATTGACTTAATTAGCCTGTTCATTTATCCTCTCTGACCCTTCTCTCTAGTCTAGCGGTCCTCAACCTGTGGGTCATGTTCAATTTGTAAAAATGAAAATACATCCTACATATCAGATAGATTCATAACAGTAGCAAAATTATAGTTATGAAGCAGCAACGAAAATAATTTTATGGTTGGGGGTCACCACAACATGAGGAACTGTATTAAAGGGTCACAGCATTAGGAAGGCTGAGAACCACTGGTCTAGTCAATAATACACTTTCCATATAATGTTACTTACTGTAGTTATGCTTATTTTCTTCTCTATACTAGACTGGATACTAGCAATATCCTTTTAAGATCCTTTCACCTTAGCTAGACGTTTTCTCCCCACTAAGAACTAACACTGTACTCTGCATTTTGCAAGGTCACAGAATTACAAATTTAGAGCTGGATGGTACCTCAGAGACCATCTAGGCAAGATTTTTTTTAACATTTGTTTCTGTCATAAACCCCTTTGACAGTCTAGTGAAGCCTATGTACATTCACTGTCATAATGCCCTTACATAAGAATTGCAAAGTTTCAGTTAGAGGGCAATGAAAATAAAGATAGAATTTTCTTCTCTTCTGAGTTTATGGACCTCATGAAATCCATCCATAAAGTTCTTGGTGATCTCATCAACTCTCATGGATTAAATTACCATCTCTATGCTGATGATTCTCTACCTTCCCTGCTCCAATTTCTCTGTTGACCTCCAAACTTGCATTTCCAACCCTCTTTCAAAAATTCATCTGGAACTGGAAGCCCAGTAGACATCTTCAATTCAATATGTCCAAAACAGAACTCATTATCTTCCTCCATCCCAATCCTCCCCTACTCCTACCTTCCCTGTTACTGTAGAGGGTAACACTATCCACCCAGTCCCTCAGTCATCCTCAGGTCCTCTCTCTCTCTCTCTCTCTCTCTCTCTCTCTCTCTCTCTCTCTCTCACCCCCATTTCCAAGGCCTGGTGGTTCCACCTTTGCAACACCTCTGGAATATGCCTCTTTGCCTCTGGCACTGCCCACACCTCTGGTATAGGCCCCCTCACTTATGGATGATTGCAATAGTCTGCCTGCCTCAGATCTCTTTCCACTCCAATCCATTCTCTGTTCTGTCACCTAAGTGATTTTCCTAAAGTGAAGATGTGATCATGTCACCATCCTGATAAACTCCAGTGGTTCCCTATCGACTCAAGGAATAAATGCAAAATCCTCTGTCGGGCAGGCAAAGTCCTTCATAACCCAGCCTCCTCCTACCTTTTCAGTCTTCTTACTTTACTTTTTTTTTTTTAACTTCTTACTTTACTTACCTTACTCCCTGACATGTACCCATTAATCCAGTGGCACTGACCTCCTGGCTGTTATATGAACAAGACTCTCCATCTCTCCTCTCTAGGCATTCTCTCCAGCTGTCCCCTATGCCTGGAATGCTCTCCCTTCTCCACTCTGACTACTGACCTCCCGTCTTACTTTTAACTCCCAACTAAAATCTAACCTTCTTCCAGCAAGCCTTTACCAGCCCTTCTTAAGTTCAGTGATTATTTCCTATCTTTCCCATATATATGTAGTTTGTTTGTACCTATTTGTTTGCACAGGTAGTAACTGAGCTGGAGATGGAATCTAAGGGCATATGTTCCAGAAAATCTGTTGTAAATCTTTTTTTTTTAAATTAATTAATCAATTTTAAACCTACCAGTGGAGTCCAGAATGGTCAGGAATGTTCCTGACTCCTCTTTTCAAACAAAGAGGTCATCTGGAGAGTGAATAATCACTCCCCTCTCTGATTTCTTTGTCTAGCAATCCCAGATTTTCCCATCTGTTTTGCTTAAGAAGTCACAAAAGAAAAGTCTTTGTCATTATAGTCATAAAACTGTATCCCCCATTAGATTGTAAGCTCCTTGAGGGCAGGCACTGTCTTTTGCCTCTTTTTGTATCTCCAGAACTTGATAAATGCTGACTGCCTAGTCCAGCGCCCTCACTTCACAGATTAAGAAGCTGAGGCTCAGGGCGGTTAAATAAAGACCCCAAGGTTACCTGGGTAGACAGCACCTGAGTAGGCTTTGAACTAGAGACAGTGTCTTTCATGCTGCCAAGCTGCCTCCTGGAAAAGGCTTCCTAGATATGTGTTGGATATTGGAAGGGTAATTCCATAGGCTTGGGAATGAGGCCTTGCTGAGGAGAATGAGGTTTTACTGTTTTGTCGTTGGTGCTTTTCAGTTCTAGGTGTTTGGGGCTATACTATTCTTTGTTTAAATCATGAATGAATCTAGACTTTAAAGTGAGGGCAACGGGACAGAAGGCCAGAAACATCATCATCATTCATGTCTAAAATCCATTCAGCTTTACAATATTCTTTCCTCACAACTTCTTTGAGTGGTGGATAGTAATAGCCAGCATTTATTAGAGCTTTAAGATTTGCAAAGCACTTTACAAAGATTAACTCATATTATCCTCATAGCATCCTTAGAGAGTAGTTGCTGTTATTATAGCCCCATTTTACAGATGAGGAAACTTGAGGGAGACAGAAGTTGAGTGACTTGCCCAGGATCACCCAGCCAATAAATTTCTGAGGCTGGATTTGAACTCAGGTCTTCCAGATTCCAAGTCCAGGGCTTTATCCTGAGATACTTCTGCTGTCTCCACCCCTGTTTTACAGATGGAGATACTAAGTCTCAGAAAAATGAAGTGATGTGTGCAAGGAGTAAAACCCAGGTCATCCTGATCCTGAGTCCAGTACTCTATCTGCTTGACCATATTGACTCACAGTACACATGTTGCTTTCTAGAATGTTTGTAGCCATCTAATGCAAGGAAACCTCTCTTTAGGGGAGCTAAGTAATACCAATGTACAAAGTGCTGACTTGGGAGTCAGAAAGACCTGAATTCAAATCCTGTTTCAGATACTTACTAGCTGGGTGACCCTAGGTAAGTCACAACCTCCAACTGCCTCAATTTCCTTCCTCTGTAAACATGAGGAGGATGATAATGATAATTGGTAGTGAGATCTCAAATGGAAGAGGATTAAATGTGATAACATGGAAAGTGCTTTATAAACCCTAAAAGCACTCTGTAAATGCTAGCTATCATCATTTATTATTATATAACAGATGTCACGGTATCATGGAATTTAGAGTTAGGAAAAGACTTCAAGTCTTAATCCCCTTAATTTATAGAAGCAGAAGCTGAGCCCCAAAGAGAGTCACTTGTCCATGGTCACACAGGAAGTAACTGAGCTGGAGATGGAATCTAAGGGCATATGTTCCAGAAAATCTGTTGTAAATCTTTTTTTTTTTAATTAACTCATCAATTTTAAACCTACCAGTGGAATCCAGAATGGTCAGGAGTGTTCCTGACTCCTCTTTTCAAACAAAGAGGTCATCTGGAGAGTGAATAATCACTCCCCTCTCTGACTTCTTTGTCTAGCAATCCCAGATTTTCCCATCCGTTTTGCTTAAGAAGTCACAAAAGAAAAGTCTTTGTCATTTAGTCATAAAACTGATTAAGGCAAAACCACACTGAGAGCTCAGTTCTCTATTTTTTTTTCCAGGTAGATCACAGAAGCTGCATCTTCTTATTAACATACCCAATTCTTTCTGCTAGTATAGGTCACCAACAGTTCACCAGCCCGAGGTACAAGTTTAACTTCATTGCCGATGTGGTGGAAAAGATTGCCCCTGCTGTGGTTCACGTTGAACTTTTTCTAAGGTAGGTAATTCTCTCTTGTGTTTGCCTGTCCCCAGCAATTCCTGCACATGTTACTTCCACCCTCCCATCAGTTTTCTGTGTTTCCTTTGTCAACAATTCCTTTGATGGAAATAAAACCTAAACCCTCCATCTCAGTTCAGACAGTTTTCTCCATGTCCGTCCCCACCCCCTGTCTCCCTTTCATCTGCAGTCCCCACATCCTGCTCCTTCTGACCTCCAAACCTTTGCTCACGGCTGTTCTCTCCTACTCAAATGCTCTTTTTGGTTCCCTCCTTGCCAGTTCAGCTTCTAACCACCCTCTAGGTCCTCCCAGTTCAAATGATCTCTAACTTCAGCCAATTCATTTGAACAAAGATTTGTTAAGCACTAATGACGTACCAGACTTCATGCTAACTAAGCTTGAGAGATACAAAGAAGTTCTAAAGAGGACCAAGTTATGCCTGTCCTTGAGGAATTCATAATTTATTCACATGATGAATTTATAGTTCATTAGGTAGCTAGGCCAGGTGTACACATGAGTATCTTGAAAGGTAGAATATGAGGGACCCAGGGGAGAGAGCCAAATAAAGTGATCCAGAAAAGTTGAAAGAAGGATAAATTCCATTTAGTTGGGATGGGAGGCCGGGGCAGAACAAAGGAGAATTTATAGTGGACATGATCAACACCTTGAAAAAAGACAAGGATTTTATGGGTAGAGATGGGAATCATAGAATCATAGATTCAGGGCTGGAAGGAACCTCAGAGGTCATCTAGCCCAAGCCACTTATTTTACAAATGGGGAAACTGAGGCCCAGAAAAGTTAAGTGTGATTTGCTATAAGTTACACATGTAATAAATTTTAGAAGCAGGATTTGAACCCAGGTTCTCTGATTCTAGAACCTGTGTCCAGCTTCTGAGGAGTAAGAACATTTATGTGTGAATGTGAAGGGGCAAGAGAAGATAGGACAAGATTGGAGAATTTGACTGGAATAGAAGCCATTAAGAAGAGGAATGTGAAATAAAGCCAGAAAGGGAGGTTGGAGTCAGATTGTAAGGGGCCTTATATGTTGCCTTCAGGAGTTGTAGTTTATTCTGTAGGTAATAGGGAATCATTGAAAGTTTTGAGCAGGAGAATGACATGAGGAGTTATGCTTTCAGAAAAACTATACAATGTTTATGGTTCTTATCCCCCTGCATAGGGCAGCTTGGTGGTGCAGTAGATAGAACATTGAGCTGGGAGTCAGAAAGACCTGAGTTCAAATCCAACTTCAGACACTGACTAGCTGTGTGACCCTGGGCAAATCACTTCCCTGTTTGCCTTAGTTTCTTTATCTGTAAAGTGATCTGGAGAAGGAAATGGCAAACCACTCTAATATCTCTACCAAGAAAACCCCAAATAGGGTCATGAAGAGTCAGAAACAACTGAAAAACAACCCAACAAAAAAAATCTCCCTGCAGAGACCATAAATTCCTTAAGGCCAAGAATTAGTCTTTTATCTGCCCCCACATAGCCTGGCACAGAATTTTACATAGAACAACAGCCAATCAATCAGCAAACCTTTATGGAATGCCTACTATGTGCTGGGGGGAAGGAGAAGAGGGAGTCAATCAGTACGCATATAAGTAAATACAAAATATTTTAAAATATAAACACGAGGTTGAGGGGGCAGGTATCAGGACTTAAGGCAGCATGTAGAAAGTGGCATTTTAGTTGAACATTGAAAGACATTGGATACAACAGGAAGAGGTGAGGAGGGAAGACATTCCCAGTTTGAGGGGCAGCCTTTACAAAGCCAGGGACTGTGAGATGGAAAACACGTGTGAGGAATGTCAAGAAGAGTAGAATGCATGAAAGGGATTAATGTGTAACAACTATGGAAAAGTCACTTAAAGCCAAGTGGGGAAGAGCGTTGATCAACAAATACAACTCATAGACTGTTGGAAGGAATGGCCACCATTTCCATGTTCGGTGAACAGACAGAACATTTCTTCTAATTTAACAAGTGGTGAAGGTCCTCCGGGGTACAAGGTCCTATGATCAATTCTAGGGATGATACAATGAAAAATAAGATACTAAAGACCCAGTGATCTATTCTATCTGACAGCTTAGAAGGGCCCTTTCAAGACTTAAGGGTTGAGTTGATAAATGGTCGCTCCATTTGGACTAAGGGGCCTCTCCTTGGCACTAAAGAGTTAATTTATATCAAGAAGTTAAACAATTTATTCTTTAACCATCACAGGACTGAGCCCCATTTAGTTTAAATACTGCTTAAAGATTACAAAGACCCTTTTATTAAATGGTCACATCAAACTCTGAAATTCAATCACTTGATTTTATCTGTTCTGGAAGACATTTTAATCTAGTAGGGGTGATAGGATATTCACCCCAAGAACGGAAAGACTTTAGAAGTCATGTAGTACAACATCTTTCCTGGTCAAATAGGAACACAGTCCCTACCCTCAGAGAGCTGACATTCTAATGGGGGAAGGCAATGCATAAAAGGGATTTAGAAAGATAGAGGAGAGAATGCATATTCAGGAACAAGGTAGGAAAAGATTGCAAGTTGCTGAAATATTTGCCAATCTAGATTAACAGAGAGTTTCATCAGTGGGAATTCCCTACACCAATGAAACTGACAGCAACAACAAAAAATGCACTCAAAGGTATGCAAAGTACTTTCCTCACAACAACCCTGGGAGGTAGGTGGTACAGAATTTTAGAGATGTAGAAACTGAGGCTTAGAGAATATGAAACAACTCATACTAGGGTCACACAGCCAATAACTGGCAGAAAATGAGACTAGAATCCAGGAATCCTGATTCCAGATCCAATGCTGTTTTCACTATTCCACACAGACATCTAGTGATGATGATGAAGATGATGTCAATGGTGACTAAAAATGATAATTTGTTTTCAGTCATGTCCTACTCTTTGTGACCCTATCAGTGGTTTTCTAGGCAAAGATACTGGAGTGGTCTACCATTTCCTTCTCCTGTTTATTTTACAGATGAGGAAACTGAGTCAAACAGGGTTAAGTGACTTGCTCAGGGTCACACAGCTAACACGAGTCCAAGACCAGACTTGAACTCAGGTCTTCCTCCCTATCCACTGCACCACCTAGCTTCTCAGTAATAATACCTGGTGTATTCATTTGACTTTTACATTTTTTGAAACATTTTTATATGTATTATCTTATTTTGACCTTAAAACAATCCCGTGAGGACAATTATTATCACATTTTGCAAATGAAACCAAGGCACTCTGAAGTCCTTTCCTAGGATTACTCAGTTAGTGATGGAGCCCAGACTGGATACTAATTCTCCTTATTCTTAGGCACTGCCCTTTTGACTGATAAAATGACCTGATACTGCCCTGTTGATTGGGCCATGCAGATAAAAAATGATTCGGTAAACAAAATATAATGGCCAGTCAACCAACATTCATTGAATTTCTACAGAGTTCATGGAACTTGCCATAGGTGCCTGGGGTATATACTGACAGACAAACATAGTCCCCACCCTGCCAGAGTCTGCTGTCTGAAAGAACAGACAAAACAAATATAATCAGCAGAAATTTGCAGGTGCTCGAACAAGGCAGATAAGCCACTGAGCTGACAGGTTGCAGACAGGGCAAAAGATTGGCTGAGTCACCTAATAAAATGAATTTCTGTAAAAGGGTTGGTGTTGACTCATAGACTATTAAAGCCAGAAGGAAACATAGAACAAATAAAGAAGGTAACTCAGAGCATGTCAACTGTCAGGGGTTGTAGGAGCACAGACCTCAGAGACCTCTTAATTCAACACCTTCATTTTACAGATAAAGAAACTGAGGCCCAGGGAAGTGAAGTCATTTGCCCAAGGTCTCATAGGTAATTGAGTGTCTTTGGCAACCCTCTTCTTTAATGGAATGGGAAATTGAGAGATGAAGAAATTGGTCTGAGTTCACATAAAATAATTGTGATCTAGCATGAACACCAAAGTTTCCTCTGTTACATCTTTCTGCTTAGAAGGAACCTTTCCAGATCTGAGTATTTAACTCCATACATGGCTGCTCCATTTGGTCTAAGTGGTATGTTCTTGGCACTTAAGAGTTAATTTGCATCAAGAAAGTAAACAACTTATTCCTTAATCATTCCAAGACTGAGTCCCATTTAGTTTAATTACCCTTTTATTAAACAGCCACCTCAAACTCTGAAATCCAATTACTTGGCCTTATGAGTAGGTGATGCTGGAATTAATAGGGTCCTAGAGTGGCAAAGAATGCCAGGCAATCCTCCAGTCTAACCCTCTAGGCATGATGGAGGAATCTTCTCTCTAGAAAACTTGCTATCTCCTAAGCCAGCCCATTTGGTAGTTGGATATCTTTGATGTTTAGGAAATGACTTCTTTATACCGAGTCAAAATTGGTCACCTTCTAACTTCTACCCAGATGGTGACTAGCACACTGGGCTTGGAATTGGGAAGACTCATTTAAATGAGTGCAAATCCAGCCTCAGACTCGTACTAAGTGATCCTGGGCAAGTCACTTAACTTTGTTTGCCTCAGGTTCCTTATCTGTAAAATGAGCTGGAGAAGGAAATGGCAAACCCCTCCAGTATCTTTGCCAAGAAAACCCCAAATGGGGTTGCAAAGAGAGGGACATGACCAAAACAACTCACCAACTTCTACCCATTCCTCACTTACGGCCAATCAGCATTCCTTCTCTGTTCCACAGTCCTTTGAATATCTAAAGATACCCATCATTCTTCCCATGTCCCCTTTGGTCTTTTCCTCAATAGCCTAAAGACACCTAGTTCCTTCAACCATTCACTGTATTGAAATAGACTGCCTGAGTTATTCAGCAGGCAAAACAGTTTCTCATGATGTCTATTAGCATGTGAGTTCCTCAAGGGCAGGGACTGACTGTCTTTTGTCTTTGTATCCTCAGCTCTTAGCTGGGAGCCTAACACATAATAGTAGGCATTTAATAAATGCTTTTTGATGACTTGCTTTTGTGATGTAAAGGAGTCAAAGGAGCTGGGTTCAAGATTTGGTACTCAATACCTATGTGACTTTAGGCAAGTCACATACCTTCTCTGGGTCTGTTTCCCCAACTGTAGAAGGATGGCATTAAATAATATAATAACTGAGCCTCTTCTAGCTCTAACATCACTATGTTCTAGGACTTCTTCTGGATCTGACTTTTCATATTCTATGTTCTAAGGTTCCACACAGCTCTAACCATCTATGAGCCTACATGCTGCATGCTGATGAGCTTTGGGCATAGGCTCCCAGGCTCTGCTGCACAACCTAAAACGTTTCCTGTTTGTGCTTGCTTTGCCACAGGCATCCTCTCTTTGGTCGAAATGTGCCCTTGTCCAGCGGGTCTGGGTTTATCATTTCGGAATCTGGCTTAATTGTGACCAATGCCCATGTAGTGTCAAGCACCAATGCCATTTCTGGACGACAGCAGCTGAAGGTTCAGCTGCAGAGCGGAGACACATATGAGGCAACAATCAAAGACATTGACAAGAAGTCTGACATTGCCACCATCAAGATCAATCCCAAGGTAAGTAAGTAGTGAAGGCAGCATCCTTATCAGGCAGAAAATGATTTGAATTCTTGCATTTTTCAAGGTCATTGTAGGCTCACAGGATGCCAGAGATGAAAGAGAACCTAGAACCTAAAAGATTAGCTCTAGAAAGGCACTTAGAAGCATCTAGCTCAGTTCCTTCTTTTTAGTATCCTACTAATCAATAAATAAACATTTATTAAGCATTTACTATATACCAACACGGTAGGAAGTGCTGGGGATACTTAATGAGCAAAAAGATGGTTTCTGCCTTCAGGGAACTTGCAATCTAATGAGGAAAGACCAAATGTGAGGGAGCTGGAAAGCAGAAGGGTAGATGGAGAAAGAGGCAGGGAAGGCAAGTGAGAGAGAGAAATGTCACTGAGGATGAAGCGTGACACCCCCCCCTCCCCCCCCTTACAATGGTGGCCTCAGGAAGGGAGTCACCCATCAGGTAAGCAGGGTCTCCAAGCAAGGGTTTCTCCGAGCAAAGTGACAGACTAGGAGGAGGAGAAGTCCAAAGAATGAGTCCAGGCAAGAGTTAAGCGAAGCCTGACTGGGTCCTTGCTAAAGTGGCAGTCCTGGGGAGAGTCAGTCCCCAATTAGGAAAGCAAGGCCTCATTTTTCTCACTTATAAAATTAAAGGGCTGGTTGGATAATCTCTAAGGTTCCTTTCAGCTCTAAAAAAATTTTTCCAGCTAAGTTTCCTGTTTACCTATTAAAATTTGACCTCCAGACAACCTGCGGGAGGGTGTGGATAAGTACATATTATTATTTTACAAGTATCAGTCTTAGGCTCAGAGACTGACTTAGGTCATGAAATTAAAACTTTGGGAAATAGACTCCCTGTCTCCTAATTCATAGGCCAAGCAAAGCACTTGCTCCCCAGTAATAATAGTCCTAATAAAGTTTGGAATGACCATTTAAGAAAGTTGAAAGGGCCCCTCATCTCACCAAATCCGTGTAGTTCCCATTTAATCTTTGGGGTCAGAGTTAGGACCAACAGGACCATAGGACTTGAAGAGATCTTAGAAGTGATCTCGCCTCACTCCCTCATTTTACAAATTAGAAAACTGGCTTAAGATAGGGAAGTAAATTGTCCACAGTCACCCAAGGGTTGGTTTTGAACCCATTTCATCTGGGAGGGATGAATGGTGAGTCTGATCTAATTTTGTAAATGTCCAAGCAACCTTGGGCTTCCCTTTTGAAACTTTGATGGTGAGTCTTATTCAATAAAGTGAAACTGTGAAGTTTTTAATCTTCACCTCTTTACCTTCTGTGCAAATTTCAGTTTTCACAATTGGTGTTTGCACAAAGAGGAATGTACTGACATAGGACATGGCATTTCAGAGCTGGAAGGGGCCTTCAAGATATCTGGCACATTTTACAGAGGGAGGAAATGAAGGCCGGGAGAATGAGAGAGTCAAGTACACTAGCACTGGTTTTTTCAATGTTAAAATAAAAGGTTGTTCTTAGAGAACATCTAGCCCCTTTCAGCTCTTATTTGCCCAAGGTTACAGAGTGAATTAATAAGAGAACTGAAAGGAGAGGCTAGAGTTCTTTCCACTACACTAGGCTGTCTTTCATCCAGAAACAGTTTATATTTGGCTCTGGTATGCAATGCGTGACTTTTATAGATTGGTGCTATAATTAGGCTTTCGCTTAGGCTCAAACTCAAATGAGTTTGCATTCCCCTATCCTGGCTGGGGCTGGGCAGAAGAGAGAACTGGCGTGGGAGGGAGTTGTATGTGAGTCAGATTGGATCCTGGGATATAGAATTGTTGAGAAGGAAGACTTTGGACATACTAAGGATTGAGTGTATTTTGGCTTTGGGCAAATCACTTCTCTGGGCCTCAGTTCCCAGGCTGTTAGGAAGATCATAGGATAGATGCGCTAGAGGTGAAAGGGATCTCGGAGGTCACCTCTACCAACTCCCTCTTTCTATAGTGAAAAAACTAATACCCAGTGCCTTGTCCACGAGCATTGAGGTAGAGTATGTGTAAGAGGCAGGTTTCTGAGCCTACGTCTTCTAACTTCAAGCCAGTCCTCTCTCTACTATATCATACTGCTTCCATAGACAAAAGCACTTTACAGAGCACCATATAAAATCATCCTAATAGCAATAAATGATAATAATAACTCACATTTCTATGGCACTTTAAAGTTTTGTGGTTGTTGTTCAATCACTTCAGTTGTATCCGACTCTTCATGACCCCATTTGAGATTTTCTTGACAAAGATATGAGTGGTTTGCCATTTCCTTCTCCAGCTCATTTTACAGATGAAGACATTGAGGCAAACAGGGTTTAGCGACGTGTCCAGGGTCACACAGCTAGTAAGTATCTGAGGTTAGATTAGAACTCACAACCATGAGCCTGACTCAGGGGCTGGCCCTGTATCCACTATGGGACCATCTAGTTGGTCATTTTTTGCCCTACTTTAAGGTTTACCACACAATTTCTCCACAAGGTATATAGGAATTAAGTGAAAGTATTGTGGCCAAACTGAGACTCAGAGATACAACTCATCTATGGCTATACAGCTGTCTGGTGTTATAGTCAGGATTTGATCCAGAGCTCTCCTGACATCAAAATAACAATAATAACAGTTCCACGTAAAGCTCTGAGGCCATGGATAGAATGCTGGACTTGGAATCAGGAAGAGCGGAATCTAAATTCTGCCTGACACCGACTTGTTGTGTGACCCTAGGCAAGTCACATAACCTCTATCTCAATTTCCTCATCTGCAAAGATAAGAATAACACCTATCTCCCATGGTTATTTAGAAGATCAAGTGAGAAATTCTATGTAAAGCACTTTGCAAGCCTTAAAGGTGCTTTATAAATGTTAGCTATTGTCATTATGTGGATACCAAAACATCATGTTATTGTTGCTGCTATTAATATGAACAGGCAAGTTTATGACCTCTACCTTTCACTGAAAGCTGCGAGACTCACTGGACAGAAAGCTGACCTCAGGCTCAGGAAGGCCTGGGCTCAAGTCCTTGTCCCTGCCACGTGCTGGTTGTGTGACCCTGGTCAAGTGTCTTTACCCTTCAGTATCCCTGGGCAATTCTCTAAGACAGTAAGATTCAGAGCTTTGGCTGACAGGCACTGGGAAAGGAAGTCACTCGCTGGGTGTGCCCCACATTCATGAAACCACAGGTTCGGTGAAAAAAAGGAACTCATTATTTTCCCCCTAAGAAATCTGACCAACATATTTACTGAATGAATGAATGAATTCTGGTATTCATCTTCCTATATTCAATTTTCTCGTCATTAGAAAAAACTCCCTGTGTTACTGCTGGGTCATTCAGCAGACCTGAGGCCAGGAGAATTTGTGGTGGCTATTGGGAGTCCTTTTGCCCTACAAAACACAGTCACAACAGGGATCGTCAGCACAGCCCAGCGAGACGGGAAGGAACTGGGTCTTAAGGATTCTGACATGGACTACATTCAGACAGATGCCATCATCAATGTAAGTTAGGCACTTAACTCTGATAACGTATCATTGATGTCAATAGCTGTGTGTGAACTGTCCAGCGCTGTTATAATTTATAGATGGGCTGGTTTATGCTTATGGGTCTGAACACGTATATGTACCTCGGAAGGAAGTGGATGGGAGGGAGGAGCATTTATTAAGCACCTACTGTGTGCAAAAGACACTGTGCTAAGAGCGTTACAAATGTTATCTTGATACCCCATCCTGGGAGGTGAGTGCCATCATTATTCCCATTGTACCGATGAGGAAACTGTGTATACATGTATACACATATATGTATGTATGTATAGTCATGCATAGGCATCTATGTATACACATATAACATGTACACATACATGCATACGTATGTGTGTATATACACACATATAATACATTTGCATGAATGAGCTAAGCACCACTGCCATAATTAAGAATTTTAATGCTTGGAGCAAACCTCATAAATCTTGCCCAGGGCTAGCAACACAGCAGCCTGCCTGGGAAGGGGAAGCTAGGAGGGAAAGCCAGAGTTCATCTGTTATTTTCCTATTTTAACTAATTATTCTTGCTAATTAGGTGTTAAACTCTGCTGCTTCTGCCCTGCTGAAGGGCTGAAAGCACTATTAGTGCCATCTAAATGCAGCACCTTGGGACAAAATACCGGTCACCTCACCCTAGTTAGGGTTATCCCAAACCTATTTGGCTCAGCTGCGTAAAGTTTCTCATTTATTAAGGCCTCTAGTCTGGGAGTGGATTAAATGACTGTCTACCTTTCCAAAAGAAGTAAAATTATGAAATAGTACTAAATCCCTTGGGCACTTGAGCAGGGACATATTTTAAGTAAATTGGCTTCCTCCATTTTAAGAGCTATGGACTGTAATGTACATAGGATAGGGATTATTATCCACATTTTATAGATGATGAAACTGTGTCGGTAATCGGATTAATAAGGGACCTTGGTTCGCCTTCCAAACACATCTCTAACAAATGGCCATCCAGTCTCTGCTTAGACACTCAAGAGTTAAGGGGAACTCACCACCTACGGCAAGAGGAAGTCTATTTTATAGCTCTAATGGCCAAAGAGTTCTATTTTATATTATCATCAACTTACTGTCTCCTGTAGGAAGTAATTAATCCTTTTTCCATGGGATAATCCATCAAGTACATAAAAACAAACTTCATGTCTCCCCTAAGACACTAGGACAAACTTCAGTGACTTTAACTAGTCACCATCTGCCATAATTTCCAGTCCCCTTATAATCCTGGTCACCCTCCCCCGCACTCAATCCAATACGTCAGTGTCCCTCCCAAAATGTCATGCCCAGAACTGCACATGATGTTCCAGATGTGTTCTGATAGGAGCAGAAAGAGGGTTCCATTGCAGTTTAGCATAGAAAACTGGCATTAAAAATCATCATTTTTGTTTTTAGCACTGACTACTAAATTAGACTTGTTAGTTCAGCTGGAAAGATGCCTCCTACCTTGGGATCAGAAAATTTCAACGTCTTCCGTCATGGGAATTGGGAGTAAATGACAAATGGATGGATGGATGCTTCTTACCAAAGTGTTCCTAAAGGCTTAAGCACCACCCCAGTCAGAAACATTTATGTGCTTGTGAAAAAGTAAGAAGGGTTTTTACTGATCCAGAGGAACAAATGAATACAGAGTTGTCAGTGTCACTGAACTTAAAAAAATGATTTCATGAGAGGTGTAATATATATATATATATACACACACACACATATACACATATATATTACATATACCCACATATATACATATATTATATGTATGTGTATGTGTGTATATATCTTTAAAAACAAATTCTATGCAGAAATTCAGTTTTATCTACACTTTCCTTTGGTTCTTCTTTGTTTGAATATCTGGAATTATAGATGACTATGTTCATAGTAAAAAAAAAAATATTTAAAAAAATGATGTAGTTCAGATCCTTTCCTCGAGACAAATCAATGTCTAAACCTCACCCCTCCATATACTTTATGACAAACGAATGATAGGTAGCTGCTAGTGTTTAAAATAGGCTAGGGGGAGGGGATGTGAATGACTTTGTTTTTTAATATTTCTTCATTAGGAAAACAGAGATGATGCTTCCACTCACATACTTCCTGTGACAGGGAGCTCACTACTACATCCTTGAGTCTTTATGGGGCTTTATTGTTTTTCTGGGTACTTCTACGTGAATAATAATCCACACTTATATAATTCTTCATAATTGACTTTTAAGATCCACTCTTTCTTTGTAATGGCTCACCAAAATAGGTTATAATAATGTACAAAAAATGGCTATAACCTAATGAGACTTGATCTTTTAACAAACACCAAAAATTCATCCATTCAAAAGAGTAGTTTCCCTTTCAAAGTGAATCTTCCATTTTTAATAAGAATGGTTTAGGAGCTCCCTTTTGAAAACTAGGCACTGTGATATAGTGGTAAGGTCTCAGAATAGGAAGTTGAAAACTTGATTTCATGCCCCAGCTCTGCCACTAATCCTCTGTGTGACCCTGAGCCTCTCTAAAACTGAGAACTCTCTCAGCTCTCAGTTGATGTTCTAGTATTCCTTCTAGTTCTACTTGTCCATGTTCTAAGATGCTTTTAGGTCTTATTTACTGTGTCCTCTATGCCTTCCTACTGGAATCAATCCTTAAATAAAGCATTTATTAAACACTGTGTAGAGAAAAGCAAAAAACAGTCCCTGCCTTCAAGAAGCTTACCTTCTACCTTAGGGAGGCAACATAATTAGAAAGTGATTGGAACTGTGTGCTATGGTCTCAAGGTCCCTTCCAGTTCCAATTTTTTTTGGTATTTCTCTGAACTATATTTTTAATATAGACCAGTTTTTTTTCCCCTGAAACTGAAAATCTAATAGTTATCTTTTACTCTTTTTTTATAGTATGGAAACTCAGGAGGACCTCTAGTTAATCTGGTAAGTACACAACTGAAAGCTGATTTTAGATCAAAAGTCTCTTTGAATTTCCATGAATTTCCTATTAATGAGCCTGGACATGACTACCACAAAGGAGCATGATGGGAGAGTAAAGGGCCCAGGCAAACCACCAAGTGGATCATTAGTCTCTCCATAAAACAGGATTAAGTCTTCAAAGTCAGATAGTATTACTGCTAAGAGGAGAAATTCTTAGGAGCTTTGGTTTTAGAGCTGTTCCCAAGAAGCCTGTCTGTGGGTATTTAGAATGCTGCTTGATTTCCCCAAGACTTCCACTGAAAGAGGGCCCTCCACTCCCCTCCCATCTCCTGGAACTTCAGGATCGATCACCTGGAGATTGGCACTCTCTCCTCGAAAACTTCTTTAGCTGAGTTGTGTCTGGGAACTGTGGGGGACAAAGTCTTTGCTGATCAGCTAGCCAGCATGAAAGGAACATTGAGGGTAGAAATGGAAGACAGAAAGGGACATTCACTGTTGGAAAATTTCTTTTTTCATAAATAGAAATGAGTGAAGTATTTATTAAGTGCTTACTTTGTGCAAAGCACTAGGAATGTAAATTAAAAAATCAAGATAATCCCAGCCCTCCTGGGGCTCACATTCTAAAAGAGCAGAGACCATATGTGAAAGGTTTCAGCTGCAAGTCAAGTGGAAAAATCCCATTGTTTTTAGGGTGCATCTGCAAAGCAGATGAGAGTATTTCTTCTCTAATGTAACATCCTCTGATAAAATCATATCAGTTTCTGATACTGAACTATCAGACAGTGCTAAGACTTTGGCATCATTAAGTTAAATTAAATCATTAAGGAAATCATTTTCTCTCTCTGAGCCAGTTTCAAAGTCTGTAAATAAGGAGTTTGGACCAGGTGATCTCTGAAAAAAAAATTTCTGCTCTAATATTCTGTGATATGACATTTTATATTGAAAAGCCCATTCCAGAATTTTATGGTCCTAAGTAGACTGTGACATGAGTTATTCAGAATTTAGTGTGGGTCATGGAAGAAAAAGTGTGAAAGCTTCTAGTAATGTGATGGTAAGCCAATCACTTAAGTCTGTGCCTCCACATCTATATGTGTAGAATTCATGTCTAAGGAGGACATTCCCATTTTTCTCTTGTGTCTCTTAGAAAGCCCACTCTCAGCCATTCAGAGGGGCTGGTCAGGTTCACACTCATTCACCTCCTTGAGTTTGTGGAGAATAAAATGGGGAACTGGCCATTATAAGTGAAGCAACAAAAGGAATACTTTGAGGAAGCATTTTAGAGTGAGGCATTTTACAGTGACTGGGCAACTGTTCCTTTTAGAAACCTGGACTAACTTTATCTTTCTTTTTTAAAGTTGTGGGCAATGTGGCTTGCTTTATTGTCCTCTAGTGACCACTTAATCCACTCTCTTTGTACAGGATGGAGAAGTCATTGGAATAAACACATTAAAAGTTGCAGCTGGGATCTCCTTTGCTATTCCTTCAGATCGTATCACACGCTTCCTTACTGAGTCCTACGACAAGCAAAATAAAGGTAAAGTCCCTGCCTGGAGACCTTAGAAAAACCAACCTTCAGAAGATTGGAAAACTAAAAATCAAAACCAAAAACAATTCTCCCTCTAAAATGTCCACTTCCCCTGAAGAGTGAGGCATCAGCTTCGGCCAGTTAACTCGGGGATACCAACAGAGGCTGGTGCCTGAGAATAAAGCATGTAAATCAGCCTGGGACCAGGGATGAGCCAGTGCCAAGTCTAACAACCTTCTCCTCATGGAGAACCAAAGCAAAAGAAAACAATCCCTTGGGCTTGGACCAAAGCAATACGTTGTGAAGATGTTACTTGTCTTGTCATCCCTTTCCCCCAGAGGTTTTGCACAGTCGAGACACTAAATGAATCCTTCCCAGCTTCTCCCTGTCTCTTCTGTGCCCCCTCTCCCACCTCACTCCACACTCAGGTAGTTGCCAAACTCAACTTCTTCCTTCCTTGTCATCGACAGTCTCATCTCATGGCATCACAAAATGCAGAGCTAGGTAGGATCTCAGACATCATCTAGTCCCTGGACTCTTAACCTGGATGGGGGCAGGGAGGAAGTCTGTGAACTTGGGGCTGTTTTTTTATATTTCAATAATTGTATTTAAATTGCTTTCCTTTGTAATCCTAAATATTTTATATTATATAGCATTAGGGTAGTGTGAAGCATTATTGCTGTGCCCCTTAATAAAATCACTGGTGTCCAATAATGTGCCATCTTGAATTCAGGTGACTGGTGCTTCTCATGCAGAGCCATCTCTGCTCCCACTCTCCCAACTGAGTTTTCACCTGCTAAGATAACTTCCTTTCCAGTTTCAGCTGTTCGTTTCTTGGAAATGGGAAGATCTGGGTTTGAGGTCTGCCTCTGACACTATGACTTTAGACAAGGCATCTAACCTATCTAAGCCTCAGTTTCCTCATCTGTAAGTTGGGGGTAATAATACCTATCTCATAGGGTTGTTGTGACGTCTGGAACAGACTTCACAAACTTTAAAGCACTATCAATGTCGCTGGTGCTTATATTTGTTGTCATTTCCCCATCACCAGTTGTCTGAAACTGAACCTGTCAACTTCAGAAACAACTGTTAACTTAGAATCTTCCATCACTTTAAAGCTCCAGCTCAGATGCCATCATAATCATCTGGGAAAGTAAAGACACCAACCAAAACCATTTTCCCCTCAGATCCCACCATCTAAGGACACCGAGTCCCATGCTGTTGTGTGAGGTTACATTGTGGTCACCTAAAGTTGTGGGCAATGTGCAACTTCCATTTTGGTTTTCTTATTCACATATTCTCAACTGGAGAATCTGAGCTAGAAGGGGCCTAATGGGTCACCGACTCTCCTCCCAATGCATGAACCTCTTCTAAATGATCCTCAAGACATGCCTAACCAACACTTTCCTGAACACTCTAAGTTACAAGGAGCTTACTACTTCACCTCACAAGTAACTTACTGTATTTTTGAATAGCATTTATTATTAGACAGTTCTTCCTTATATTGAGCTAAAACATATTCATTCCTATGTATTGTATACCTCTAAAACAAAATACATAATCTCTTTTCCATATAACAACCTGTCATACAGTTGAAGATAGCTGTAATCCCCTTCTTATCCCTACCCCACCCAAAATCTTCTCCAAGATCAACATCCCCAGTTCCTTTCATTAAACCTCATATGACCTGGTTTCCAGTCCCTTCATCATCTGATTATCCTCCAGTGATGACTCTAACTTGTCAATGTCCTTTCAAAAACATGAATCCCCAAACTGAACACAGTTGCCCAGATATGGTCTAACCAGAGAGAGGACAGAGGAATTTGTCACTTCTCCACATGTACACCAGACTAGGTCAAACCAAATGAAGAACATAAGCTCTTAGGGGACAGATACTGTCCTGTACAGAGTCTACCACCTCACCTACTAGTAAAAGAAAATACTTTGCAATCCTGTAATTCTTCAGAATACAGTCAAACTTTGTTAAGTCATTTTCCATTTACCAAAAAGGATGCACAATTTCGGTCCCTTAACTGATTCAAGAGTCTGCTATTTTCTTTAATAAAAGCATTAGATAATTCAAACTCTGCTAATGCAAGGCCCTTTCATCTCTACATTTAAATTAAAGAGCCTCTAACATTTCTATTCGTCATAATCCTCAGCAGGAATTCTGGTGTAATATATAATGGGTATAAAGCTTTCATTGGTTGTTCACAGTGTGAATAGCTAATGCCACTTTTTTCAAATCCTTGAAGCCCCATGATATGTGTGGAAATTGACTAACATTGACAGCAGTCACCTGTGAGCCCTGAGCACATGGAAATGCAAGTTACTCTGAGACAGGGTGTGGATTCACTCCCTGCTGGTCCCTCCGGTTTCCCAGGTGTAATGTCTGACTCTTGAAGTGGAAACCATTTGGTCATTTCCAAGCTCATGCCAGGGTTTCCAGTTTGTTGGGCTGAAGGATAGTCACAATAGGAAATTTAATGAGGCTGAAGAAAGAATGTGGCAGGAGACTCATTGTCAGTGGGGCAAAAAGAGCTAAAAGATCTGGGTCCTACTCTCAACACTGCCCTCCTACTAATGATATGCATAGGTCCCTTCATTTCATACTATCTCAGTTTCCATCTCTGTAAAATGAAGGCATTAGTCTCTATCATCTCTTGGAAACCCTTATAGCTCTCAGGTCCCATATATGCAAACTCACTTATTTTGGAAGTTGGAAGAGGGCTCTGATGTCGTCTAATCCTTCCTTATGATTCCAAGAACTTGTATCTGGATGGGAATCCTCTCCACAAGATCCCTGACATTGAACCATCCAGCCCAGAGGACCCTTAATAAAATAATTTGTGCTTTAAAGTTTGGATTCAATCAAACGACTTCACTTGAGGGCCTAAAGGACCACATTTGGCCTCGGGCCACAGGTTCCCCATCCCTAATCCAGCCTCTACTCAAAGACCCCCAGGGACAGCGGAATCATTATTTCCTAAACTAAGCAGCCAATTCCACTTTTACACAAGTTTAATAGGAAGGTAGTTGTTGGTGTTTTTTTCTTACCCTGAGTTGAAATCTTCCTTTCTATATAATCATTGCTTCCATTTGTGCCTTCTGTGGCCAGGCAGGATATTCTGTCAATCAATAATCCATCAGTCAATATTTATTAAGTGCTTATTACATGCCAGGCACTGTGCTAAGTGCTGGGTATACAAAAAGAGGCAAAAGACAGTCTGTGCCCTCAAGAAGCTTACAGTCTAACAGGCGAGACAATATTCAAATATATACAAACTATGATATTACATATTATATTCCCGGGTTCCTTTTTTTGAGCATCAGTTTCATCATCTATAAAAGGAACATATAATCCTTAAAACTGCCTACCTAGTATGAAGACAAGATCATGGATGTAGGGAAAAAAAGCTTGTGGCCATTAAGTTATATGTAAATGTCAACTATTGCACTTTTGTTAATAGTAATAATTCTTCAAACCTTTCAGAGAATAGAACACCTTCTCGAGCTCGGTTTTGGATATGTTTTTCCTAAAGTACATGTGATGACAGTAAATCTATTCCCACAAATCTCTGTGGACCATGTGGGGAGCAAACCTGCTCTGGTTCTTCTGTAGGTCCTAATCTGTCATAATTTCATTGGCATGAGAAACTGTGGAAAGGAAATCTCCATCTACCAAGGCAGATGGTCAATTTTACTGTGACTTCTGTTTCTTAAGAATTTCCTGGGTCCTGAGACCTTCTGAGAGTCCTCAACAACCTCCTGGCAAAGGCAAGACTCCCACTTTGTCACACTTCTTCTCCCACTGTGATTTAAATGCTTTCAAACATATTTCCAAGTGAATCAGAAGAGCTAAAGCTGGAAGGAATTTTATACAAAATCTAGCTCAACCCATCCTGGCCTCATGGTACAGATGAGGAAACTGAGACCAAAAGCAATGAAATTATTTATCCAAGTTTACACAGGAAGTAAGGAGAAGTGGGATTCAAATCTAGGTCCTCTGATTATGAATTTAGATCTTCCCAATTCTTTCTCAAGGGGAGTTTTGTAGAGTAATTAAATTAGTTTGCATTTCTATGGCCCTTTGTAGTCTACCATATACATTATATCTCTGATCTCATACATTACACCATCTTGAGTAACTGCTAGGTAGTATCAGTAATGTGGGTCCCATTTTACATATGGGAAACTGAGACCTAGAGAGATGAATGACTTGGTCAAGGTCACAGAGACAGGAAGCAGCAATATTAAGACTCAGGCCCAGCTTTCCTTACTCCTAATTCTAGTACCACAAGGTCCACCATACCAGGCTGTCTCTGATCCACAGTCAACAGTTACCTATTGTTCATTGTGTACCAAGTGCTATGCTACCATCCAAAGGTCGGTTAGCACTGCTACAATCCTAACTAGGAATGAGAAGAACCTTGTAATGAAAACCTCATCAATTAGGTATCAACTGAGCCCAGAGAGGCTTTGTCTCAGGTGGTCATTCTCAGTTAATGAGATGGAGGTGCCTAATACTTTGGATGGGATAATCTCAACTGTGACTACAGAGAAACATCGAGTCAATAGGACTCACTTTTAGGAGAAATTGCCGAGGGATTTGATTAGAAAACTCACTTCTGCACTATGACTCCCTCTCCTGGAATTTCGGCAATCACTGCCCTGCACAATAGGATCTAAGTGATGACCTTGTGTACCTACCTACAAAAATTATAATACTCAAAAATTCACTGTGTTCAACGTATAATATTTACTAAAGCAGGGAAGAGTGATTAAACATGAATTTTCAAAGCACTTTCACACCCCTCGTATCATTTCATCTTTACAATAACCCTGTGAGGCATGTAGGGGTAGCAGCAACATCCCCATTTTACAAATGAAGAGACTGGGGTTCCATGAGTTTAGAAGTGGATTGACTAGGGTAACATTTCTAGTGAAGAGAACTAGAACCAGAATCCAGAGCCATTGTCTTCCAGTCCTCAATCCAGTCCTCTTTTGAATTCATGGTCAGTTGTTTTCAGTCATGTTTTACTCTTCATGACCCCATTTGGGGTTTTCTTGTCAACTTTCCAGCTCATTTAACAGATGAGGAAATTGAGGCAAACAGGTTAAGTGACTTGCCCAGGTTCACGCAGTTAGTAAGTGTCTCAGATCAGACTTGAACTCTTCCTGAAGAAGATGAGTCTTCCTGACTCCTGTCTGGTTCTCTATGCATTGAGCCACCCAGCTGCTCAGTTCATACCCTTTATAAAGAGGCTTTTCAACAATCAGAGAGAAAACAAAGAGGATTACCTAGCTGATCCTTTGTTAATTAGAAAACATATCCCAATTAACCTAAGTGCCCTCCTTTCCCTAAGCATATTTTGATTGTTGATTTTTGCTGTCCGGTATTTGAAGTAGCTGAGTCTCTACCCCAGGGTAGCATTAACTTTCCCACACAGACCTCACATAGTGGGGCTTTTTTTATTCAAGTCACAATGTATGATGGAGCTATCCATTTATGCCTCATCCCCCTTCTAGAACATACACTCCTTAAGGGAAGAGTTCTTTCTTTTCTAAACCTGACGTTTCCCTACCTCTCCTGGTACTCAGCAAACAGAGATATGGGATCACAGATTAGGAGCTCCAAGAGGTCTTTTTCAACCACCTCATCTGATAGATGAGGAAACAGGCCTGGTGAGGTTAATGGTTTGCTCAGAGCTACATAGGTAATAAATGGCAGAGCTGGCATTCAAACCCAGACCCTCTGACACCCGAATTCGATGCTTGTAATTGTTGGGACTAACCCATTGCTTGCCAGCACTGGGAGAGGGGGTGGGGACTTAATTACCAAGCATTTAAGGTATCATTCATTTTTCCTTAAAGATCTTACAGATGAACTATAGTTCTAAGAAAAAGTTCTGTCCACAGAGAAGAACTGATTTATTGACTAAAACATGTGTGCAGCTGACTTGGCACATTTCTTTTATTTCTTTAAGATAATGTGATTGGAATTAATATGCAAAATTACTCATCAGATCAACAGAGGGCAGGAATGGGAACAATGAGAAGACAGGAGGCAGATTTTTCTTCAATATAATATGGAATTTCTTAGCAATTGGAGCATAAATACTTATTCCCTTCCCCTTCTCCCTAAAATTGAATGGGTTACCCTAAAAAAGTAGTGAGTTCCTCATCCATGGGCATGTTTGAGCACATGGGATTATCATATATCAACTTTGGATGGAGAAATAGACTGAATACTTTCTAGGACATTTTCTAACTTTGCAGTTCTATTTATTGAGAACCTATGCCAATGATCTGGGAAGGGGAGGGATTCACAGATGACAAGAACATGATTCCTTGCCCACACATAGCTCACAGTCTAGCAGAAGTCTGACATGCACACAAATGACCTAAAATACAAGGCAGGGTATAGACTGTGCCATAGCGCTTACTATCCCAGCTGGGTTAAACAGGTGGGAGAGGATTCTCTTCAAACACACAATGATTGCTCAAAAGCATACACCTGGCTGGAGTGGATATTACCTGTGACTTTATAATGATAAAGCTTGTCCAATCTCATCAAGACATCCTTAAAAAGTAGACCAATGAGAACAGTGTTTAAGGTTCATAACATGAAAAGCTTGTTCATATTCATTACTTCATCTGATCCTCATAACATCACTGGATGCACAATTTATCCCCAATGACCAATGGGAAGACCTAAGCCCAGTTTAATACACTTGCCCAGTGAAAGTCCATCGCGGTGCTGGGACTAGAAGGTTCCCCATTTCTTGGTCTAACATTCTTTCTGTTTCATTGAACTGCCTTAATACAGGGTGCCCCAAAAGTCTTAATGTGGTTTTAGCAATTAAATTATAAGGCTTATTAAATTATTTTAAAATAATTATTAAAGTTATTAAAGCTTAAGAGCTTAATCATTTAAAACCACACTAAGATTTCTGGGGTACTCTCTATATTTGGTGACCAGACAGCTATTTTTATAGTAAAAAAAAAAAGAAAGCTATATTGCCCAAATTGTGTTTAAAGATTTTTTTTCAATGGTAAATATAAAATGCAGCACATTGTCATATGCTTCTTTGTATTTTCCTAATCCCCAGAAGCTGGACTACTCAGTAGATAGAGCACTGGTCCTGGAGTCAGGAAGATCTGTGTTAAAATCCAGCCTCAGACACTCACTAACCATGTGGCCCTGGGGAAGTCACTTAACCTCTGTTTGCCTTAAATTCACTGGAGAAGGAAATGGTAAACCACTTTGGTATCTTTGCTAAGAAAACCCCACGGACAGCATGGTCTACAGCGTCCCAGAGAGTCGGATCTGACTGAACAAATAAATGATGATAATCTCCAACATTGTCCAGACATATGGTCAGTGCTTGATAAAGTGGTAAGATTCCCAGAATGTTAAATCCAGAACACAGAATCTCAGAGTTGGAAGGGACTATGGCCAGCACAAGGCAGCCCTTCATATCATCTTCAACAAAGACTTCAGTGACTGGGAACCATCTTCCTCCTGAAGCAGCCCATTCCATCATCTATTAATGAAACTTTTCCTTACATTCAGCTGAAACTTGCTTCTCTGTCACTTCTCCTAGTTTTACCCTCTGAGGTCATACAGAGCAAGTGTAATCCCTCTTTGACTTGACGGCCCTTTAAGTACAAGAGAACAGTTATTAAGTCAACATCATAGGATCCTAGTGCAGAGCTGAAAGTAACTTCAGAGGCCAACCAGTCTACCCTCTCATTTTACAAATGAGGAAAAAAAACCCAGGACGGTTAAGTGACTTGCCTAAAGTCTCACATCATTAATAAGCATCTGAGGCAGGATTTGAACCCATATTCTCTGACTCCAGAACCAATACTCTTTCCATTGTACTCTGTACTACATTGTACCATGAATTACATGAATAATAGACCAATATCCTGTTCAAATCATTGAGGGTACAAAGGAGGGATGTGAACATTTGGGATGCGTTATCTTGAAGCAGAAACTGATCTTGCGAAACTAATAATATCCTACCATTTCTTTTCCAGATGTGAAAAAGCGCTTCATTGGCATACGGATGCGGACCATTACACCAGTGTAGGTGTCTGAGGGGGCTGGGGATCCCATAATATGTTAAGTACTGTTACAGTTGTCTTTGTACATTCATTCTCTTGCAAATAACTAATACAGCTCATGATAAAATCATAGCATGGTAGATGGTTAGAGTTGGAAGGAACTTCAGAGGGCAGCCTGTCCAATCTATGTCTGTAGAATATTCCCTCTACCATACCTCCAGCAAGGAGTCATTAAGCCTTGATGACCTAAAACAAAAGAGAACCCATTACTTCCCAAGATCACCTGTCCCACTGTTGTACAGCTCTCTTTATTAGAAGTCTTTTCTTACAATGAGCCTAACTCTGTCTCTCTGCAACTTGTACCCACGTGGCCTACTTCTGCTATCTGGGGCCAAGCAAAATAAGTCTAATCTATGTTTTGTAGGACAGATCTTTAAATACGTGAAGGTAGTATTCCCTCTCTCTCCTTTCCACCTAAGACTCTTCTTCTACGAGCTAAATATCACAGGTTCCTTCAACCAGATCTCATATGATAAAGTTTCTTGTCCTTTCACCATCTTGCTCCCTCTCCTCTGAATACATTCCTACTAGTCTGTGAATGCACATTTGAAAATGTTTTAAGCCAAATCACATCTGTTGGAACACACCAACTCCATGTGACAAAAATATAATTGTTTATTATGCAAAATCAAGATATCTTAGGAAATATCCTTAGCACCACAAGGGAAAATTGTATCTTCCCATACTCTGTCCTTGAAATCTCCAATCAGATATAGAACCCTGGACTGATGTTATGGTAGGGTGAACCCATATGGTGATTTCAATGAGCCTGTGTTCTGATACATAACATATTGAGGAGTTGGACTTAATAGGTTCTAAGATGATTTCTAGCTCTTAATCTATAAACTTATGATCAGTATTATTCCAACCACAGGGTTGTAAAGCCTCTATACAAAAATTCTGTACTAATAAAGCCCCAGAAATAAAAACATTTGTCAAAGCTAGAGACTAGTCTCAATACAATTTTTGATTCATATCACTCTCTGGCTGAGTTGTCAGTCAACATCGAGCCTTCCTTGGTTATTATACCATCATTGGCTAGACAGATAACTCAGCTAGCCAATGATGGGAAGGATATTTCTCTTCTTACTGATTCAACACAAAAAGGAGGTCCTAGGCAGACATTTGTCATTGTTGTTCAATTGTGTCCAACTCTTCATGACCCCAATTGTGGTTTTGTTGGCAAAGGTACCAGAGTGATTTGCTATTTCCTTCTCCAGTTCATTTTACCGATGAGAAGACTGAGGCAAACAGGGTTAAGTAACTTGCCCAAGGTCACACAGCTAGTAAGTATCTCAGATTAGATTTGAACCCAGTACTCTGTCTTCCTGACACATTTGAAAATATTTTAAGCCAAATCACTTCTGGTGCTCCATGCACTGTGGTGCCACCTAGCTGCCCTATAGACAGCCAAAAGAGATTATAATGAAGCCTGGTCTACAAAGTATGGTCTACAGAAAACTCCTGTGGTGGCACAATATCCCTTCCTTAGCTCATGTTAAATGTCCCCACAAAAGGTTGGCCTCCAGGGTGATTATGACTTTATAAAGGGCCTTAATTCTTTTGAACTTATGAAGGAAGGAACTTATTCACAGCTCTTCATTTTCATGCTGCTTTTAATGAAATGATCGATTCTTATATTTTGCTCTTGGAAATACATCTGAGGGCCACTATGCTTTGTCAACAGTCATCCACCACTAGCACAGACAAAAATTTAAAAATCAATTTAATTTTATTTCTTCCTTCTCTTTAAACCTAAGTCATATCCTCTGTGCCTCTCCCTGCAGATCACCCTCCTCCCCTCCCCCCGCCAAAAAATAAAAAAAAAGAACAGAACTTAGCACACTGTTACCTGTGAGGTCGTTCATCATGTATGGTATGTACAGTGTCTAGCATAGGTGACTTGAACAGGGTAGGCACTTAACAAATTTCTTTGAATTGAATTCAATTCTTGGCTATTAGGGGAGTAAACATCAACTAAGAAAAGTCCTTATTTGAATATATTGATAACTGAAGATTCCAAGGACCTCCTAACCTACACTTTTGTATTTCTGTATCAGTTAGAATCCTTAGGAAAACCTCCCTAATTATCACATGTAGAGCAACTCTCATTAATTATTCTTTAGCTGTTACTCTTATTTAATCTCATGGAATCCTAGAATATTCAGGACCAAAGGGGCCTTAGAAACTGGACCATTGGAACTGAAAGGGACCTTAGAGCACAGAATATCAGAACTGGAAGGGGCTTTAAAACATAGAATGTCAGGGCAGCTAGGTGGCTCAGTGAATAGAGCACCGGCCCTGGAGTCAAGAGGACCAGAGTTCAAATCCAGCCTCAGAAACTTAACACAAAAAAACTAGCCATGTGACCTTGGGCAAGTCACCTAACCCCAATTGCCCTACCTTCCCCCCTGCAAAACAACACAAAACAAAAAAACACAGAATGTCAGAGCTGGAAATAGGAGCTGGGAGTGGGAAGGGTTTCTAGACAAGTGATCTTTCCACCATATCCTTGTCATTTCACCTATTTGCCTGAGCAGTCTAAGGCATGTGCCTTGTCTCATGTGGACCTTAAGGTAAATACTGATCATGATGTTGGGTTTTTTATCTCTTTTCAGTTTGGTAGAAGAACTGAAGGATAACAATCCTGATTTTCCTGATGTCAGCAGTGGGATTTATGTGCATGAGGTCGTCCCAAATTCACCATCTCAGAAGTAAGCAAGCAAGAATAGTTTTGAGTCTAAAAGACATCATCCAGGCAGTTAAAACTTATTTGGATTTATGTTTCTAATTTAACTTGTGTTTTGTAATTATTCAAGATAAAGGGTGTGAGGGTGTGATTTTTTTTTTGTTTGAACTTTTCACAATAAACTAAAGGGAATGCTAAGTTGGAGCATTTCTTTTACTTTGACCATGTGTCCTGGATCATGCAATTGCTGATCATTTGGAAGAAGCTGTGTAGTATAATGAAAAGCATATTGATCTGGGAATTAAGAGATTTGTGAGTAAGGGATTTGAAATCATGTTTGAATGTCAGCTCTACCATTTGCTAGCCAAGTGACCCCCTTAAGTCTTAAGTTCACTGGGATTCTGTTTCCTCATTTGGCCTAGATTCTTTCTAAGACCTTGCCAGTTCTAACATCTTATGAACCTTCTGAATTAGTTCAGGAGGGGGATATGTGAAAAGAGAGTAATGTAAAATGAAGCTAGGTCGATCCAGATTATGTAAGGCCTTCAATTCCAAATAAAACAGTTTGCATTTTGTCTTAGAGGCATGAGTAGCCACTTAAGTCTTTTGAACAAGAGAATGATATGGTTGACCCTATACATTAGAAAGGGCAGCTAGATATCTCAGTGGATAGAGTGCTAGGCCTGGAGTCAAGAAGATTCAACTTCTTGAGTTTAAATCTGACATTTACTAGCTGTGTGACCCTAGGTAAGTCACTGAATCCTGTTTGTCTCCCTTTCCTCATCTGTAAAAGGAGCTGGAGAAGGAAATGGCAAACTGCTTCAGTATCTCTGCCAAGAAAACCCCAAAATAGGGTCACAGAGTCAGATAAGACTGAAATGACTGAACAATATATATTTAGAAAGATTACTTTTATAGTTGTGTGAAGAATGAATTAGAGAAAGTAGAAACTTGAAGAAGAGAAATTAATTAGGAGACTGTTAAAATATTTCAAGTCAAAAATGATGAAACCTGAATTAGGGTAGATATATGCAATATTTCCAATATACCATATAGTGTTCCCCAGTCAGGAAAAAAGTAGAAAAAGTATATTATCAAGTTCACCATCTCTAAGCTGACCAAAGTAAGAATAAGTAAGCTCAGCCACTGCTGCACCTGACCTTAAGCCACATGTGAAGTGTAATTATTCCAATTGATCTCTTATATAGAGGCGGAATCAAAGATGGAGACATCATCGTTAAAGTAAATGGCCGGCCCTTAAAGAATTCCAGTGAACTTCAGGAAGCTGTGATGAAGGAGTCACCCCTATTACTTGAAGTTCGAAGAGGCAATGATGATTTGCTCTTTAACATTGAGCCTGAAGTAGTCATGTAGATGAAGGAGTCCCTACGTGCTATGGTCAACTTCTTGGATTCTGGAATCTTGGATACCTCTTCTTCAAACTAATCCTGTTTCCTGTTGACTAACGACAAGGTGGCCTAACATGTGTGAGCCTGAGCCATTTCTGTACAGGGACAAACTCATTCTAATGTCACAGAATTAAAACGATGGACCAAATTTTGTCTTTAGTGGAGCCCAAAATACCTCCTAATGGAGTTGCTCCAAAGAATAACAACCAAAGGCAAAATTGGACCCAGCGGTTCTGAATTTTAGTGCTAGAGTATTTTAAAATAATCTGTAGTATTAGAAAAGAAGTAGAGTCACAATATTTTCCTCGTACAGAAGCTTCTGAGTGTCACCCAAGAAAGACCCAGAGTCTCCAGGAACCCTATTGCTGGTGAGGAGGCTATATTCAAAAAGGCAGATCCTATCCGATTGGTTAAGATCCAAATCTCTATGCTGTAGCATGAAGCTCTTTAGATGGAAAGCTGTGCTTTTCATGTCCTCTTGAATGTGAAATCATATTGGGAAACAGTTTCTCCACTTTGAATTCAATACAGGGCTGTAAGTGGAGAGATCTGTGGCAGAATCATAGGCTTGTAGAGCTGATAGGGACCTTGGAGAGGACCTAGTATAATGTCCAAGGTCCAGAGAAGGCATGACTTGGCCAAGGTCTCACAGCTGCTGGCAAAATGGGGACCAGAACTTAGGTCACCTGTCTTCTAATCGAATCCATTTGCCACCATGCAGTCTCATCCTTCTCATGGCCCTCAGAAGGAACAATGTGGTAATTAGCTGCAGTGGCTGACACCTAGGTCATGCAGTGCTGGAAGAGAGTAAATGATTCTTATAGAATTAATGCCATATATATGGGGAAAAAACATGCAGATGATGTGAAAAAAATAACATGCCATTTTTTTTTTGTTTTACATTATATTGGCAGGCTTTACTGCAAAATGAATACTCAGTGTAGCTTGTACTGTATGTTTCTACTGTAAGAAAATATTAAAAGTTTACAAGCAAATTGTTCTTACACCTGTGCCAGAAGCATCATTTCTTTTTCTGAGCCTTCTCAGCTGCTGCTGCCTTTTCTGGGGGTCTCTACCTAACACAATGCCATGCAGACAGCAGGGACTCAAAAAGAATTCTCTAGCTCTTCTACTGTTTCCATAGTATACTGACAGTAGATGAGTTGTTTTTAATAGACATACATTGTGTCCAAACTGGATGAGATATAGAAAGCAGACTGTCAGAGCTGAATAGAATATAAAACATTGGGTATAATAGCTGGGAGGGACCTCAGAACATAGAACATCAGAGCTGGGAGGGACATTAAAACATGGAACATAGGTTAGGGTTAGAGCCAGGATGGGATGGGAGCATCAGAGCTAGAAGGGACTTTAGATCATAAAAAGAGGGTAAAAGAGGTCTTAGAGACCATTCAGACCAGCCCTTTCAAACATTAAAACAGTTTAAACAGTTAAAGAAACTGAGGCACCTAAAAGAAGCAACTTGTCCAACATCACACAACTGGTTAACAGCAAATCCAGGAGTAAGCATCAGGTCATTGGACTCCTAGTGCAATGTACTTCTCACTACATAATGTTTTTTTTTCCTATAAGATTGTTCCATATTATATTTGGATTTAAATGTATTTTTAAAACTTTAGTAATTAGTAAGTAGACATTATATTTATGCTGTTGTTTTAATGAAGAGTTATAATTATAGAAAAAATAACAAATGGCTAAACCATGTCATGGGCAAACTGAGAGTTAGGCTTTCCTAGCCAAACACTAGGGTAACACTATCAACCTGGCAGAAGGTTTCTGAATTACAGATGTTAGGTCTATAAGAAAATAAATGCCCTCTTTAGATGAGTTCAAGCAAATCTAAAACCTATTAGGGATCAGCAAATATCACTGAGTCTGATCTAATCAGTTAGTTGACAAAGATTTACTAAGAACTTACAATTTGTCAAACCATAGTGCAAAGCTCTGTGGATTCAAAGGAAGATAAAAATATGCTCCCTGCCTTCAAGGAGCTCACATTCTAACAGTAGAGACCAGATGCAAATAATTATGTAGATAGAAGCTGTGTGTCGTGTTAATGGGAGGTAATCTCAGATGGAGGGAGCTGTGGAGAGGAACATGACAGGTCCTCCTACGGAAGGTGAAACTTCAGCTAAGTTGGCTGAGAACTGGTGCAAGGTAGAAGTCTGGAATGAAATACGTTGCTATTGCCCAGCTGTCTTGCCCAAATCAGGCCAACCAGTGGGCAACACTATTCAATCCAGTAGGTCAATAAGTATTTATTAAGCATTGCTGTGTACAGGGCACTGTGTTAGGCTATATGCAAACATTTATTAAGTGCCTACTATTGTATATGCAAGGTAATAATAATATTAATTAGCATTTATATGATTCTTTAAAGTTTGTAGAGCACTTTACATATATAATTATCTCATTTGAACCTCACAACAACCCTGGGTGGCAAGAGCTATTATTATCCCCATTTTTACACATGAGGAAACTGAGGCAAACAGAGGTTAAGTGACTCCTAGTAAATTTCCAAGGCAGGATTCCCGATTAGGTCTTCCTGACTTCAAGTACATCCTCTAGGCAGGGTCCCTAGCAGCACAGGTGTTCTGCTAAAGATGTAAAGACAAAAAAATCTCCAGTTACTGGCTAGATGACCCTGGCAAGTCACTTAACCTCTATCTCAGTTTCCTCAGATGTAAATAGAAGTTTTCATTCTGCTGAGCTATACAACAGGCACACAAAACAGTAGACACAAAAGTAACAAAAAAGTCATTTCAGGAGGTCGAGAGCACAGATAGAAGGGTAGGGGTTAAGGATCTGGAAATGCCTCTGGAAATCTGCTGGCCTTGACCACAAAAAAACTTTAAGGAGGGCAAAGTTCTCTATGCCTACATAATACAAACTAATACATATACACAATTTGATGGCAACTGTTAATCTGTCCCTTTTTAGACAAGACAATTTAAAAATTTATTACAGCTACAGTTGTAACATTAATCATTAAAATATTAAATCATAAAATCATTAAAATGTATTTTAAAATCAAACTTTGAGAAACAGTGGCTGATTATGTAAAAAGAATTTAGGTAAAACACCCAGAATATTTAAACAGTTAATACAGGACATATTAGAAATTCTAAGAAGCAAGTATAAAACATCAAAAATAGTTAACTGTTCAGAACATAGAGAGTATGCTTACTAATCTCAATATTTAAAGATTCAAAAATTAAATGACAACAAAAGTGACAACAAATTGTACCAATAATAAGTAAAAAATAAATAATAATTTTAATAAATATAATAAATTTAATATAATACATTTAATAAAATAATAAAATAATAATTTTAATAAAAAATAATAAATACTAAGTAAAAAATACCAAAAATAAATAAAAACAAAATAATTTGAAATTGTTTATTTCACCTTTATCTCTTTTTCAATGTTTTTTTTGGGTACATTTCATAATGCAGCATATCATTACAGTGGACCTGCATATAATTAATAAACTTTTTTTTAATGATAGGATGTATTGTCAAAATAGTTTAGAGAACACTTCTCCACAGTTCTATGAGTTTAAGTGATTTTTCTATGATCATACAGCTAGCATGTGTCAGGGGCCACCCACTTTAGGACAAGCTGCTTCTGGAGAGCTATCTAGAAATAAACTGAAATCTGCCTTTTAACAGATTATGCTTACTACTTGTAGTCTGCACCCCCACCCCACCCCCAATCCAAACAACAGAGAGTGAAAAATGTGTGTTTTCCAACCCAAACATTCTATTTCCAAGGCTTCCAAAATGATACTTGAGATGGTTACCTGGGCATGAGCGTCAGGAGGTCAGGAGGTCAGGTACACTTAAGTGTATATTCTAGACATGTTATTTAAATGCTGTCTGCCTCGGTTTCCTCACTTGTAAGATACGGATAATAACAGCACCCGGGTTTTGTGAGGATTAAATGAGATAACGTGGGAAGTGCTCAGCAAAGTGTTAGATAAATGCTAGCATTTATGTCTCCACCATATACTTGGCCCCATCCCACAGCATTTTGGGGTGGAAGAGAAAGACTCGTTGGAACATGATATAGACAAGCCACACCTGCAGGTATCCACCTCATCCTGATGTTAGAGAGGTCCTTCGTGCCTTTGGCCCTTTTCTTCAGTAACGTTGAAGACTTTGTGAATCCCTCAGGAGGTCACCTCCATAGCATTTGGGGGCTCGAGGGTGGCTCCATAGCCAAGGCAACTTCCAAACAGCCTCAAGGACTACCGGGACAGTCAAAAAAGGCACGTGTTAGCAGCGGTTGGCCACTTAGTTCCCACTGCCTCTTCTCAGGGAGCGGCACCATCCACTGACCTAGGGCACGCTCCGGGGGCCTAAATCCGATCCAGCCCATCCTGAGCACTCTGAGGCAGCCGATGGCCACAGGCTCCGGCTGTTGTACGGCTGTAGCACCATCCACTGAGCTGGGGGGTGCTTCTGGGGCCTAAATCAGGTCCCTACCTGAGCGCTCTGAGATAGCAGGACCGTCCCAGTCTCGGTCTCCTGTCTGGTGCCGCACCATCCATTGACCTGGGGGACGCTCCTGGGCCTAAGTCAGCTCCAGCCCGGCCTGAGCCCTCTGGGGCAACGGTACGGCCACAGGCTTGGTCCCTTGTACGGGAGCTGCACCATCCACTGAGCTGGGGGCGCTCCTGGGGTCTAAGTCCGCTCCAGCCCGGCCTGAGCACTCTGGGATGCCCAGGACCAAGCATTCTGCCACCTCGAGCTCCTGTGGCAGGTCAAATTAAACTCACTGTGCCGAGCTGCCCACCGCTCATCCTGACAAAGCTAGCAGTAGATTCCTGGCTCTCTGTCTACCTGAACTAAGTGCATCACAGGCAGAGACAAAGGAGCCAGAGGCTTCACCGTCTCATTGAGAACTTTTCTCTCTCTGTAGTCTTAGTCCACCACCAGCCTGAGAGCCTGGAACAACAAGAATGTCTGGGTTAGGTGTACTCAGATTCTCTCATACAAATAAGAAAATATTCAATTGGTTGTGTGGGTCATCCATAGCTATTTTGTTTTATTCCACATATTTCACTTTTAACAATTTTTTGTTCATAAGTGGGGACTTCAAAAACTGGGAGGTTCCCCAAGGGCAGTAGCAATCCTCAGAAGAAACAGCACAAAACTGCTTCCTTTTGGATCTACTTATTCTGGAGTGGTCTAAGGCCTAGGAAAATGGAGACCCCTGGGTACAGAGCCTCCTAGCCCTCATTTATCTGTGGACAGCAGGAAAGTGGGAAAACAAGACTGACCTGAGTGCATCAGATTGCAAAGAGTGAGAGCTGAGGATGAAGACTGACCCAGGAGGATGTAGGTTCAGCTAAGGACACTAAGGCAGGCCTCCTCCCCCCACCCCACCTCACCCCTACATATGTCCACAAACAATGATGCCCAGGGAAGAACGGAGCAGGTTTGCTTCTTCCTACAAGTATGGAACAAAGCTGAATGGAAATGATACATAGAACTTTGGAGCATAAAGCTGTCAGGAAGGGACCTCAGACGCCCCCTAGACCAGGCCCCTCACTTTACAAGTGCGGAAGCCAGAGCTCAGGCTGATGGAGTGATTCACACATGGTTGCACTGGTAGTTACATCAGACATGGAATATGAATCCTGGTCTTTTGATTCCAGAGTTGGTGATCCTTGTACTTCCTTCCCACCTAAAAGACTCATGACAGTTGGGGAAATTCTCATACTATGGATTTAATGGCAGGCAAGTAGGAGGTATGGGGAACAGCACTCTGGACTATTGTCAGGAGCACCTGAGTTCAAATCTTGTTTCAGATACTTCCCAGCTCTAGGACTCTTGGCAAGTCACTTAGCCTCTGTCTGCCCCAGGTTTCCATTTGTAAAGTAGGGATAGTAAGAGCATCTACCTCCCAGGGTTCTTGTAAGGGTAAAATGAGATAATATTTGTAAAAGTCTTCATAAACTTTGAAGTCCTACAAAAAAAAAAATGTTAGCTATTATTATTAAGCATTTATTGAGAATTATCTCTGTAAAAAAATGTACCGAAAAGGAGAGAAAGGTAAACTCCTATAAGATCATTTGTTTAAAAAAAAAGCATACTTATGTAAAATGACAAGACTATCATTACAAGTTACACAGAACAAGTACAGAACGAAGTGGGAGGAGGGCATAATAGAAGGACTATTGACTGAAAGTCAAGGAACCTGGGTTCTGTGCCTTTGGTGGGAGGGGACTTTCTTTTTGGTCTTTTTTTCTGGAGGGGAGATGCAGGCAATTGGGGTTAAGTGACTTGCCCAAGTCACAGAGCTAGTCAGTGTTATGCATCCGAGACCACATTCAAACTCAGGTCCTCCTGACTCCAGGACTGGTGCTCTATTCACTGTGCCACCTAGCTGCCCCAAGGCAGGGGACTTTCAAAAAGCAGATCTATATGTAATGTTACTCTGAACTAAAGATGAAGAAAACTTGGGCTAGATAAAGCTCTGACTTATGAGCTAAGGAACCTCAAGTAAGACACTTAACGATATCTAGATGTTGTATTTATATTCCCTTAAATCCATTGCCCCACCTCTGACACTTCCTACCCGTTTGATGTTAACCAGGTCCCTAAACCACTCTGGACTTTAGCCTCGTTAACTGTAAAATACTGACCATGATGATCTAAAAAGAAAAAAGCCGCTTCTAGCTCCAAAGTCAGCATCCTCTGAATATGGATCTGTGCTCTCATCAGAGTGAGTCTTCCTTCCACCTGTCCAGAGAAATTACAGTCCTGTTGTCTCTTCTCCTCCTGAACATGTCTGTGTCTTTCCATAAATCTTCCATTAAAGAGCCAGCCAACCCAAATTTCTTTCTTTTTTAAAAAAATATTTTGTGGGTGCCCTTGCAGCCCTCGGTTTTGTCCACCTGTTACCCCTTGCCCTACGTGGGCAGTCCAACCTTTCTGGTGGCGTGTGTTTTCTTTTGACTTGCATGCAGTTTCCACATGCTGCCAACTGCATATTCTATTTTTAAAATATAGCTGAGTTGTCAGTGTTTGTGCTTAGATGTTTTAATAAGATCTCTTTTTATTTCAAAAGAAAAGCCAAATGTTGTAGGAATGTATGCTAGCTAGCTTGGCAAAGCTGTGTTCCCTGTTTGTGCTTTGAAGCCATAACCAGAGTGAAGCCTGGTATTAAGCTGTCCAAATTGCAGGCAATATGGTGAGATAAAAAACTGCGATAGACGAAGTCATAAGAGCTGGTCTTGCAAACTCCAAAGACGAAAGTAAACAGCTTAGGGAGTGCAAAGCAGGAGGCTTACTCCTGAAGGTCAGGCTTGAGAGAGATCTCATCCCTTAGGGGAAATGGGTGAGGAAAGCTCTGGGAAGACTTTGAGGAGGTGGTAACATTTGACTTAGACCTTGAAAGGTGAGGGAGGTTATTGATAGGCAGAAAGAATAAAGAGGACATTCCAGGGGCAGGGTGGAGGAGTAGAGATTAGATCTGAGAGATTTCACTGATTTAGGAAACTCCCAAATACTATTTCAGATTGTCATCTCTGCAACTTAAAATGCTAGCTATTATTTATAGCAATAGGGGCAGCTAGGTGGTATGGGTAGGTAGAGAACCCACATTAGAGTCAGAAGGACCTGAGTTCAAATCCAGCCTCAGATTCTTACTAGTAGTGTGACTCTGGGCAAGTCATTCAATTCTGATTGCCTAAAAGAAATTATAATGATATAATAATTATTACTAAGTATTAAAGTGTGATATAATAATACATGTAACAGATATATGTAATAAATAATAATATAATATACAATAATATATGACATGTTATTATGTATTATGTAATTGTTATAATTACTATAGTTGTAATAACTAGCATTTCTATAGCACTTTGCAGGTTTTTAAAGTGCCATGCATGTGTTAGCCCTCTTGATCCTTACAACAACTCTGGAAAATAGATCGTATTATTTTTTCCCTTTTTCAGATAAGGAAACTGAAGCTGAGAAAGTATAAGTGACTTAACCCCAGGTCGCAAAGCTAGTAAGTGAGGCAGAATCTCAACTTAAGTTTTCCCAACTCCAAGTCCAGAGCTCTATCCTTGGTCACCTGTCTGTCTCAGAGAGTTGTCTAGAGCACTGAGAAATTAAGTGACTTGCCCAGAGCCACACACAAACAGTATGTGTCAAAGACAGAACTTGACCCCAAGTCTTCCTGACCCTGAGGCCAGTTGATTATCAATGAAAGGTAAAAGATATCCAGGGTTTATCAATTAATATGCCAGCTCTCTATGCACTGTGGAATATCATGAGAAAAGGAACAAAAGTGAGGAAGCCCAGAGTGTGCATGTTGGGGTGGGAGGTGCAATTTGACTGGAGAGGAGGGCAAGTGTATATGAACAGAGAAAGGTAAGGCCAGAGAAGGAAGTGGGAGCCAGCGGGTGGAATCCACCTAGCTTACGCAGAAAGCCATTGAAATAGTTTAATCTGCTTACAAGTCAGTGATAATTGTGTTTGACAAGCCAAGAGCAACAGGGAAGAGAGCCCAATGACTTAAAATAAGCAATCAAATGATCCTAATCCTGCCATAAAAATAAAAGCTCATGTGTAGGTGGGAAGATGAGCTATTTGGGGGCACCAGATGAAAGAATCACAGAATGTGACGGTTATTAGAGATTTCAAGAGCCATTAAAAGAACCACCCAATGAATGGCCATCTAGCCTCTGCCTGCTACCCCATCCTATTTCTGGAAAACCCCAATTTTTAGGAAGTTTTTCTAGCTTCCACTCATCAACTCTTGTTCCAATCCTTCTTCCAACCAAGGTTTCAGATTTTAAACACAGTTATTATCTGCCCCCTGAGTCTTCTCCAGGTTAAATATACTCAATTCCTTCCACTGACCCCCATGTGACACAGAATCAAGGTCCTTCATCATATTGGTTGGTCTCTTCTGGATTTTCTCCAGTTTATCAATGCTTTTGTTAAACCGTGTCCCCCAGAATTGAACACCACAGTCCAAATGAAGTCTGATGAGTGTACAATACAGTGGCACTATCACCTGTGCATCCCTGAAAGCTATGGCTTTCTTAATGACATCCAAGATCACACTCGATGTCTTGGCTATCACATCACACTGCTGGCAGTCCACTAAAATCCCCAGATGTTTTTCATCCATCTGATCATCTTGAATTGTGAAGCTGATTTTTTTTTTTGCTTATCCAATCATAAGACTTCACATTTATCCCCGTTGGATTTCACCTTATTAATTCCACTCAATACTCTTAAACAACTCATTGGCAGATTCTAGCACAGGGAGATGAGGCTCCTGTCGGGAACTGGGAAGAGCTGTATAAATAAGTCAAAGCTTAAGCAATCCTTATAGATAAGAAAATGAGGGAAAAACAAAAGGGAGTATATAAAGGATGTTCTTGGAATAAAGGAGTCAGAAGTGAAAGGAACAACGGTACTAGGAGCCAGTAGACCTAGGTTCCAGGTCAGTCTTCAACATTTCCCAACCATATGACCATGGACAAATATGAGCCTTAGTTTCTTTATCTGTAAAATGGGGTCACCTCTCAGGGTTATTGGGAAGAAAACATTTTATAAAACTTAGAACACCATAGAAATGTTGGTTGCTGTGATTATTATTATGGAAGCATGTTGTAATGTGTCCAAAATCCTCTTTCTTTGAGTCATGGGTGGGGGCATGGAGTGTTGTGGATGAAGAAAGAATGGCTACATTCCACCTTCTGGTCTAAGTGGGCCAGAGGGAGGCTCAATTTTCTTTTTCTTGTGTTCTGGAGAAAAACAAGTTCTTTAGAAAGTTGGGTGCTGCCAAAACCCGGCTTGTGCAACTCTTCCTGCTTCCTGATGCAATGTTGGATTTGATGCACCCTGGCCCTAGTTCTTCCGGAACCTTAAAGAGGAACAGGATTTATGGTCACACCTTGTTGGAAACAACAACTTCAGGCCCTCCGCAGTTTGAGTCAGTTCCATTTGGCGCATTTATTAAAGTGATGTGGAAGGTGATCCCTCCCTCCCTCCTCCAACTATGCTGGAGCACTGTGCACAGCTCCAGCCTTTGCCCATGTGACATTTTACCTTGAACCAGACTTATATTTGTGTGTGTCACATTCTCTCCGGTAGCATGTGCTCCATGAGGGGAGGGAGTTTATTTTCCATCTTCATATTCCCACTGTGCATCACATCCATTCTAATACAAAATGCTAAAATACTACATGCTAGGTACTGGGGATGCAAATACAGAGCGAAAATAAAAAAATAAAAAAATAAATCCCTGCCCTCAAGGAGGTTAAATTCTATGAATAACATTCCTAGTTATTTATCAAGTGTAGAGGCAGCTTGCCTCGTCAACAGGGCGCTGGACCCAAAACTCAAGTGTTTCCTTTCAGGGTTCTAGGCAACTATCTAATAATTATAATTTGTAAAGAAGGTATTGATTTCAGTTGGTAGAGAGATGGTCCTCATCATGGAGTTCCCTATACTGATGAAATCACAGATTTCAAGTGGTATACTGGAGCCTGCTTGCACAGGCAATTGATTATTAAATTATTAAATTTTCAGTGTGAGCATTTATACTTTGGAAAATGGTAAATGCCACACATTAGACCTTGATTTATTTTCTTGATTTTCTAGACTTAAAATAGGGATGGAGAAAATTTCAATTATTCAGATTAAACCTAAAAGTGTTCTGTATTTTTTTCAGAGACCTTGTTGTTAAACATTTACCAGCATTTCACTGCCCAGTTCCCTATTTATTAAAGACCTATTGTGGACAGAACCATCAGACCTATATACTCTGAGCTCTGGAGATTTAAAGGAAAAAAAAGCTTTATGAGGCCAACAGAGAAATAGTATCCTATCGTATGTGATAAATACATTAGAAAAGTGTATAAAAGAATGCTATGGGAGGTCTCAAAAGTAAAGGAGTCATTACCTCTTGGGGGGAGACAGGGAGAGGGAGGAGGTTTTGGGGGAATAGGAAGAAGTTCTTATCTGAACCACACACCAGGCTGATGGCTTTGAACATTCGGTTTAATCCAGCAGTTAGTTTAATGGAGGAAAAAATCTCCTCCAAATAAAACTGACCAAAAAAAAAATAGTGAAATTATGCAGCCACTGTAGTATAAGGGAAAGAAATCTAGGCCATGAACAGGAGGTCCAAGTTCTAGTCCTGGTTCTACACTTACTACTGGAAATGTCTTATCACCTCTCTGGGCCTCAAGGTTTTTATATAGAAATTGAAGGGTTGGGGGGGCGGAGCCAAGATGGCGGCGTAGCAGCAGCAACATATCGCAGCTCTCACATAGCCACCCCAAAATACCCATAAAATAGGACTCTAAACCAATCCTAAAACTCCAAAACGCACACAAAGATACTTCCCACTAAAGTCAGCTCAGCTACGAGGAACCATATCAGCACTGCAAACCAAAACCAGCCTGGCCTGAAGCCGCGGCTGTACCCCGGGGGGCAGCTGGACAGGAGGAGCAGAGGAACCTCTCTGGTGAGCGGATTAGCGGAAGCTGCGAGCAGCGTTCAGAACTAGGTCAGTGGAGATTGCTAAATTAGGAGAGTTAAGCAGGCTGGCCAAAAGGCCTCCAGAGTGGAAAAGCGAAAGGCAGAGGTTTTGCACCCGCCTCTGTGTTCCAGCTTCCCACCCGCGGCCTGCAAACAGCAGGGGGACTAAGCGATTGTTCTGAGGCCAGTGCTCTCGCGTTGAGTGGCCTGGATCCGGATCATCGTCTTGGGCCTCGGTCTTGGAGTCTTCATTATCCAGTCAGTCAGAAGTAAGTAGGAAGGGTCCCAGCACTTTCCTGAGAGCTACAGCAGCCAGGAGGACCCCAGCGATTTGGGACA
>CM053592.1:139741890-139800808 GCA_028646515.1 Pseudochirops corinnae
GGCTTCAGGCCAGGCTGGCTTCGGTTCGCAGTGCTGATATGGTTCCTCATAGCCGAGCTGACTTTAGTGGGAAGTATCCTTGTGTCTGTTTTGGAGTTCTAGGATTGGTTTAGAGTGCTATTTTATGGGTATTTTGGGGTGGCTATGTGAGAGCTGCGATATGTTGCTGCTGCTATGCTGCCATCTCGACTCCGCCCCCCTCAATTTCACTTTTTAAATATCATCCCTTACTATTCAATTGATTCTGTGCCCTCTGTCTATGTATGCCTATACCCATATATACACACAGTCACATATGTATTCATACACACATATACACTCCTATATAGACATACACACACTTATATTCCCTTCAACTATCCTCAAACTGAGAAAAGTTTCATAAGTTACAATTATCATTTTTCCATGTAGGCATGTAAATGGTTCAATTTTGATAAGTTCCTTATCATTTCTTTTCCCTGTTTACCTTCTCATGCTTTTCTTGCTTCCTATATTTGAGTGTCAAATTTTCTATTCAACTCTGGGTTATTCATCAAGAATGCCTGAAAGTCCTCTATTTCATTGGATGACCATATTTTCCCCTGAAACATTATAATCAGTTTTGCTGGGTAGGTGATTCTTGGTTTTTATCCTAGCTCTTTTGACCTCTGGAATATCATATTCCAAGCCCTTTGATCCCTTAATGTAGAAGCTGCTAGATGCTGTGTTATCCTGATGGTGTTTCCACAATATTCAAATTGTTTCTTCTTGGCAATTTGTAATATTTTCTCCTTGATCTGGGAACTCTGAAACCTGGATATGATATTCCTAGGAGTTTTCTTTTGGGGATCTTTTTCAAGAGGTGATCAATGAATTCTTTCAATTTCTATTTTGCCCTTTGGTTCTAAAATATTAGGGCAGTTTTCCTTGAGAATTTCTTGAAGAATGATTTCTAGGTTTTTTTTTTTATCGTGGCTTTCAGGTAGTCCAATAATTTTTAAATTATCTCTCCTGGATCTATTTTTCAGACCAGTGGTTTTTTTCACGGAGATATTTCACATTGCCTTCTATTTTTTCATTTGTTTGGATCTGTTTAATAGTATATTGATTTCTCATAAAGTCATTAGTTTCCATTTGCTCCAATCTAATTCTGAGGCACTTATTCTCTTCAGTTAACTTTTGAAATTCTTTTTCCATCTGACAAATTCAGCTTTTTAAGGCATTTTTCTCATTGACTTTTTGGACATCTTTTGCCATTTGAGTTAATCTATTTTTTAACATGTTATTTTCTTCAGTTATGTTGTTGACTCTCTTTTCATGAATTTCTTGCATCATTTTCATTTCTCTTCCCAATTTTTCCTCCACTTCTCTTACTTGACTTTCAAAATCCTTCTTGAGCTCCTCTATGGCCTGTAACCAGTTTGTATTTTTCTTGGAAGCTTTTGGTGCAGGAGTTCTGATTTCATTGTCTTCCTCCCATTCCATGCTTTGATCCTTTTTGTCCACCCAAAAGGAATCTAAAGTTGGATAGTTGTGCTTGCTTCGCTTCCTTTGCTTGCTCATGTTGCCACTCAATTACTTGACTTTTGAGCTCTTTGCCACATTAGAATTCCACTTCCAGAGGGGAGAGCTTTGTCCCAAATCACTGAGGTTTTTGCAGCTGCTGGTGCTATTAGGAGGGCACCATCCCTGCAGCCTCCACAAACTCTGGCTCACTGGTCACACACCTCAGGACCACCATCCAAGACCACAATCCAGATCCAGGCAAGTTAAAGCAAGGGTGATTACCCTCTGAATGTTTGCTTGGCCCCCCCTATGATCTGTAGGCCAGGAACTCTGAAGCAGCCATGTGGAGGCAGCTGCAGGGCCACTGCATCTCTGCCACTTATAGCTCTGGGGACCCTCTCATCCCTCCTCCCCAGTTCCAACAGAGTTCCACTGATCTTTTACTTTGTCTTTGCCATTTATGGGTTGATATTTCTGGAAACCACAACTGCTGCTGGTGATCCACTCTCTGAAGTCCAGTGCAGCCGCTGGTTGGGGCTGCCCTGAGGCAAAAATCTCAGGTTCATGAGGGCCTGGGCTCTGCTCCCAACATGCTGCAATGTACCCTTCCTGTCTGCCTGCTGGGCTGTCTTCAGTGGGAGATTTGTTTCTCTCTGTTACTTTGTGGGTTCTGTATTTCTAAAATATGTTTAGAGTCATATTTTATAGGTATTTCAGGTGGTTATGGGGGGAGCCATGGAGTTTTCCTGCTTCTGTGCGACCATCTTGGCTCTGTTGCTGGAAAATTTATTTTAATTATAAAAAGTTTCTTTCCAAAGCTTAAAAAATAGTTAACAATTTAACCCTCTGAGAAAGTGATTATAAAAGAATACTTCATCAAGCTGAATAAGTTATCTTCTTTCTCTTTCCAAATCCTTGTTTGTCAAATATAAGCTAAAATGGTTCCCATTTTTGTCTACTGTCTCCTCACGTGTCACTGTTACCCCCTTCCTGGGCTCCTCCCCACCCCTACCTCTCACATACTTCCTGTGCAGGAGAAGCAAGCCATCAAGTACCCTAAGAGACCCAGGGAGCCTTCATGGGACTGTGTTTAAATCCCAGCTCTGCAGCTTTTGTTTTCTGCTTCATTTTAGGCAAATCACATCCTGTCTCTGAGTCTGAGCTTTTCTAGTAGTAAAATGAAAGTGTTGGACTAGTGATCCATTAGTCAATCAACAAGCTTTCTTAAGTTCTTAACAGTCCCTGGCCTGGGAGCTCACTTCATTCTAATGAAGGAGACAACATGCAAATGATTATTATATATATAAATGATATTTATGCAATATAAAAATGGACTTATAACTATAAGGAAAGCTACTTGGGCTTCCTTTGAAATGTCTCTCAGATTCCCCACCATACTCCACCCCCTTACACACTACTACCATCACCATCACCATCTCCATTTCTCTCCTTGCTTCCCCCTCCCCAATCCTTAGCTCTTCCTTTGTTTCCACTGCTGAAACCAAAGTAAACCTTTACTACTTTATGGCACCTAGGAGCTGAATTTAAAGGTAGGAAGCTCTGAGTTCAAATCGCACCTCTGACATACACTACTTGTGTAGTAAATGATTTGGGCAGATCATTTAACTGCTCTCAGATTCAGTTTCTCCATCTGTAAAGTGAGAGTAATAATAACACCTATCTCCCAGGGTGGTTATGAGGATCAAATGAGAAAACATATGAAGAGTCCTTTGCAAATCTTGAAGTGTTAGCTCTTGTTATTGTTACTATTATTATGCCTACATTATGTCGATGCCTCTTTCTTTGCCTGATTCTAGTCTCTCTCTTCTTTAATCCGTCCTATACATTCATCCTAACTAGTCTTCCAAAAACACCTCCATCATTGTATCAAGGACCTTCCCTCTTGGTTTCAATTTCTTCCTCTAGAAAATGAGAGGAATGTACTGGAATAGAAGTATCCTACATACTACCTATGGCCACCTAACTGCAGCTGAGTCAGATTAAAATGTAATTGAGAAATGTTTAACAAAATAAATGAAACTATAGGAGGAGATAAATAATGTTACTTGAGGGGATTTTTTTTTGGGGAGGGTGGAAGGCAAGGCAATTGGAGTTAAGTGACTTACCCAAGGTCACACAGTTAGTTAAGTGTGAAGTGTCTGAGGTCACATTTGAACTCAGGTCCTTCTGATTCCAGGGCTGGTGCTCTATTCACTGCACCACCTAGCTGCCCCTATTTGTAGTTTTCTAAGTCAATAGGTGATCCACAGGAATCCTCATGTAGTATTTGGCAGCTCCTGTTTCTACCTTGCTGCTCCTATGCTGCCCTCAGCTCTTGTTTCTATCTGAGTTTGATACCTCTGCACTAAATGACCTTGGATGTTACAATAGTATGGCCACCAAATGCCCCAGCTCCTCTAGGGATATGCCTCTAAGATGTCCAATTTCCTTTAGTGACAGCAATAGGCTCACCTTTTCTGCTTCTTGAAGTTTCTAGTGCCTTCCTGAACTCTTCCCCTTCCTCTACCTCTCCTTACCTATACCCCTCCCCATCCCACTCCCTGGCTGTCAAAACTTGCTCTTAAATCCTTACATTCACATTCAAAGAAAAAAATGTCTAGATAGAATCATATATCTATTAGCACCTAGCACAAAGCCTTGGACATTGGAAAATGGTTTTAGTTCAGGTAAGGAGTCAACAACTGAGGAGTGCAAACAAGTTTGAGTTTGGATCAGTTTGTGCTAAACATGGTGACCATGACAGCTTTCAGCATCCTACTGAGGCCTAGCAGGTGGGCCCAACCCTGTCATCCTCAGTGCTCTGAATGACCTCCTTCTGTGGACAGACCCTGGCTGATGCTATTGACTTCTACCTACGTGAGGCAGAGCAGCTATTCTGGGAGATGCTGGTTAGAGAACTGCCCTCTTCCTCCCCACCCCAGATTATGTTCAAGCCACCTGGCTGTCGTGAGTTATGTCCCAGAGCACCAAAGGAGCCACCCTCCTCCATCCCATCTTTCAGTTTCCTTGGCTTCCTTCAAGACCCAAATGAAATCTCCTTCTGTAAGAAGAGAATGCCTTTTCCATTCGCTCCAGTGGCTGGTACCCTCTATTTTGAGATTACCTTGTGTCTCCTCTGCATGTATCTTGCATGTACCTACTTATTTACATTTCCCATTATAATGTGCACTCCTTGAGAGCAGGGACTGTGTTTTTGCCTTTATTTGTAAGCTAGCACTTGGCACACTGGCTAGTACACAGGAAGCGCTTAATAAATGCTTATTGACTAACGACTCTGCTGTGCTCATTAACATGAATAATTTGGACGAAGACATAAATGTCAGGGTTTTTAAACTCTTGAATGACATGAAGCTGAGGGATAGGATAGACATCAACTGCCATTTTGACTCTTCTGAGCTGGTATTATCGTTTAAAAGAGAAAGAGGGTTGTGGCCGCAGGGAACACCTTGGGATCCTTGAAAATGGCGTGTGGTTTCCCCAATCCAGCCCATTTTCCTCCCTGTGTCCAATTCCAGGTCCATCCTATTGTCCACCTTCAGTGCTTGTCAAAGAGAGACATATTGATAGACTTTCCATAAACTGCCCACACAGCTGAATGTAATCATCTGGGCAATGCTCATTTTTCACAAAAGATGAAATGTAACAGGGATAAATATAAAGTCTTACACTAAGATTTAAATCGAAAAATCATTGCACAAGTACCAAATGAGAAAGAGCTGGCTAGAAAATAGTATATGTGAAAAAGAGACCTGTGAATTTGACCTGACCACAAGTTCCATATTAATCAATAGCGTTACATGGATATCTCCACAAATATCCCACTCCAAAGGGATCCATCATCCTGTGAGCTTGACCTTGGGTTCTTGAAGGCTTTACCAGTGGAATGTGGATTCTGGCATGTTCAAACAAGCTGGAAAATACTCAAATACAATCTTAGAAATAGACTTTAACTGCTGTCCAAGGATCAGTCTAAGTAAATATGGAATGGTTCCTCACCAGTAAGGTTGGTGAAAAATTATCTGACCACCGCAATCCCTAAAATCAAACAAAAGGTTAAATGGCTCTCAGGCCTGTGAGGCTCTCTTCTCTATGTTTTCAGCAAACACGGAAGAGCACTCTTCTCTGGGTTTCCAAGAAGAAAAGAGGGCAAAGAATGCTAAAAATCATATAATTTTAAAAACCTCAAAAAATATTCAACTGTAAGGAAGTGTGCTATAATGGTTAGAGACTCATCCTTGGAGCCAGAGAGACTTGGGCTCACATTTAGCCTCTGACGCACATTGGCTGTGTGACCCTAACAAACAGTTGCCGCCCAGGAAACTCTCTAAGATCACTGATATTTCTGTTGCAGATTAGTAGAATGTATTTCCTGGGGGAAAAATGAGAGAATATAAGACTTTACTTATTTCTCACTTGTTGATTTTGCAAAAGTATTTGTCTTGGTGAGGCAAAATGTAACCTTAAAGTTCTCCTTCAAGAAAATATTTCTCATGTATATGTTTAGATCATACAAGATTGTTTGACAGAAGCTACCATGGAGATAACTCCATTCAATGAGCCTCTGACTTTTAATATCAAACAAGGCATAAAACACTTCATCAGACTTGTTCACCATTATCATGAAGGATGTTCTGGGCAGAGTCCAAACAGAATTCCCCATAGATGGTGCAGTTATTCAATTATCAAAATTTTGCTGACTATTCAATAAGAACATTAACCATTCAAAAAAGAATGGTTTAATAACTCATGTAGGAAGGAATAAACAGAGGAAAATTTATTTTCCAAACTATGACACATGATTGGATAGGCATTGGTAATCTCTCCTTATACATGTTTCTAATGGGTCTTACAGGTGGGCAGTGAGCTAGGTGCAGTATTAAAAAGGAGGAAGAGACCAGATTGGAATATATTTAAAAGATTACATAGCAACTTTTAAGGATACCATACTTCTTGATACAAAACCCATTTTTTAACACCGGTATTTTGTAAATGATACTATATGGTTTTGAATTGTGGAATGCCATACTCACCAAAGAATCAAAATTGCTTCTGGCCTAATGGTCAATAGAGAAACCCATGATGTGCATAAATAGGCTATAACATGTTCCTAACTGTGACTTTAACATAAAAAGTGGTGGCATGAACATCATCGGAGAAAAGAATAGTACTGGAAAAGGAGGTAGGCCAATCATAGAGTGAGAGAAGGAGGTAATAAATGAACCATCCTACTGTTCCACTAATTTCTAACTAATGTTAAGTCTAAAGAAGGGGGGTGGCTAGGTGGCACAGTGAGTAGAGCACCGGCCCTGGAGTCAGGAGGACCTGAGTTCAAATCTGGCCTCAGACACCTGACACACTTACTAGCTGTGTGACTTTGGGCAGGTCACTTAACCCCAATTAGCCTCCAAAAAGCAAAAAAAAAGGGAAAAAAAAGCCTACAGAAGGATTTTGAAAGGATATGGATTAGAATAAGATGAGAAAATCTGGGTTGGTTGTAATCTTGAAGTAGGTGCTGTGGAGCCCCTTAGAGCTTGGTCAGATAGATATCAAAGTGGTCAAGGTCGTCCACAGCATCCTGGGCCATCACCAGTCATCCCAACTTTTTTCTTGGCACTAGACTTTGATAACTCTGGAAGATGGAATGAGTCTGACAATTCTGTGCAACTCAGCCTCACTTAAATGTAGTCTGCACACAAGTCAAATTATTACCCGTGATGTCATTGGCTCCCTTTGAAAATGAAGGACGGACAACAAACAAGGTTATCATCTATACCAATGGAGGGAGTACTTGTGTAAGTGAGATCATGGATCCTTTGAAGTATGTCACCAAGAAAATCGAATATAATCCTAGATTACATGAGTAAAATCTTGTGTCTAGATATAGGAGGTGGTAGTCTTGTTTTTTGCATTGGTCAGAAAACAACTGGAGAGTTGTGGTTTTTTTCTTTTCACGTGTGTGTATGTGTGTGTGTGTGTGTACATGTGCACACATGCACATGAGCAGTTCTGGGTGTTGTGCTTTAATAATATTAACAATAATAACACATTCATATAGCATTTTGAGACTTAAAAAAGCATTTTCCCTACTTATCTTATTAGGTTGATTGTACAAGTAATAAATACCTCATTTTACTGATGAGGAAAGAGGCTTAGAAAGTGACTGACCCACCATCCCCCAGACACTGAACATTCCAGCTAGAATATCAGCCCAAGATGGCAGTAAGTAACTGGAGCTTCTCCAAGAGAAGAGTAACAGGGTTAGAGTGAGAATGGAAACACATCCCATGCACATATCTGCTGAGATAGCAGCTAAGGCTGTTCAGCTGCAGAGAAGAAAGAAAATGATTGTTGTTTTCAAATACCTAAGGAGCTGTTTTTTCCCAGAAGATTCAGGCTACTTGGTCCCAGGGCCAGATTTGAAATACCTGGCCTAATTGACTCTATCATTCACACTGAAGGTAACACAGGAGGTCCTTTGAAGTGAGGGCTGGGCACAAAAGGCCCCAAACACACGCACACTCACACATACACACACGCACACACACATGCACACACACATGCACGTGCCCACTGGGCAGCCTGAATACAGGTGGGGAAATGGAGTGGAAAGAGTGACAAATCTCCTTTGGTCAAGAGCAGCTTTCTTTATTCTTGGTGTGCCTCTGCCTTGCCCGTTGCCTTGGCCAAGGTCAGCAGGGGTGAGGTAGCGTCTGTGTTCAGAAGCCTGAGGCATTGGCCTGAGCCTGTAAGGATGGGGGAAGGGAAACAGGTAAAGACAAAAATGTGGGCTCTAAACACACAGGGCCTAGAGGAAATCATCTGAGGGGGATCCGCTGTGGGCTCTTCTGGCCTCCCCTGCATCGGGCAACTGTGGGGTTCTTTTGGTGCTGATTCCCAAACCCAAACCTGTTCCCCTGAAAGAGTGAAAGAGGCAAGTACTCTCTGCAGAGAGTTCACTCAGAAAGTCTGATAAGGAGAAAAGGGGAAAGAAGGAAGAGGAGAAAAAAGAGAGAAGGCAAAGAAGGAAAGAGGGAAAAAAAGAGAGAAGGAGAAGGAAAGAGGAGAGAAGAAGAAAAAGGAAAGAGGAGGGAGAGAAGAAGAGAGAGAAAGAGAAGAAGAAGAAGAAGAAGAAGAAGAAGAAGAAGAAGAAGAAGAAGAAAGAGGAGGAGGAAGAGGAGGAGGAAGAGGAGAAGGAGAAGAAGGAGGAGGAGCAGCAGGAGGAGGAGGAGGAAGAGGAAGAGAAGGAAGAGAAGGAGGAGAACAGAAGAAGGGAAAAGAGAGGGAGGAAGAGAAAAGGAAAGAAAGAGGGGAAAAGGGAGAGAGAAAGTGAGAGAGAGAGAAAGAGAGAGAGAGAGAAAGAGAGAGAGAGAGAGAGAGAGAGAGAGAGAGAGAGAGAGAGATTAGGGAGAGTGGAAAGAGTGCTGGAGGGGAGATTTTAGGACTTTGGTTTGGATCCTAGCTCTATTATTAAAGTCCAGTTTGACCCTGGATGAGTCTCCTGGCTGCAGGTGCTTCCTTTGAAAAATCAAGGGATTAAAATCCTATAGTCTGATAAGCATGGGACAGACACATATAAAAACACACACCTATATATGCAATATATTCATATATACATATGCATGCACTCACACATATACATATACACACATGCACATACATATACATATATACATGTGTGTTTATGTACACATACATACATGAAAGTATCAAATTGTTGTTTTTCAGATATTTTAGTTGTATCTGACTCTTTATGGAGACCCATTTGGGATTTTCTTGCCAAAGATACTGGAGTGGTTTTCCATTTCCTTCTCTAATATATAACTGTATTTTCATATAATTGACTGAAAACTTACTCTAAAAAACACCATAGACTCCAACAACTTCCAGAGAGTCCCACAACACACAAAAATGTAGGAACCTCTACTCTAGGTACAAAGTGTGCCTCCCAAGGGAGGAAGTAGCTTCAAGGAACTAGCCCATGTCAAGAATCAAGCTGAGGAGAGGGGCAGAGCCTGGGAGCCCAGTTGAGCTCAGCCCAGCCCAGACCAGCAGATAAGGCTACACCCAAGAGGAGCTATTTGAGGGTTCGGTGAGGGGAGTGAGTGTTACTAGGTGACACCAGGAGTTATCAGTAGCTTTTGCCAAAGATGCATCATCTACACAACTGACTTCCTGGTCCTCTAAGGTTGATCCCACTTTTCCCATGGTGTGAGTGGGAGAGCCAATCAGGTTGAGGTGGGGAGGGGGCAATGTCTTGTCCCTCTAGTTTTTATTCTATCTTAGTAAATGTGTTGGCCAAGAGCAAATCAGGTTGCTGGCATGATTGTTAGTGGCTCTTGAGCTATGCAGTATTAGAAATGCACACCTACAAGGTTAGTCCCAGGACCTGAGGTAGCTTCCACTCTCTGAAGACTTAACCCTCAAGTGTAAGGGTAAGCTAAGTACCTCAGAAGAGGTGTTATAATGGAGACAGTGAAAAGATCTGAAACTTGCTACATGTCACAACCCTTTGGGCAAAACAACTTTGTGAGATATGAAGTACAGGAATTATCAAATACTTTTTATAAATCAGTCAATAAAAATTATCAAGTCCTTACTATATGCCTTACTATATGCTGTGCTAAGCACTAAGGATACAAAAAGAAGCAAAGTCCTTGCCTTCAGGAAGCTTATAATCTAATAAGAATTTCTTCTAAATGTAGAAATTGAGGCTCAGAGGGGCTACAGTGATGGGCTGGTATGTGTCAGAGCCAGGATTCAAACTTATGTCTCATGCTTCCACAGTTTGGGCTTTTCGTTAAAATAGGCTTGCCTTCCCTATATGAAGCCAACAGCAGGGAGGTGTCTGCTTTCTGTGCCTGCTCACAGAGGGAGTCTCTGGCCCATCACCCAATTGGCACCTGCTTTGGAAAATGAAATGTGTCTGTCTTAAAAGTCAAGTGGAATGAAATTAGAACATTATGTCCATTTCACCAGGACATCTTGCCCCATCCTGGTTTATGAGCCCACCTAAAAGCATTCCCATGCCAAGGAGCCAGGCAAGAAAACAAGGCAGGGGCAGAAACCAGATTTGGAGAAAGAACATCAAAAAAGCTCCTTTGTAGAGAACTTGCCTCTGGCCCAAGAAAACACCTCCACATATTTGATTCTTTGGTCAGGCAGGGGCTATTGAAAGATAAACATAGAGCCCCAAACTCTCCTCTAAGCTCCAGCCCTGTATCTTCATCTGCCTGCTCGGCATCACCTTCTAAATGTTCTGTCAGCCGTGTAAACTTGCATAAGCAATAGGATATCTAGAGCTAAAAGGGATCCAATTCCCCTATCTTACAGATGAGGAAACTGAGGCACAAAGGGGTTTGAGTGGCTAAGAGGTTAAATTTCTTAACTTTAAGAATTCCAATCATTATCTCAATCTTCTGGATTCCAAGTCTATTGCTCTATTCCCTCCACCACCCACTTTCAAAACCTTATCACATTTGGCTAGGACTATTACAAAAGACCCCTAAATTGGTCTTTCTCTGCTCCAATCTTTCCACTCTTCAGTTCTTTCTACATCCAGAGTTGCGTGAGTGATTTTCCTCGTCTAGCCTGTGTACATTATCCCCCTGCTCAATAAACTCGTATAAATCCTGTCCCAAGGTCCCTTGGCATGGGACTTTCTCCTTACTGGTAGAGAGATAAATATCCAGCCAGCCCTATCCTGCCCTGCGTGTGGGGCAGTTCTCAGTTGGTCTCCTTTAGGACTCATCAAGGTCAGTCCTCAAGACTTATAAAACTTTGAGTCATTTTGGGTGCTTCTGGCTTCCAGGTTCAAAAGGTTAGATTGAAGAGGCCATTCCCACTTTAGAATGCTGAAGGAAAAGACCCTGGGAAGACATGAGTGAAGTTGGAAGTAATCATGCCCGTATATCTAGCTTGCTATTCTAGAAACTTTGGGGAGTTTCCCCTTGGCTGAGGTGAAAGACAATATCTCTTGGTTGAGTTGAGTTAGCTCATTGTCAATGGCAGAGCTCCTTCACTCTGTATTGTCTGGTGCATGTTCTCCAATGTATACCATATCTGATTTCTGTTTTGCTATGATTCTGGATAAATGGTTTCTTTCTTATTTGCTATGTTGTTCATTGTAGTGGGAAAGGAATCAAGCCTTGGATATAGAGCTTGGGGTCCTCCTCCCATCAATGATGACAAAATGATCACAAGTCAACCTGATTGTATCTTCTAGAACTGAGGTTCTCAACCTTCCTAATGCTGCGACCCTTTGATATACTTCCTCAGGTTGTGGTGACTCCCCCAACCATAAAATTACTTTCATTGCTACTTCATAACTGTAATTTTATTAGTTACTGTTATGAATCATAATGTAAATATCTGATATGCAGGATGTATTTTCATTGTTACAAATTGAACATAACCCACAGGTTGAGAACTACTGTCCTAGACTAACAATATTAAGAGGGCAGAGAGACATACTTCTGGTCTGGCACCTCCCTCTTTCTGAGGAGAGCAGAGTCACTTGGATCCCAACCTTCTACTTACCCTACTGGAAGCAATGAAAGTCTCCCTTGGAGAAAGACGGGGGAGAAGAAACTAGAGATGTCTATTCTGCCTCCCTTCCAGCCACACAATGACAGCCCTCAGCACTGGTGGGATCCTTTCTACACATGAGCCTCTTTACATAAGAGTCCCTCCCTCTGCCTTATATTGCATTGCCTTCTTGCTTCTCTAAGACCAAATTTACATGACTTTTAAAGCCCTTCACAACTTGGCTCAAGCCAACTTTTCCAACCTTATTATGCTTTTTCCCCCCCTATACTCCACAATCCAGTCAAACTGATTTTCTAGCTGTTCCTCACAAGATACCCCATTTCCCATCTCTGCACCTTTGTCTGTCATATGGAATGTGCTCCCACCTTACATTATAGAATCCCTTATTTCCTTCAACACTCTGCTCAAGTATTACCTTCTATATAGAGAGCTTTGCCTGATCCCCAAGCTTATAGTACCTTCCTCACCTATAAATTTACCTTATATTTATCATGGACATATTTTCTATCTTTTCTTTTTCTATTTTTCTATATTTTCTAATATATTTCTATGTTTTCTATTTGATGAACAATAAATTCCTTGAAGATAGATACTATTTCATTTTTGTCTGTATCTCAGTTCATGGTAAGGGCTTAAAAATGCTTGTTAACTAATAGAATAAGTAATAGCCGATAGCTAACGTTGACAGTCAGGTCTGGATTAGGGAGTTAAAGAAAGCGATGACTCTCTTGCATTTTAATTCATGGGGTCTATTTCCATTGAGCTATTGGCCATATTCATGTAATTGTAACACCCTACTTCACGGGCTTCTTTATCCTTTTATCAGGACCTAGTTGTACATGCAGCACTTCGAAGTTTGCAAAGTACCTTATGAGACCTCATTTGATCCTGAGAGGTAGATGCTATTTTATTCCCATTTCACAGATGAGACAAAAAGTAGTCAAAGAACTTTCCCTGGGTCACACAGTCAGCAAATATCCAAGGGAGGATTTGAATTCAGGTCTTCCTGACTCTGAGTCCAGTGCTCTGTCCACTAGACCACCTAGCACAGTGGTTCTCAGCCTTCCTAATGCCGCGACCCTTTAATACACTTCCTCATATTGTGGTGACCCCCAACCATAAAATTATCTTCGTTACTACTTCATAACTGTAATTTTGCTACTGTTACAAATCATAATGTAAATATCTGATATGCGGGATGTATTTTCATTGTTACAAATTGAACATAACCCACAGGTTGAAAACCGCTGAAATGCAGTGCAAAAAGTTCTATCCACTAGTTAGTCAGTCAATAAGCATTTTTTTATAAAGTACCTACTATGTGCCGAGTATTGTGCTAAGCAATGGGGATTCAAAGAAAGGCCAATGATTATCCCTACTCTTATCTTAAGGAGTACATGTTCTCATATACCACTTGCTCTTTGATTTACAATTTAGCAAGTCACAATTTAGCACCACAGATTTTGAGCTGGCAGAGACTTCTCCTATTCCTAATCCAAAGGCTTCATTTTATAGATAAAGAAATTGAAGCCCAGAAAACTTCAGAGATACAAGCAAGTTCATAATAGTAGCACTGATGACTGCTAGTGTTTATATAAGGCTTTAGGGTTGTTGTGAAGATTACGCGGGATAACACTTGTAAAAAAAGTACTTTATAAACCTTAATGCACTATAAAAATGCTAGCTATTATTATTGTTTAAGGTTCACAAAACACTTTATACATTATTTCATTTGATCTTCACAACAACCCTCTGAGATGGATGCTAGATTATCATTCCCATTTTACAGACCAGAAAGAAAGAAAACCAAGGCTGAGAGAAGTTAAGTGATTTGCCTGGGGAACCACAGCTAGGAAGTCCCTGAGGGAAGATTTGAGCTCAGATCTTCCTCATTGTAAATCCAGCTCTCTACCGCACCACCTAGGTAGTAAGCTAGGATTTGAATTAAGATTCTCTTAACTTCAGGATGGCCATTTATTCCACTGCACCATAATGGTTCTCAGAGTGTCAGTTTCTTCATCTGTAAAATGGGACTGCTATATGGCATGTTTATTCAGAAGTAAAAGTCCCATTAGAAGCTCTTCGGTCTAACCCCAAATGGAAAGGTATTTTCATGGGAATCAGAGGAGCTACAAACCTTAAAGTTCATCTAGTCCTATGCCTAGTGTTCTTTCCACTCCATCACACTCTCTGTCTGAGAAGTAGTCCTTGGCCCTCCCACATCTCCAGTAGCTGGCCGTGAAGATTGTACCAGGGGCCCAGCATTCTCTGAAGCAATACTGGAGAGTGGGAGGTGAGTTGACAGGTCATAATGAAAACCAGAGCTGTCCCCTTGGAGATTGTTTAGCTTTCAGGCAGCTGCTCCTTTAACAAAACACGAGGGGATTCTAAGGTCGAGGCCAACCCAGTCTCAGTTTGGACCCAATCCAGGTTCTGAGCAGGAACTATGGCTTTGAGACTCCTGGCTAATCCCCATAGATTGAGGATCATTAGTTTAAAAGGCCTTCCTGCCCTCCAGGTGGATGGAGGAACTTCTCCTCTACCTTCAGGTCCTGAGTTAGAGAGCCGCAGGCTACCAAGAGTTCTAATTGGCTCTTAATCCAGCTGTCAGGGTTACTGGGCCTGGAATTTGTCAAAGAGAAGGAGCTAAGAAGTAAGGCAGAGATGGAGGGGAGCACAACTCAGCTTCCCCAGCATCCTTACTCCAAGGCTAAAATCCAAATGTTGTACTGGGTCAGAGGAATCACACTATTTGGAACTTAAAACAAGATCCAAACATACACTAACAGGGCTGGAAATGGGCTAAGAGCATGCAATGTCACAACTGGAAAGAAGCTCAAAGGTTACCAAAAGTCCAACCCATTCATTTTACAGAGGGAGAAACTGAGGCTCAGAATGATGTGACTTGCTCAAGGTAACACGGCAGTGAGAGACAGCATTAGGATCTGAACCCAGGTCTGTCTTCAAAGCTAGTCCTCTTTCCGCTGCTTTCTTCAGTAAATAGGAGAGTCAGGATTTGAACCAAGGTCCTCAGACTGAAAGACTCCATTGTACCATATGCCCTTTAATAATTAAAACAGAAGAGAGAAGACCTGAACCCAGGTCTTCTTCCTCTGAATCTAATGCTCTATAGTGGCAAATAGAACACTTTTGGCCAACAGCGCTTCCTCACTTTGGTTCTGTCTTGGTCCCTTGTGGAGATCCACTTGCTAAGATTATATTCCTGATTCTTCTGGTAAGGTTCAATTGGCTGGGCTTATAAGGTCAACAAGCCTGGTTTTAAAAGGACCACCCAGAATACTGATAACCAGTAACAGGGGGAGGTAAGGTCATTTGATGAGAAGAAGGAAGAGGTGGAGAATCAGCCAGCCAACAACCTGCAATTTAGGACACTATCTCTACTTCTAACTGATGTGTGACCTTTCACTTCTTCAGATTGAACTTCAGTTTCTGCATATGTAAGCTATGGGAATTGCATTTCTAAGATTGCTTCTGATAAATCAATCAACATGTATCTATTAAATGCCTCCTACTGTATTGGCCACTGCAGGTATCTGGGAAACAAAAAAAAAGAATGAAACTAATTCAAACATGCCATTTTCTCATATTACAGGCTTTTGTCCATCCACATAGGGGAGAGAGTTTCAACATACTTGGGAAGGGTGCCTGCTCTGAAGGCAGAATGGACTGGCCTTGCTCTCAAATTCCCCTCTCATCCCTGTGGACTGATGGGAGGAGGAGGTAGGAGAAAAGGCTGAAGCTCCCCTACAAAAAGCAGAAGAAAGGTTGCCAGGAATTGTGGGAACTAGAATTCTAATCCCTGGTTAAGTGTTTGGAGATTTCTTATCTCTTCTATAAGATAGGAAGTTATATGAAGGTAGGGATTGGGTCCTGTTTTCTCTCCTTTACTCCAACCTGAGTCCAACACAGGGTTTTGAAAAAAGGAGAGGTTTTAGTAAAAGTCTGTTGAATGAAGGTAATGTGTACCCTTCATTAGAGAAACTAGGTGGCACAGTGGATAGAGCACCAGCATCAAGAAGATCTGAGGTTAAATCAGGCCACAGATACTTACTAGCTAGTGACCTTGGGTAAGTCACTTAACCCAGTTTGCCTCAGTTTCCTGGAAATGAACAGGAGAAGGAAATGGCAAACTACTCGGGTATCTCTGCTAAGAAAATCCCAAATGGAGTCATGGAGAGTCAGACATGACTGAAACAACTGAACAACTACAAAAACTACTTTATACAAGAGTACTGACTATCCTTATAAATATCACCTGCTCCAGGGATGTCAGACACAGGGCCGGCCACCTGTGGCCCACAACACTCGTGATTAACATAATATGTAGCTAATGTTAATATATGGTTTTCTAAGTCGATGTGTAGCCCGCAGGGAGCCTTATGCACAGTTTAGTGCCCTCAGTTTCTGTTTGAGATTGACACCACTAACCTACTCCATACAGAATTATAAAAGTTCATGTTTATCACAATTTTAAAGGACTCTATAGCTGATAAAGGATTTTCTGCAAGACAACTCTATAAGGCAATGAGGGAAAAAGAGTATTGTCCCCATTACACAGATGAGGAAACAGGCTCAGGAAAATTCAAATAACTTTCACATACTCCAAGAGTTAATAGGTATTAGAGCAGATGTCCCTTGATGCCAAATCCTTTGCTTTTTCAACTCTTTTCTTATTTCCACAGATGCGAGAGAGAGGCAGGAAGCCATGTTGCCATGATTGTCAAACTACCACCTCCTCTCAAACTCCCAAAGCAGATGGACGAGGGCTCTAAACCCAGCAGCCCTGGGGACTGCAGAACTACCTCCAGAAAAGTTCTGCTTTCAGCCTTACCCCCATAGTCATCAATGAGAGGAATCATCCTTGGGGAAAGGGGGTCCGTCATCATCCTCACCACCAACATAGACCACAGACCTCCTGCCACTGAGGAACAGGTAAAACCCCAAACCTTTAGAATAGCGGTGCCTCCCAGACCACCAACTCTGCTTCCTGCCTGATCCCACAGCTCTTGGTCCAGATACGAGCTCGCCTTCTCTGTATCCGCAGCTACTGAATACCTGGAAAAGAAAGTTTACCACCAAAGTCCTTGGCCCTATACAATGGTTCAGTACCAGAAGCTGATATGGTTTTTAATGAAAGTAACATTAAAGAATATGCATCAACATCTGCTTTGTCCTGCACCCTGCGGACCACTGGACTTTTCCATCTGATTTGCAGGTAAAACCCCTTCTGACTATTGTCTCCTCCATAGAACATGAGTTATTTGAGATCAAGGACTATCTCTCTTTAATACAGTGCTTTGAACACAGTGAGACCTAAATAAATGTTTGAACATAGTAAACCTTTGATAAGTGTTTCATTCATTCATTCATTCATTCATTCATTCATTCATTCATTCATTCTACCATACTTCCCATCTAATTATTTACTGTTTACAAATCATTGCTCTCTATGAGAATAGAATGTGGTCTATACCTTATCTGCTGCCACACACCCCTCTCTCCACACCATAAACTTCACTAAGCTTCAGTAGATCCCAGGATCAGATATAAAATCCTCTGGCTTTTAAAGCCTCTTATAACTTGACCTGCCTTCAAATTCCACATATTCTTACACCTTCCACCTCTCCCCCATTGGGTGGCTCTGATCAAACAGGACACTGCATTTTCCAAGCCTGTGCACTGTCACTGGCTGTTCCCCATGTCCGGAGTTCCCTCCCCTGTCATCTCTGTCTCCTGGATTCTCTGTCTTCCTTCAAATTTCAGATAAAGTCCCACCTTCAAGAAGGAAGCCTTTCCCAGTTTTCCCTTAATCTTGGGGCTTTCTCTCTGGGATCCTCTCTGGTTTATCCTGTATATATATATATCCTATTTGCACTTAGTTATGGGTATGTTATCTTCCCCCCTCCCCCAATTAGATTGTGAGTGCCCAGAGGGCAGGGACTGTGTTCATCGTTCTTGGAATATGAGTATTTAGCAAAGAACCTGCCACAACTGTTTTGTCTCCAGCAACAAGTATAGTGCTCTGTAAGCAGTAAGTTCTTAATAAATGGCTTTTTTTTAAATAGAATTGAATTTCATAGGCATTCTCATTTGATCTTCCCAACAACCCTGTGTAGAATAGATCTGTACTTTACAGATGAAGAAGATGAGACTCAGACTGTGGAAGTAATGTGACCAAGGGCATACAGATGGAAGATGGAAGAGCAAGGATTCAAACCCAAGGTATCAGACTTCTCCTCGCCTCCTCAACCCTTCTTCCTTCTAGCTGAGCTATCTCTGCTGCCCTTCCCCATCCCCACCCCTTCCTGCTGACGCCACTGGAAGAACTGGAGCCAGCTTTGGCAAAGGGAAGCCTCCAGAGAACACAACCCAGCTAATCCGGGCCATCTCAGTGCTGTATACCCTTGGCTGACCCTCCATTCTTTTTGCTGATTCCCTTCACCCTACCTCTGCTGTCCAAAAGCTTATTGGTACTGGCCTTGTTTCTAGCTGAGCATGCACTTTTCTGTCCATTACAGAGAGCCCTGACAGGAGGAGATTGGGTCCAAACCCCAGAGATGGAAGGCTTGTCATTAATGGCACCTATGGGACCAAAGTGCTCTAGAAGAGGGGGAGGGAATGGAGAATATATCTGCCTGTATCCCTTTGTTTCTATAATAACAGTAATATAATGACCCCTTATACTGGTATAATACTGGGCATGCATGATTCTTTGTTCACAACAACCATCAGGTCAATAGAACAAGTATTCTATCTCATTTTATAAATGAGGGCACTGAGGCTCAGGGAAGGAAAATGACTTGTCTAAGATCACACAGCTAATTAGTGAAGGATCTGAGACTCAAACCCTAGTCTCCTGACTCTAAATCCAATTTCAGAGTTGGAAGGGGTCTCCAAGTTTATCTTGTCCAACTCCATACCTCGCCAAACATCTTTTTTTGTGTGTGAAACATCTCCAACAAGTGGTCATCCAGACTTTCCTTTGAAGATTTCTAATGATGGGAATCTTACTACCTCATGAGACAGCCCATCCCAATTGTGGTTAACTCTAATTGTTGGATAATTTTCCTTATGGTGAACAGAAAACTGCCCCCCATCCCAACCGTTGCGTACACCTCGTTTTCTCCTTGAGATTTCAAGCAGGTAGCATTGGGATCAGAGGATCTCAGAGATGGAAGGGATCTTGGAGGTTTTACAGTCCATATCCATCCCATCTTGCCCCTCAGAGTTGGTTGTTTGGCCTCTGACTGGACTGAAATTGAGCCTTTAGTCCCCCATACATATCCAACATATACATCTCCCTAAGGATAACAGTATATTGAGGAGCAGATTAGATAATGGATGTAAAAGTGATTTGTCAGCTCAATTCAATCCAATCCAACAAGTATTAATTGGTGCCTGTTATGTGCTCTGTGTTCCTATACTTCATGCAGGTGAAAATAGGCAGTTTCTGCCCTCATGGGGCTTACAGTCTACTCAAGGGGATGGATCATGTGAGTAAGAAAATATAATGAAAACATGTGATAGGGGCAAATGAGAGAGTCAGACAAAGAAAACTACAGATTGTAAAGCTCTCTGTAATTGTGAGTTGTGGACTGATGGATGTATAGGGACAGAAAGTGCTTTGTGAAACTTTGGCACTCTATAAATATAGGTTCATAGTAGTGGGAGGAGGAGGAGTAATCTAATACTTTCACTACTGGCCATCTGGGACTATAGAGAAGAAGGAAGTCTGTAAGCAGCCCCCTCATTCTCTGGCACTTGAATTTACAAAGCATTCTCTCCAAAACAGCCCTGCAAGGTAGAGAGTGTATAGTTTCTTATCCAAAATTATAACTAGATCAAACTGTGTCAAAGACAAATTGGAGCTGGAAGAAGAATTTAGAGGTCATCTGAACCAAAACTTTGTTTTAAAAATAAGGAAAATGGGGAAGGAGAAGGAGGAAAGAAAATCTGAAACGCAAAAGCTTGTGGAACTAAATTTTGTAAACTGAAAGTAAATAAATATTTTTTTATTTTTTTATTTTATTTTTAAATTAACTTTTAATTTTTTTTAATAAGGAAAATGAGACACAAAAAGTTAATTAACTTCCCTGTGGTCACACAACTAGAAAATGTCACAGGAAAACCTTGAACAAACCTCTTCCCAATTCCAAGTCTAGTACTCTATCCACTATACCTTGAAACCTCAGGCATATTCTTTGTTTCCCCCTACTTGGAAGGGGTTTCCCCCTCCTTGAGGGAGGCTCAGTGTTAGAGGACAGACCTATGGGAGGGGGCACACAGCAGCATAGAAGACAGGACCATCATAGATGCAGTCACACTAAGAGGAACTATACCCTAGCTAGTCCTACAAGGGTGGTTGTACCCTGTCATCTCCAGATTGCAAGAAGATGTACAGGAAGAGTGGTTGCCTCAAGAAGGAAGTATGAAAGTAAAGTGGGAAGAAAGCATTTCTCCAGAGAAGAAACACACCCCCTAAAGATTAGTGCCCTATGACAAAGCTCCACCTGTCCAATACTAGTTATAGTTCTGACAGTCCCCCATCTAACAAACAAAATAACTGGGGTGTATAGAGCTAATATGAATTGACTGAGGCAGGAGTAAACTATAAGGAGTGCTGGAAGGAATTAGATATGGCTTAGCCTGAAAAAGAGAAGGTGGGGTAGCCAGTGGAGAGTGCAGAGATGTTAGGGATCTTCAAATATTTGAAGAGAGATCAAACTTGCTCTGTTTGGTCCCAATGGGCGAAATCAGAAGCAATCAGCAAATGTAAGTTTGGCACCAGAGTGGCCTGCTTCAGGAGGCCGGGCGTTTCTTCTCCTCTGAGGTCCTGAAGCAGAGACTGGGTGGCCACTTATCAGGTACGTTACAGTGGAAATTCCTTTCATGTATGAGTTGGACTAGAATCTTTACCGAGGTCCCTTCCAGGTCTCAAATTCTGTGATTCTATAATTCCAACTTTCTCAGCCATCATTTGGAAATCTCCTGCCCCATGGAAACTGAATGACTGAGAAGGATTAAACAGGACCACAACCCTATGTCAGCCAGTGCCTGTGGGTTTTTTTTTTATTATTATTTTTAAAGCATTTGGATCCACATTTGTTTTTACTGGCTATTCCTACTGCATTTGTAGGGGAAACCTCATTGACATAGATGTTGTTAGCACAAAAGGCCACCTCAATGAATAGGCACCCCAGACACAGATGATCTCCCTGGCCAAGCATTCTGCCTTCCTTTCAAAGAGAACAGAGCAGGATCTTCAAAAAGGAAATTTCTAGAAAAGGAGAAGAAAAGAAGCGGTAAAAGTGGGCAGTGTGCACTTTGTGCAGGTGGAGCAGATCCAGGCTCCTGAAGTGCCTCTGAATGAAACATCCACATTTCTGCTGCCCGTTAAGATGTCCAAACCAGCTCCCACTGAAATGAGCAGTGATCGTGGCTTTCTTTACTTGTTCCAATTCTGATTGAGGTTTTATATACATTCCTTCACCCCAGGACTATGGCAGGCACATGGATAGCCATTCCCCAACTCCACCCCACATAGCATTCTACTCTGATAATAATTTAAGAGACCATTAAGAATTCACATGAACTCTTCTCAGTTTCTCTTGATCCTGATAATTTGGATGAGTAGGATTAATATTTATCATACTTGTTATTTGTTCATATCTGACTCTTCAGGGTCCTGTGGATCTCAGTCCATGGGGTTTGCTGACAAAGATACTGGTGTGGTTTGCCATTTCCTTCTCCAGTGGCAAATAGAGGTTAAAGTGACTTGCCCAAGATCACACAGCTAGGAAGTTTCTGAGGCTGGATTTGAACTCAGGTCTTCCTGACTCCAAGGCCATCATTCTATCCACCACACCACCTACCTGCCCTGAGGAGGGCTGATTACTTGTTGTTTTTGAGAGAATCAGCATGTTTTAGTCAAGTATTTCTTTGGGGCAGAGAACTATTTCATTTTCATCCGTGTATACATGGACCTAGGAGAGTGAGTGCCTTGTATGTAGTAGGTGCCTAATAAAGACTTGTTCAATTCAATTCAACTATGTGGCTACAAATTAAATTTTGCTCTTTCCAAAAATCAAAGGTTTCCCACCACTGAATATAGTCACAGGACTGTGTTATAGGGACTAAAGGTCTAATCAGGTCACAAGATGAAGGGAGAAGAGAAGGCTCAGGAAGGGCATGTGCACATTGGATTCCATATTTTTGTTAAGATTATGACGATGAAAGAGGGATTCAGCTTGGTCAGAACAAGGATCAATGGTGGCAAATTGAAGTTAAGTGATTTTGGCTTAAGGAAAAGCTTTGATTGAAGCTGATCTTGACTGAATGTTCTGCCTTGGGAGGTACAGGTTGCCCTTCATTAGAGGTCTTCAAATGGGATGAGTTATCAGGGAGGTTATAAAGAGAGTTTATACTATGAATGGCTATTGTACCAGATGACCTCTGAAGTTCTTCCCTTTAAGGTCTGAAATGTGAAAGACACCCCCAAAGAGAAGCTACAGATATGTCTAAACATTGGCAGTATTATTAGAATAAGAGTATGGACTCCCAGTTTGACTACTGTGAAAGACACCATTTCAATTGGGATAGGATAATGATACTATTTGTTTAAAAAAAAGATGAAGTATTATTTTAAAATGATGTAGATGTTTGTGCATATGTTCACATACCCATATGCATGATAGAATGTTAAGGATCCTAAAAAATATATAGAATGCTAGAGATTAAAGGGATCTTAAAATATTAGAGAGATATACAACTTAAGGAAATTTAGAATATAGAAACATGATTGTTAGAGATTAAAAGGGCTCTACTGATCTTTTAATTGTTGATCTCTTTGAGATATACACCTAACAGTGGAATCTCTGAATCAAAAGGTATAAACATTTTGCTTTCTTTGGATAACTCCAGATGGTTTTCCAGAAGAGCTAGACAAATTCACAGCTCTATCAACAATGCATTAGTATGTTCATCTTTCCACAACTCTTCCAACATGGACTATTACCAATTTTCATCATCTTCACCAATTTCCTAAATGTGAGGTGAAATCTCAGAGTTGTTTTGATTTGCATTTGTCTTATTATGAATAGATTGACATACTTTTTCATAAGGCTATTAATAGTTTTAAATTCTTTTTTGAGATCTGTTTGATCACATCCTTTGACTTCTTTTAAAATGAGGAATGGCATTTGATCTTATTTGGTTTTGTCAATTGTGTATGTATCTTGAATACCAGATCCTTTTCAGGGGCATCTGACACAATCAACTACTTCTAACCATAGCTGGATTAATTTTGTTCATGCAAAGCTTTTCAATTTTATAAAATCAAAATTATATATTTTATCTTTTATAATAACTCCTATTCCTTGTTTGGTTGAAAAGTCATCCCCCATAGCTATGAAAGGTGCCTGATCTGGTTCTCTTCTAAATATTTTATGGCATGATCTTTAAAGAGAGGCAGCCTGATGTAGTGATATCAAATCATCCAGGAAGAAGTGGATTCAAGCCCCACCTTTGAGATATACTGGCTGTGTGACCTTGATAATACATTTAATTTTTCAGTGCTCTTCAAAACTCTCTAAGACTATAAATTTCAGAGAAGGTGCCAACCTCCATCAATAGAAGGAGTTTCCTCACCTAAGGGTTCTGTACCAATAAAATCACAGGTATCATCCTTATCTCTATTATCTTTAATATTCAAGTTTCAACATTTTGAGTTTACTGTGGGAATCTATGTTTAAGTCCAATGCTTGTGTTTCCTTAGCTATCCAATTTTATTAGTATCATAGGAGTTAGAACTGAAAGGATCCCAGAGATCTTTCTATTCTATTCTATTCTATTCTATTCTATTCTATTCTATTCTATTCTATTCTATTCTATTCTATTCTAGCCTCCTCATTTTATCTTTTATAATGTATTCAATTTTTTAAATTTTTTTCAATTAACAAAGATTTGTTTTCTTTCTCTTTCATCTCTCCCCCTTCCTGGAAACAAAGGAAAACATAACCCTTCTAACAAATATGTGTAACTGAGATTTGGCAAATACTCAGATCACCTAAGATGGAGACACCCATGTGGGAGATGCTAGGATCTAGCTTCTGAGAGAAGACATTCTGTGTTCCCCATGTGGATTGGAACATCCCCTTTCTATTGACTGCATAGGCAGAAATGCTTTTGTCTTTAAAACTACCAAATAGGGACAGATGTTCTCTCTCTCTCTCTCTCTCTCTCTCTCTCTCTCTCTCTCTCTCTTTCTCCCCTTCCCTCCCTCCTTTTCTCTTTCTGATGGCATCTAGGGGTGAAGGCCTTGTTTGTCTGCAGTATGGACACTTGGTGGAAAGGAAGGGCTATCTCCCCCATTTCCCTTTAGGTTCTGTGGCCCTGAGAAGCAGATTTGGAATTTTTGTCTGTCTTGTTTGTCTTTTATAGTTCTGAGTATAGGCAGCCAAGTCCCAGACCCAGGCACGGGAGCCATAGTGGTCTCTGAATCAGTATTCCATGCCAGATGTTGCTGCTAGCCCAAAAGGGAAACTCAGAGAAACCAGGGTTCTGGAGATGGAAGCTCAGGGAGGTTTTAGCCTTGGAACTCAAGACGATGCTATATAGGAACTGAGTTAAGCTCTAAACTAGATCCCCCTACCATCCACAGAAACTGAATTATTATAAGGAGGATTATTCCTCCCATTACCCATCATGTTGTTTTGGGTGTTTATATGTTTGTTTTTGTTATACCTTTGAAGTAAAGGTTCCTTAGTAAAAACCAATCTGCTAAGAGGTTAAAAGAACTGGGGTGCTGGGGACCCCCTGAAACTGAGGAAATGCAATGGGGGATTGAGTCAGGGGCAAAAATTAGAGACACTCCAACCCCCTTAAGGGTACTGGAGAACCCTGGAAGATGGCTGATAGGTAACATGCCTGGCCTTTAGATAATGAGGTCCAGAGTAGTCACTGTTAAGTGGGCATAGGCCAGCAAGACAGATTCCCATATTGGCCATGTCCAAAAATGTGTATCTAATTCTGCATCTTACTTCATTGCCTCTCTTTCAGGAGGTACATAGCATTCTTCCTCATCAGGCCTCTGGAATTATGATTGACTGTTGCATTGTCCAGAGTTCCTGAGTCTGTCAAAGTTGTTGGTTTTTAAACTGTTGGAGTTGGAATATAAATGTTCCCCTGATTATAGTCATCTCACTCTGTATCAAGTATTCACTCTGCACAAGTCTCCCCAGATGTCTCTGAAACCACTCCTTTCATAATTTCTTAAAGCACAATCATATTCCATTACATTCATATACCATAACTTGTTCATCCATTCCGCACTTGTCTGACCTCTGCTCAGTTTCTATTTCTTTGCCAACACAAAAAAAGCTACAATAAATATTATTGGAGGTACAATCTTTTTCCTCTTTTATTGATCTTTTTGGGACATAGACTTAATTGCACTATCATGGGGTTATGATGATGATTTTTCCCATGATGCACCTTCCTTGGTTTGGTTTGGGTTTTGCTTTTTAACTTCAGGTGCCATAGGTCTCCCTCTCACTGAGATGGCTGCTTGGACAAAGTACCATATGAAATGAGCCTTGAAAGATGAGTTGGTGAAGACTGTAACAGGGAGGAGAGTGATATCATTTCATTTAATGCCTGAAAAATTGTATGATAAAAGGGGCATGGAGATGGGAGAGCACTGGACAAGAAGGGCAAGTGGGGACAGAGAGAATAGTCCAGACAGTCTGGAACATAGACTATCTGAAGTAGAGTAGCGTGTGTTAAGTTTGAAAAGGCATCTTGGAGACAGACTGTGGAGAGCCTTGAAGGCTGACCTATGAGCATATACAACAGCTAAGCTGCTGGACTTGTGCTCATGTGAAAACTCACTATTCATGTCTCCTCAGCTTTCCTACCTGGAGATAAAACAATTGAATCTCTGTTTAAGGGAACATATAGGCAATTTGTTATCATTATAGGTCAGAGACCACAATTACATTTCAGCTTATCACTTTAATTTCTGTAACTATTTGGAAAGTAACATAGCTATTAATGCTTTAAAAAAGTTAACACACCAAACTCCTTTGAGAGCAACCCATCACTTTAGATGTTGTTAACTCACGAGTTCTTCCTAATCCCTGGTTGACGTGCATCAGTTAAAACAAGAAAGGAAAGGGTTTTACTTTGCATATGTTAAAAATCTGCTTTTAAATATGTTTGGGAAATGTTCCTTCAGCATCAGGCTCAGTTAGAGCTATGTAAAAAAAACTGTAGGATAGCCCATTAGGAACCATTAACAGCTTTCTTGGTTAGCCAAGATTCTAGGTCTAGATTCAAGGATTCTATTCTATGATTTGAAAAGTTCCACATTCTGTGATTCTTTGAATCTAAGATTCTATGATTCTAAGAATCTGAGGGGCTGTGATCCTATACTGCAGCGGTTCTCAACTTGTGGATTGCGACCCCTTTGGGGGTTGAATGACCCTTTCACAGGGGTCACAGGGGTCGCTTAAGACCATTGGAAAACACATATTTCTGATGGTCTTAGGAACCGAGACACCCTCCTCTATCCGTCTCTATGTGGGTCTGCCCACATGCAGATATGCCCACATATGAGTATTAAAGGGTCGCAGCATTAGGAAGGTTGAGAACCACTGTTATAATGTAAGGTTCTAAGATAAATCAATAGGTACATAGATAACTTATTAAATGCTTACTATATGCCAAGAAACAAATAATGGTGTGGTATAGTAAATAAAGTATAGTCCCTGTCTTCAAGGAGCTTACATTCTAACGGGTGTGGGGTGGGAGTCAACATATAAAGGAAAGCTCAGGATGTCTGGGAGACGTTGTTAAGATATCTGGGAGGCCTGGAATCCAGCAGGACAATGCCAAAGCTAACCTATCAGAACTCAGGGAGGTTCAACAGATAGAGCCCACTTTTCAGGTGAAGAAGGAGTAGAGGTGATAGTCTGTTTAGAGATGGCATGAAGATGAGATGTCTGGAAAGTGCTATGATTGTAAGACTCTACGGTTCTGTGAGCCTATGACGCCAAAATTCCAGGGTTCCAAGGCTGTAAGGTTCTCCACTTTTATGATTCCATGCCTCTAACTTTCTTATGATTGTGAGATCTTCAAAGTTTCATGATCCTATATCTCTAAGGTTTTATGATTTCCAAATTCTAAGATTCTGTCACCCTAAGATTCTAAGTCTATGATTCTGTGATACTACCCCCACCAAAGGTTTGATGATCTTTAGATTTTAACATTCTAAGATTCTGAAGTTTTGTGATTTAAGATTCAAGGCTATTCATTCAATTTAAAACATCATAGAAAATCACAACGGCTTTCTTTCCTATGGTGTGCCAACCTTTTTTTGTTTTGTTTTGTTTTGTTTTGGCTTCCAATGACATGTTCTAATATTTTCCCCTACAGCATAGTTAATTCTCAGTCTCCACAGGAGGTGCAGTATGAGTAGGTGTATGTGTGTCCTTTTTTTTCTCCTGAGTCAACCATACCGATAAATCCTGTGTCGAAGTTTGAGAAACTATGGGTGTGGGAAGGAGAGACAGACATATGCTGCCGTTCCCACAGGAAAATTCCTTCCCCAGTCCTACCTTTGTTGGATGTAGCTGACAAGTGACATGGGAACAATTTAGAGTACTTTAGTCAGCTTTAGGGATGCTAGAGAGGAAGTTGGTTGTTGTTGGGGGTTACTGACTTTGATGTGAAGAGTATTATTAGCCCAGATTTACAGATGAGGGAACTGAGGCTCAAGGAGGTTAAATAGAATCAATCAACAACCATTTTAGTGCCTGAGGTGGATTCAGAACTGAGTTCTCTATTGATTCTGGGTCTTAGCCCTGCTTTCCACTAAATCATGATTTCTATATGATCATCAGTGGTTGGAGATAAGCTATATAATAGCGGTCAAGAGCAGAAGAATCATGGATTTAGAACTGGAAGGAGCCATTGAGTATAATCCCATCATTTTACATAAGGAGACACTGAGGCACAGTTTCGGAGGTGAGATTAGAATCCTGGTCTTCCTGTGTGCAAATCCAATGCCTTACCCACCACTCTGAGCTGCATTTACTGTAGGTCTCCCTCTCTTATATGATTATCATGGTGGTGGGCAGAGTAAAGCCAGGCACTGGTGTTTGAAATCACATGGGGCCATATGTTGACTTGGCTGCTTAGTACCACAATACAGTGTGTACCCAGTATAAGCAGTGCTGAGAGCCCTCAGGTTGGATTCACTCTTAAGCTGCTTGTCTGAATGAGGTTAGATGAGCTTGCCTGATCTGCTTGTGTCTTATTCTACTACTCAACTATATGTTCTGCCAGGAAAACGGATTTTATCTAATCAAAACTATGCATCAAAGCCATCCCCCAGCAGTATGCTCAGCTCATAGTTGGGTCTTTATCTGTTGAATGAATAAATGATTCTATTATTTATCCAAGGTCACACAGTAAGTTAGTGACAGGTCTCGTGTGATAACCTTGGTCCCCGTTACAGTGAAAACAGTGCCAACCCTAGTGTCAAAGATCCTGGGTGTGAATCCTGGCATGGCTCCTTACTGTGACCTTGGGAAAATCACTTAACTTCCATAATGGGCCTCAGTTTCCTCAAATATAACATTATCAGATTGGACTAGTTGGTCTTGAAGGTTCCTCCCAGCTTAAATCAGAGATCCTATAATAATCCTTTAACTCCAGGTCCCAAGCTCTTTCTACTAGATCTACCTAGCAAGGGCTCTTAACAGTCTCTGCCAACTTGTGAGGTCACACAGAAGGGAGGCAAGAGGGAGGGAGAGGAGTAGGGAATGATGGCAGCAGCCACAGGGTCTGCATCAGCTTTCAACCACTGGAAAACAAAGGACATAAACTTGGCAACCTGTGGACATCTCCATGGTGACCCAATGAGTAACATGGCTACAGTTGGGTCTGTTGCTACAACCACTGGCATGTGGTTTATTAAAGCCCACCCTCCCTCCTGGAGGGAAGGCTCCCTCCCCCTCCCCCACATATTAATATTTTCCAGGACGATTATTGCTAAGTATGCATTTTAGAGGGTTTTGCTGCTAGATCCCTGATTTCCTGGGAAAGAGAAGCAAGTCTAGTGTGCCAGCTTCCTCCAGGCCACACGGAACCACCAGCTTCCTTTATAGGTCCTCTGTTCCAGCCACCTCTCCACTTGTGGCTAGACCTCAGACCCCCATCACCGAGTTTAAGTATTTGCCCAGAGCTTTTCTTCTGTTTTAAGAACCTGGAAAAGGCTCATATAATAAATATGATTCACATTTCTAAAGTTTATTAAGGTTTACAAAGTTCTTTCTTCCTGCTGGACATCTATACCTGGATGTCCCATAGGCATCTCAAACTCAATGCCTCTGTATCAGAACTCATTCTCTCCCATCCCTTCCCTATCCCAAACCAATCTCTCCTCCAGACTTCCACCTTTCTAATGAGGGCTCATCAATCTCTGAGCTCCTCAGGTTTGCAACCCTGGGGGTCATCCTCAATTCTTCCCTCTTCCTCAATCCCTAAAGCCCACCAGTTACCAAGATTTATCCATCTTACCTCCAAAACTTCTCTTGAATTCATCCTCTTCTCTCCCTTTCTAGCTATTACACCAATTCAGGACCTCATTTCCTCTCACCTGAACTTGCAAGAGCCATCTAATTCGTTTTCTGGCTTCTGTCTTTCCTGTCTCCAATTCATCCTTCACACAGCTGTAAAAATAATGTTCACACTGCACCTGTCTGGCCACATTACTCTCCTGCTCAGAAGCCTTCAGACCATCCCTGTTGTCTATTGAAACACCTCGTTAGCCTCGCATCAAATGCCCTCCCCAATCTGGCACTACTCTGACCTGCACAGTTTGACCTTCCTTACCTTTCAGACACTCTATATTCTAGCTGATCTCAGCCTGCCTCTCTTGCCTCTGAGAATGGACACAATTTGCTGCCCTTTCCCTCAAGCCTGGAATAAACTCCTTCCAAATTTCTACCTGTTAAAATGCTCTTCCTTTGGGAAAGAATTTTTACAACCAGTGTATCTGATAAAGGCCTCATTTCTAAAATATAAAGAGAATTAAGTAAAATCTACAAGAATACAAGTCATTTCCCAATTGATAAATGGTCAAAGGATATGAACAGGCAATTTTCAGAGGCAGAAATTAAAGATATCTATAAGCATATGAAAAAATGCTCTGAATCACTATTGATTCGAGAAATGCAAATCAAAACAACTTTGAGGTACCACATCTCTCCAGCCAGATTGGCTAAGATGACAAAACAGGAAAATGACAAATGCTGGAATGTGGAAAAATTGGAACACTAATGCATTGTTGGTGGAGCTGTGAACTGATACAAACATTCTAGAGAGCAATCTGGAGCTATGCCCAAAGGGCTCTAAATAATTGCTTACCCTTTGACCCAGCAATACCACTTCTGAGGTTGTATCCCAAAGAGATCATAGAAGTAGGAGGAAGACCCATATGTACAAAAATATTTATTGCAGATCTCTTTGTGGTGGCAAAAAACTGGAAATTAAGGGGATGCCCATTAATTGGAGAATGGCTAAACAAGTTGTGGTATATGAATGTAATGGAATATAATGGAATATAAGAAATGGGAAGGAGATGGACTTCATATTTGACTGGAGAGGGTTATACAAACTGATGCTAAGTGAGAAGAGCAGAACCAGGAAAAACTTGTACACAATCACAGACACATCATATGTGTAACGACCAACTTTGAAAAACTGGACTCTTCTCAGCAAAGCAGTTATAAGACAACTTTACAAGTCTCAGGATGGAAGGAGGTACCTACATTCAGAGAAGGATCTAGAAAAAAACAGAGTTTAAATGGAGACTGAAGCAATCTACATGCTCTCTTTCTTTTCCATCTTTGGTTTTTTTCTTTTTTCCCATTGTTCACTCCATTGGTTACAACACTTCTATACAACCAGACTAATGTCCCAATGTGAAAGTATTTGCAGATCCTACACTTGATTGCATGTGGCCATGGGGGGAGGGGAGGGGAGAAAATTTGAAACTCAAGGGACTGTGGAACTGAATCTTGTAAACTAAAAGTAAATAAATTAATTAATTAAAAAAATAAAGAACAGGGCCCTGCAGTAGTCATGAAAATGAAAAAAAAAATGCTCTTCCTTCCAGACTCAGTTAATGAATTTGTTTTTCCCTTATGTCGCCAGATGAACAAAACATTGCTCTCCTCAAAATTTCCCAGATGCTTTATCTCAGTCTCTTTTTTCATCACTATCACAACTGACCTTGAAGACAGCAACCAAGTTTTGTGCCTGTTTTTATATGTGATATCTTCTCTATCCAGACATATAGGTGGGGAGCTGCTAGGTGGCACAGTGAATAAAGCACAGGCCCTGGAGTCAGGAGGACCTGAGTTCAAATCCGGCCTCAGACACTTAACACTTACTAGCTGTGTGACCTTGGGCAAGTCACTTAACCCCAACTGCCCTGTTTTCCCCCCTCAAAAAAAAAAAGACAGATAGGTGGGACAGTGGATTGATAAGAGTGATGGGCTTGGAGTCAGGAAGACCTAAGTTCAAATTTAGCTGTGTGACCCTGGGCAAGTAACTTAACTCTGTTTGCCTCAGTTTCCTCATCTGTAAAATGACCTGAAGAAGGAAAAGTCAAACCACTCTGGTATCTTTGTCAAGAAAATTCCAAATTTGATCGGAAAGAGTCAGACACAACTGAACAACATCTCTATTAGATCGTAAGGTCCTTAGGGGCAAGGAATGTGTCTTTTTTCATCTCCATAGTGGCACTGTCTAGTGCAGGGCCTCACATGTATTAGGACCTTAATAAATGATGAATTGAGCTCACTCTTTCAGTCTTCTCCCTGCTCCACCCCTGACTCCCTGGACTTTTCTCTATCATAACCCAGGAGCCTTCTCATCCTGGAAGACTCCTCGGCCTCTGTGACCCTCTCCTTCCATTAGTGAGTCCCTCCTCGGCCCCTCCATTTGAAGGAATTCCCAAGGATTTCTTTACCTTGCCCCTCTAAGTACTTCCCCTCCACTCCCGTTCCGTTTCCTTTTATGAATTATTTTCTGCCATTAGAATGTAAAGTCTTTGAGCGCAGGAATTGTCTTGCTTTTTGCTAGTATTTGTGTCCCTGGTGCTTAGTACCGTGTCTGGCATATAGTAAGCTCTTCATAAATTCTTTATTATGCATCTATCTATCTATCTATCTATCTATCTATCTATCTATCTATCTATCTGTATTTTACTCTGTGTGTTTCTCTGTCTCTCTCTGACTGTGTTCTCATAATTCCATTCTTATCTCAAATAATCCTTCTCTACTGGTGCTATTATATTCCAACCAAAACAGACACATCACTGCCCCTTTTGCACATCCCACACTTTTCCACCTATGTGTAATTGCTTGTACCATTCCCTAAACCAAGATCACCTCTCCCTTTGCTCCTCATCTTTGCCTTTTGAACTGAAATCACATCTCAGAATTGAATGGAGGCTCAGAAAACAAATCCTACCCTTCTGTCTCAAATGCTAGTTCCTTTAGAACGCCTTCTCTGATCTCACTCCCTTTGCCCCACTCCTCAGTTAGAAATCTTTTCTTCCACTGGTCTAGGATATCACCTTGTACCTCTCCTTCTCCTTTTATATTCTATTCTATATTCTAGCTATTGTACAATATGACTTATTCATGTAAATATGAGTATATCATTCCCTCTTCATATTTAATTCTATATGGGGCATAATTCAATTCTTCAAGGCTCTGTAATTTCATTGATATGATTACTTCCTCTACTGAGATAGAGTCTAACCACTCCATGACTTAGTAAACCCTCTTCAGAGTTGCTGTAGCCAAAGTAAACCTTTGCTTGATAGAGCTTTGTCAGCCTCCTGGTAATAAATCTCTGCATTCTTAGCCAGGTTGGATCTAAAGTTGGAAAGGAATTTTGAGGCCATCTGGACTGCTCTCCCATTTTACAGATAAGAAACTGAGGGCAAGGAAGGGGAAGAGGCTTGTCCAAAGTCACACTAGTGTCTAAAAAGTTGAACCTATCTTCCTGACTCCAAGTCCAGCACTTTACCCAGTAAGCCATACTGCTCCATTATGCTGGTTCTTGGATGGCAGACATGGAGTCTATCATGAGTACTGGAGTCAGACATGATCCTATTACTTAATTCTGTTTTTTACCATTGGGAGAAATGTGGCAAACTCTCCATCAGCAGAAGTGTTCAAATAGAAGATGAATGATCACTTGGAGATGTCATTCAAGGAAGTAATGTTGCAATTAGGGGATGAGCTGGATATCATGTGGAGATTCTGTCCAACTCTGGGAATCTATGTCCATAAATCTATGATTAGTCTTTAAATACTACCCGTCTCTTAGTTCAGTGGGTCTATCTCATTTTTTCTTCTGTCCAATTCAACCAGTTTAAATTCAAGTAACATCTTAAAGTTCATGTTCTAGTTCATAATGTAATAAAGTTCTCATGTTCTCTATGTCTGCTGGTGGAAGTCAAGTCTACTTCCTGTTTACACAGACTTAAACTCCATGGGACTGTCTGTACCTTAGAGAAGGGAAAATTCTGTACACCATAAAAGGGAGCACAGTTTACGCCTTTTAATTCCCAGATGAATCTTTTCAAGGATCTTAGTCACACGATGTAGACTGCCTCTAAGGAAAGATGCAGGGCATGAGAATGCTTCCTCCCACCAGCATGGAAGAGGATGGGATGGGGTTCCACAGAAAGAAAAGAATAAGGAGGAATGACTTTGCGGTTCTTTATGGTATTTGAATTCAACTTTCTTCATCTTCTTTTTAAAAAAATATGACACATCTCCATAGTACTTTGTTAACTACCAAAAATGTCTATATTTTTGTATCTCATCTTAACGTTACTGAAGCTTTGTGAGCAAGGGAGGACACGTATGATTATTCCCATTCTACAGAGTAGAAAAGTAAAGTTCAGAGAAGTGAATCTCAGGGTCATGTGCCAGGTAAGTATCAGTCAGGAAAAGAACTCAAATCTCAAGACACTGGGAGTCTAGGACACCAGCGCTCTCTCTACTTCGTCAGTCTGGCTCCCATAAATCTTCTCTCCTCTGTCTTCAGTTTCCATTTTCCTTAGTCCCTAGATTCTAAATTTTGTTGTATCCTTTTCTCTTCTTCCCGATATGACCGCCCCAAAGTCCAAAGTTGCCTACTACCCAAGCCAACAGTCTTTAAGTATGGCTGAGTATGGGGGAGCATATGGGGCTTATAGGGGAGGAAATGAGCACACAAGGCTTAGTGGTCCAAGCCTGTAACTATATCAGTATTTCAATACAGAATAGAGGTGGGTGATGCAGACAACCACTGCAAAAGTCTGACGTTTTGGGGAGACAGGCTGATTCTGGAAGTTACTTTCCCAACATATCTGTTAGCTTGCTTCCTGAACCAGGACTGGCTAGGACCTGAATCTTGACTCCTGGGAGTGAATTCTTGCTCTCATTTCATCCCATGAGATGCAAAGTAATATTCAAATATTCTGAAGAAACCTTGGTATTGAGTTCTGCTCTCCTGGTACCCCACATCACATCACAATCTTTTCCAAGACAAGACTATTTCCCATTTTTCTGGGGCTTGTCTTAATCACTGGCACATGTCAGTTCCTCATGCCAGACCGCACATCAAGTACTCCCTCCTTTGGGGGAAGATCAAACAAGATAATAAATGGGGAGGCATCGTAAACTAACTGCAAATCACTATATACACGTGAGCTGTATTTCATAGGAACATAGATATGGAGTTAGAAGGTACCTTAGATGCCTCTTAACCAAACTCCTTCATTTTACCTCTGAGGAAACGGAGGCCCAGAGGAATTAGTGGACTCTCTCAAAGTCACATAGGTCAGTGTCAGAGACAGGATTTGAACCCGGTTTGTAATTATTGTGGTATTTTAAATTATTCTGAAGATAGACTGAGGACTAATGGAAAGGCCCTCTGTCTGGGCCCCTGTTAGTTTTTTGACCCCACAGAAATCAGGATTCATGAAGTGGCCTGGAGAGATCTATTCTTCTGAGTCCGCAGATCAGAGAACAACAAAATGTCAGAACTCCAAGGGCCCTTACAACATTAAACATCAAATATCAGAAGAGCCTGAGAAATGATACCTCATTAGCAGTCTGATGAAGACCAGCGACCTCTTCTAAGAGTTAGGCTTCTTGTCTACATTCATCAATGAAGGAAATGCAAAATTTTGGTTAAAGGGCAGTAAAAATATGTAGATGTAATTTCCCCCCATCCAAGTTCATAGACCCTTTGAAATCTACCAGCTTAAGAATTTCTGATCTAGGTCAACCCCCTCATTTTACATATGTGAAAACTAAGACCTAAATGAAGGAAGTGACTCATTTGTTTCAGTCAGTCAGTCAGTCAGTCAACTAGTAAACATTTATTAAGCATCTACTACATGAAATATATACAAAATAACAGGAGCAGTTAAAGCATAGTGAATAGAGCGCCGGCCCTGGAGTCAGGAGGACCTGAGTTCAAATCCTGCCTCAGATGCATAACACTTACTAGAGGAGTGACCTTGGGCAAGTCACTTAACCCCAATTGCCCTGCCTTCCCTACTCCAGAAAGACAAAAAACAAACAAAATAACTATAAGGTAAAAGGGAGAGGAGGAGCACTAATAACTGAGCCAGGCAGTGAATTAGTGGTGGAGCCAATGCCGGGCCCAAGCCATCTGACTTCTAGGTTCTTTCCACTCTGTGGCCTCTAACTGAGCTGCAGGAACTAACAGTGGCTCTGGGCCTGGGTCGATGTCTTGGGCCCTGCCTGCCTTGCTGTTGAGAAAGGCCTTTGCTGGTAGGAGAAATGTGCTGATTTGGCATTTTGTGCTGGTCTTCATTCCACCAGCTCCAGATTTATGACCAAAGCTGGGACCAGGGCAAGCCGCCATTACTGCCAAATATATTTTTAAAAAAAATTAGCCCCTTGAGAGAAGTCAGATGCACAAAGTCTGTAATCATTAATAAGCTTTATTGGGTCTGGCTTTCAGAGCAGGGACTTGAATATTGTCCCTGCTTGTTCCAGTCAGTGAGTGCAGAGTCCTGGGGTCACTTCCAAGAAACCAGCAACATACCATTTTGTGTTAACTCCAAATAAAGGCCCCAAGATCCAAATCATGACAATAGTTTATACTGACATAGCATTTATATAGCTCTTAAGCAAATTACCTCATTCAAATATCACAACAGTCCTGGGAAGGAGGAAAAGCAAGGATTACTAAATCCCATTTTACAAAGGAGGAACCTGAAGTTCCTAGAAGGGAAGTAGGTCAGGATCACACAGATAGGACGAGCAGAGCTCTAAATTTGATGCCAGGTCCACTGACTCTAAATCCAGGGCTCGCTCCTTGACACCCTCCCATTTCTGAGAGCCAAAAAACTGTCATGTGGCAAGGTCTAGAGAACAAGGAGACATATCATAGCTGTTGTTTGTTTGTTTGTTTTTTTAATTTGCTCATAGAGGCAAGCACAGAACTCATCACATAATAGGGACTCAATGAATGAATGAAGTCAGCAGTTCTGATATCAGTGCACCCATTTGTAAGGTAGATAGGTGAGTCATTGAAACCTGTCCACAGTCAAACACTGTTCAGAAACCAGAGAAATCAGCATGGGCTAAAATAGGCAGAGAAGGAACTAACTCTGATAAAGTATGTTGTCTTTCTAGTATTTCTCTTCAGATTCTCTATAAACTATTGCCCTTCTTGTTCCTCACACATGACACTCCAGTTACCATCTCCATGTTCCATATCTATTGTCTTTGCACAGGCTATCCTCTATACCTGGAACCTACCTCTTCCTCATCTTTGCTTCTTAGAACGCCTCATTTCCTGCAAAGCTCAGATCAAATACCACTTCCTATAGGTGGCCTTTCCTCATCGCTTTAGCGGCTAATTCCTCCCCACCCCTGCACCAAAAATTATCTTGTCTTTACTTTGTAAATATCTATTTATGTACAGCATTGCCTTCACTTGGCAGAATGTAAGCTCCTTGAAGGCAGAAATGGTTTGTTTGTTGTCTTTGTATCACCAGTACCCAGTGCAGTGCCTGACATATTTGATATTGATCAATGTGTGCTGATTAATTAACTGATTGATGGTTTTATTAAGAAAGTGATTTCCCGTGGCTAGGTCTGCCTTCCTCAAGTGTCTCCACTCTACAATTTAATCTCCAAAATCACTGAAGTGATTTTCCTGAAGCACAAATCTAGTTCTGCTACTCCCAACTGCAGTGGTTGCCTGTTGCCTCAAGGATCAAATATAAAATGCTCTGCTTGGCATTCAAGTCTTTTTACACCTTACTCCCCATTTCATACTTTTTGGTTCAATGACAGTGGCCTCCTGACTTCTCCATAAACAAGACACTCCATCTCTCAGCTTCAGGTATTTTCTCTGCCTGGATGCCGTGCTTAGGGTACTCTCCCTCCTCATCCCTGCCTATCCATTTCACCGGTTTCCCTTAAGTCCCAATCAAAATTTAATCTTTTACAGGAAGACGTCCTTAACCCTTCTTAGTTCTAGTATCTTTCCTCTATTAATTATTTCCTCTATTAATTATTTCCTGTTTGCCCTGTCTATAGGTTGCTTTGTAAATATTTGTTTGCATGTTGTTGCTCCCATTAGACTATAAGCTCCTTGAGGGCAAGGACTGTCTTTTGCCTCCTTTTATATCCCTAGCCCTTAGCATAAGGCCTGGTGCCTAATAAGCACTTAATAAATGTTTATTGACTGAAAACTTCATTCATAATGATAGCTAGGTGGCACAGTGCATAGAGCTCTGGACTTTGAGGTCAGGAAGACTTGTGTTCAAATCTTGCCTTAATCTTTCAGTATCCTCATCTATAAAATGAGTAAAGAAATAACACCAACCTCCCAGTGGTTGTGAGGATCAAATGAGACAGCATGTTAGTACTTTGTTAGCCTTAAAATTGTGTGTAAATGTTAGCTATTATTCTGTTTTTTGTGGTTTAAAAATGTTCAAGCAATTTAAAATTTAAATTTAAAAGTTTAAGCAATTTAAATCTACAAATCAACCCAAAAAAAAGAGTTCTTTGCTTTCTCTCTTTCTGTGAGTTAGAACATGAGGTTTTGTGGGGGCCATGGCATTAGAGCATTAGACCTGTAGCCACTCATTAGCTTTGTGACTTTGGACGAGTGACTTCTCTCTGGACCTACATTTCCTCATCTGGAAAATGATGATAGCCATCTCTGCCCTACCATCTTCCTTAATGTTGTGTGTTATAGTGTAATTGCAGTATTGTATAATATTGTGGAGAGGCAATGAAATCATATGTACAAAAGTATCCTGTTACCTTGAAGTGGTACACAGTGTATAAAAAAGAGAAGAGGGTCAGGAGCCCGTGGCTATGGTCCTGGCTCTGTCACACACCCCTGTGAATCTCTACATCATTCGCTTCTTTTCCCTAGATCTACATTTCCTTGTTTATAAAATCAGGTGGCTCAATCATGTGGTCTCTGGGGTTCTTCTAGCTCCAATATTGTATTTCCTGAGGTTTCCTCCAGAGCCAACATTCTAAGTTCTAAACCTCTTCTAGCTTTGGCCTTTTCTTTTCAAAAGTCCTTCCTAGTTCCAACATTGTGTGTTTTAAAGTCTTTTCCAGTCCTGGCATTCTGTGCTCTAAAATTCCTTCAAGCTCAAACATTCTCTGCCCTAAGGTTCCTTTCAGAGCTAACCTTCTGCATTCTACACTCCCTGGACTTCAACATTCTGTCCCCGGGTCTCTTCCAGCTCTGTTTTTCTAAGGTCCTTTCCATGTCTAAATATCTGTGGTTTTGTAATTCCCTGAGATGTCATTTATGATCATTATTATTCCAAATCAATTGGCAATTTAAAGAGAGGAAGGGCCTGAGAAGTAATTGAACCAATTTTTCTCCTCCAAAAAGGAAAATTACCAAAGCTTTTTTTTGATCCCTGAAAGATGGGAAAAGGAGCAGAACCAAAGTGATTGCTCAATTCTGAGCCATGCTAATGGGTCTTCATGCTTATGTATTACACATCTCCCTTCTTCAGCAAATTGTAATTGAAAACGGCCACAGCAGTTTTGGAAGCCACTGACAGTCAGGAAGGAGAACAGATGACTTTGGGTTGAGGGGGGTGGGAGATGGGTGGGAGGGGGCTGTTTAGAGTAGGGCTTTGCAGGGAGGAAGCTGAGGCTCTCCGAAGAAGACAAAACTATTATGGCTTCCAGATGCGTTTGACCTTTATCTTGGATAAGAAACACATTGCCATAGAGACTCCTGTTTTATGGACACAAAGTCCAGGCACCGATTTTTTTTAAAAATTGTTTTTTAAAAGGAAGGCGATGGGGGTGGGAAGGTTGATAGATGTTTTCAACTAACAGCTGTGTGGTATAGTAGTCTTTGACTTAATATGCAGTATTTATACAGACAATCCCGTAATATCCACAAACTTGCGTCAGTCAGTCAATAAGCATTTAGTTAATGCCTACTGTGTACCTGGCAGTGTGCTAAGCACGGGGGAGATGATCTTGGGACCTTGAGGATTACGAAGTGGATTCTTAAGCTTCGACAGGTCCTAACAATGTGCGTCATCCGAGAGCCAATCTCACCAAGTTTGGAGAAGACCATCTTTCTTTCACCAGACACTCAGCTAAAAGAGAATGACTTTTTTGGCCTTAGCTGCTCAGTAAGATAACTTCTAAGGTATGGGAGACCTTCAGTGGAGCCTTCATACCATTAACATCCCAGATCTCTTGCAGTGCTGAGATTACGGTCACAGCAGTTCAGTCGTTCCCTCTGGATATACCTTTAAAGATTCTATTACAGAAGGAGGCATGGTGGATGATCTCTTGAAGGGAGAAGCAACTCAAAATCCTATCTGCTGTTGAGAGACCAGAAAAGAGCCTGGATAGCTGAATGAATGTGTGTATAGTGGCATCTGAAGGTATGCAAAGGGATTTGCATACATTATTACCTCATTTGATCCTCACAACAATCCTAGGAGGTAAATGCTACTACTATCCCCAGTTTACAGATGAGGAAACTGAGACTTAGAGAGGTTAAATGACTTGCCCAGGGTCACACAGCTAGTAAGTATCGGTGGTAGGATTCCAACTAAGGTCTTCCTGACACCAAGTCTTTATCCACTATGCCAAGATGCCTTAGAACAGTCTAAGGGAGACTATTGGGAAGTTTATGTTGCCTCTTCAAGAAAGATTAATCTCAAGTTAGAATGTCATGCCAAGGTCATTAGGAATATGATTGCAAGAAAAGATGGACAGTGCTGAACACAGTGTGTAGGATTGATTATGTAGGTTTTCTTGGCATGGAATCCTCTCTTACATTCTGCTGTGCAAATGGCAATGCTTTTTCATTCTTTTCTTAGTTTGTATTTGTTTTAGTATTTACACGTATCAAGTTTCTTTTTCTTTTTGTATTGTGTATTTAAGTTTTAGAATTTAAGTTAAAATAAATTAATTTTAAAAAATCTTATTGAAGGACTATTTTTTTTTTCCTCTGGCTCATCACTCATAGGATATCATGGTTGGAAGATTCCTCTGATATCCTCCCACAACTGCAAGGATTCTTTTCATAGCAACACTGGCAGATGCTGGCTCAAACTCTGCTTGAAGACCTCTGGGGAAGCCCTCCCATTCCATAGCTAGTATTAGCTAGAGTATATCCTTAACTTCCTTGGTCTTGGCTCTGTCAAGTTACTCTCTTTGTGGCCTTTGTGATTCCAAATCCTTTTTTTCCCCCAACTCTATCATGATGCAACGATTGTACTTTCTACTATGAATGAAGGTGCTTAATGTTTCCTGACCCACTTCCTAATTGCCTACTTTAATAAGCACCAATTCAATCCATCCTCCTTGTTAGGAACATTTTAAGGAGTCAGTTCTTCAGTGGTCTATTTAATAAATTATTCTTCTGCAGACTCCCATAGAAACCAATGGTCAACAAAGTTATATCCATGCAGCATCTCTGCAGCAAGATCTCCTAATGAGCAACATGTGATTTGCAATGGATCCAGTTCCATCCCATCTGAGCCACTCCAACAAACATTCATCAAGCACTTAGTATGCATAAGCCATTGTGCTAAGTACGGGAGATACAAACACAAAACAAAAAATAGTCTTTTTCTTAAGGAGCCTACGCAATACTAGAGATAAACAAGTGGAGATGTCTGTTCTACACTTGATGATTTGAGTGAGAGAGGAAGAGAGCAAGAACAATTAAAGGGAAGCAGAAAGACACTTGGTCATTTTTATTAGGACAGTTTTTCCGAATCTTAAACCTTAAAATACTTAGACTCATAGAATAATGGCAGCTCAGTGGTAGAGCAGATAGAGAACTGGGTCTGGAGGCAAGAAGATACAAATTCAAATCCTACCTCAGACACTTTAGCTGTGTGATCCTGGGCAAGTCACTTGACTTTCTGCTTCAGTTTCCTCGTGTGTAAAGTAGGAATAATAACAACATTTGTTGTGAAAATAAAATGAGATAATATTTATAAAGCACTAGTGCTGGTTGTTGTTGTTATTCTGAAAAGGACCTGAGACCACAAACTCTTAGAACTGGAAAAGATCTTTAAAATTACCCAGTCCAAAGCCCTGTTTGCTGAGAAGGAAACAGATTCTTTCAGGCTCAGTGACTTACCATGTCACACAATCGACATCAGGGTTCAGGCCCAGGCCTGCTTACTCTGAGTTTTTCTGCTATATCAGATGCAGTGAGAATCCAATTTGGTCTTTAGACCTTCAGACAGTAAAAATACATTTGGCAGGGACTGGCTCCATCTCCTATAGGAAATCTGCCTCCTTTCAATTGTTACTTCTCTCTTCCTGTCTTTTCCACTCAAACCATCAAATAAAGTACAGACTTGTCTCCTCACTTGTTTACCTCCAATATTATGTAGACTCCTTAAGGAAAAGACTATTTTTTTGTCTTTGTATCCCTGATTCTCAGCATTGCTTAGCAAATTTGAGCCCCTGGAAGAGTATAAGGTACACGGCCCAAAAGCTGGCTAGAGAACCCGTATTGTTGGCACACACAGCACGGAAGCATTTAGATGGGGAATTGGATTAGGAGTCTCACAGGTCACTCACAGAGGGTTGGTGACAAAGTAAGACTAGAAGGCATGTCCCTTAATTCCCAGGACACTGCCTTTCCACTCTACCATGCTGACTAGCCAAAAAAAAATTACATATGGTGTGTATATGTATGTGTATGTATATATATATACCATATATATACATATATAGTGCTGAATTATATTGCTTTATTATTTGTTATAAGTGGAGTCTAATAACATTTTCCATTTTGTAGTTTAATATATCATCGTACTACATAAAATTACAGTATAGTATACTAAGATGATATGAGATATATATAAATAATGTATATATACATACACATAAACATATATAATTATACCATTACACATGTACATATATCATCTACTCACACTTTCTTTTTTAAAGTAAAGACTGATCATCTCATAATGGAAACAAAGCTAATTTCTTAAATGTCCTTTGGCATTTCTATTCTAAAGGGATATTATTTTTTAATTCAGATCTACTTTGACTGGGATTGTTGGCAGGTCACAATCTGCCCCACGGAATAGAGTACCCATTTTGAAAGTATCCTGAATCTACTGAAATATTAAAACATTAGTTAGCCTATAATCATTAAATGTGCTTCCTGGAACAAATTTAAGCCGTATGGCAATCAAAGATGTATGAAATATAAAGAAATTTCCTTTATTAACAGGATATATGTGATCAAGCTATTAGCTTCAACAAACAAGCATGAAATGGATGTGTAAATTGAAACACAATTATCAAATTTGGTACTTAAATCATCAGACAACATTAGAGCTTAAAGGGACTCACAACATTCTTGAGGTCAAACCTTAAACCCTCCTCCATCCATTTTACAGATGAAGAAACTAAGCCTTAGCCAAGGAAAATGATTTCCCTGAGACCCCACTGCTTCTGAGTAGCAGAGATGAGATTCACATTCAGGTGTCCTGATGCCTAATTCAGTTTTATTTCTGGCCTCTCTTGTTCTTCTGTGCTGTGTATGTGATAGAGGCGACTTTTTCCCCCACAATCTTCCACCATCTCAGTGTACAGTAAAGTGTATGTTTTGCTCTCTTACCCTACTCAAGCAATGATGGAAAGCAGTCCCTACATGTTATGACTAGTCCCCCACTCAGATGCTCCCAGAAGTCTCAGATGTTTGAGACACAATTAGAGAGAAATTAGGGTGATTTCTAAAAATTTAATTGATTTGTTTATTTACTTTTAGTTTACAAGATTCAGTTCCACAATCCCTTGAGCTTCAAATTTTCTCCCCTCCCCTCCCCCCATGGCCGCATGCAATCAAGTATAAGATCTGCAAATACTTTCACACTGGATATTAGTCTGGTTGTATAGAATGGTTGTAACCAATGGAATGAACAATGGGAAAGAGGAAACAAAACCAAACAAGGAAAAAAAAAAGAGAGCCTGTAGTTTAAGGTGATTTTATGGTTATAGGAAGGATTGATACAAATGAGAAAAGGGGGAAAGAATACATTAGGCTATGAAGTCAGCTTATTCTCACCTCCTGTCAACCAAGGAAAGCAGCTCAGAGAAGAGAAAACCAAGATGTGTTCCTGACTCCTGGCTCCTGGATGAACTTTTGCATGGCGGTTGAGATCAGGGAACTATGATACAAGGGAAGGCTTCAGAGTGGATGCAACATGCTCAGCCATTCCTGTTTTGAACTGTGATATAGAGAAAGCCTTAGTATCCTGCCACGGAGGGAAACTTTTAAGTGCGTCTCTCCACGAAAACGCCGTCCCAAGAATACGAATGGAGGACCCCAGACAAGAAAGGCTGTTCTCAGGAAAAAAGAGGTTAGTGGCAACATCTGGGGAGAGCTAAGGACAAGAGAGGTGACAATGAGGATAAATGACCAAATATAAAGGGCCATGGCAAGAGAAGGCAGGAGGATGTAAGAAACTAGGAGAAGCATTACCATGCTACCCAGTGCACCACTCTTGTTTTGTTCATGACTTTGTTGTGTTTTCATTGACCTACAAATAAATGTCTTGTTCCTTGGGTTTGTGAATTGCTTGCTTTTTAGGGGGAGATGATGACAACATCCACCCTGGGTGGTGTCAGATTGTAAAGTTTTCCCATTTTGTGAATGGAGATAGAGCAGAAAGGTAAGACAAAGAGGTGAGAAATTAAACAAATGGACCTGGGTTATTCATGTTGTGTAGGCAGGAGTTTACTGGCTCTGAGAGCTGATTGTCAAAATGTCACTGTGAACATATATGTCTCAGAAATCAGCAAATACTGAAAATCAGGGCTTGATTCATTGTCACGTTGATTTGTAGAAAAGAAAGAAATGGAGAAAATATTACTGATGATGATTCAACTTAGAAGTGTATCATTCCTACATTTTCCCCCAGGGTTAGCTATTAAACATTCACCAGCACACTAAATAGCCAAGGGATTAGAGTCAAGAAGGCCTGAGTTCAAATCCTACTTGAGACGTTTACTAATTATGACACCCTGGACAAGCCGCTTCACCTTTTTAGGAGGGGGAAGGGGAAGGAGAAGGGGAGGAGGGAGAAATGTAGTTATGTCTAAAGAAAAGCTATCAAAAGGTTTTTTTGTAATAGCCTTAAAGATAAATGTGGTTTCTCCTCAGTAGAGAAGTGGAGGACTGTGGGTATGGAATGTGGTTCATGCTGTCAGATATAGTCAATCTGTGTGCTGGTTTCACTTCACTGCTTTTATTTGTCATAAGGAGGGTTCCGTGGGGATGGAAGAACATATCAGAATATGATTTATGGTTTTTAAAGGCATTACAAACATTATTAAGGCAAAAAAAAAAAAACCCTGTATAAATGTGAGATCTTTGTCCAATGACCAGTGAGTTGATCTAGTAATGAAAGAATTAAATCACATCTCTGTTAAGTTTCTTCCCACATGGGAAAACACAAGTGGTCATAAAGACGTTGTAGCCAAACAGAAATACAGCTCACAGTTTCTTCTTGGAGAAGCAAATAAAAGAGTCAGTTTCACCATCAACCCCAAAGGAAATAAAACATTATCTCAGTTTCTTCATCTGGAAAATGGGAATAATAGTCATCACATTTACCCCCTCAGAAGGTCTTTGTGAGGAGTAACCTTTGGAAACTAAATTGCATTAGAAATAGGAGGTATCCACAAAGCAAGTTTCCAACCCTGACCCTAGGAAACACAATAAAAACCCGACCAAAAGTCCCACGCCAGTCACAACTTCGGAGTGCCAGGGGCAATGGAAGACAAAACCAGGCTTTGAAAGAAGTGTTGAGATACTTTGTAGCTCCCAGCCTTCCAGTTAATTAAAACCAGGCCAGCTCCAGCTGATGGCCACTGACATCATGAGCATTTCTGTGGAGTGACCTAGCTGGCTCCTTTTCTTCATCAGCCATACACACACTGTAGAGAGCAGATAAATTCTTCCTGATGCCCAGACTCACACTTCACAGATCTGCCTGCATCATAGCCTACCTTTCCTGCCATATCCTGCCATGCCAGTCCTCCTCAATGCATTCTGCACTCCAGCCAAACCCAAAAGATTTCTGGCCCCTGGATGCACCTTACATTCTCCCACTTCATGTTCTGGCTGGTGGTGCTCCCACCTCCACCCCCATCTTGTGTTGCCCAATTCCAACTCTGTTTACCCTTATTATAGAATACTGTGGGTGAAAATTCTATACCTGTCCACCTTATCCTTCTGTTACTGGAGTTTTTAACCTTGGGCCAGAACTTTAGATGGATAGATAGATATAGATAGACATATGTGTGTATTTCTATGCACATGAATATATAAATACACACATGTAAATATATTCATATATGTGTATATGTACACACATATATACATACACATTTTTTTTTCAGAGAATTAAAGGGAGGCCCAGAAATAATAAGTAATTTGCCTAGGGTTCCAGAGCTAGAAATCTCATCTAAGACAATTCACAAGCAGAACTTCACAACTCTAACACTCTATCCATTACACCACGGAGCTGTCCTAACTCATCTAGATTTGTCTCAATAAAAATCCTTTACACATGGAGGACACATAATAAATTACAGTATTTCTATGTAAATTCAACTCATTTTGAAAAACAATTATAAGTACCACCAATGTACAAGACACTCTACTCAGTGCTAGGACTACTAGACAAAACTAACAATGGCCCTCAAGGAGCTTTTGTTCTACTGAGGAAAGAGAAAGGAATAAGCATTTATATAGCACTTATTTTGTGCCAGGGATCAGTGGTTCTCAACCTGTGGGTCATAACCCCTTTGAGGGTTGAATGACCCTTTCACAGGGGTCGCCTAAGACCATCAGAAAACACATATTTCTGAAGGTCTTAGGAAACGAGACACCTCTCCTCTATCCGTCTCCAGGCTGGTCCTCCCACATGCAGATGCACCCACATATGACTATTAAAGCATCACAGTATTAGGAAGGTTGAGAACCACTGTGTTAGATCCTGTGTTAAGTATTTTACAATTGACCTCTCACTGATCCTCACAACAATTCTGGGAGGTAGGTGCTATTATCATCCCCATTTTACAGATGAGGAAACTGAGGCACAGGAAGGCTAAGGGACCTGCCCAGGGTTACCCAGCTAGTAAGTATCAAATTTGAACTTTGATTTTCTTGATGCCCAGCACTCTGTTGCCACCTAGCTGCCTCCTGGAGGACAGCTGAAGTTTATAAAACACTATGGTTCACAAAGTTTTTATATGTAATTGTCTCATTTGATACATCACAGTAAAGCTAGTATAGTGGATAGAGAGCTGGATTCAGAGTCAGGAAGATGTGAGTTTAAGGCTCACCTCTGGGACATATTGACTGTGTGACCCTGGGCAAGTCTTTTCACCACTAAGTCTCATAGGTGACTCTCTGAGATTATAAATGGCAGGGCAGGTGGTGACTGACATTGGTAGAGGGAGCTGGTCCTCACCTACTAGTTCCCTACACTGATGAAATCACAGGATGGATAAAAATAAATAAGACACGAAGATTAGGGAATATATGATAATTTGAGGAGGAAGAGAGTACTGACCCCTTGGGACAGAAGAAAGGCTTCTTATAAGGGATGACACCTAAGCTGAGCCTTGTGCAGGTGGGGGATTCTACAAGGTCCAATTAAGGAGGGAGTATGTGCATTCGAGGGGGGAGGATGGCCTGGATTAAGGCCCAGAACATGAGATAATGTGTCCAATCTATGGAAAAGTAGTCCAGTTTTACTGAGGAATAATATAAAATAAGGAAAGAAAAAATAGGTTAGAACCAGATTGAAAAGAGATAAAGTCTGGATCAATACCAACCTGAGAAATCTGTAATTCATCTTAAGGATGCTAGAGAGTCAATGAAGGCTCTTAGCAGGAGAGTGAGGTGACTGCTTAACACAACCCAGCACAAAATAAGCCTATATAAATTCTGATTCCTTTCTCCTTCCTCCTGCCTCCCCAGTAGGGCAAAAGCTACTTGAGGGCCATCGTTATTTTTGTCTCACAGCCCCAGCACTGAGTATGGTGTCTTGTACATAGGCAGTACTTAAAAATGCTTTCAAAATGAATTTACATAGAACCATTGTAATTTAGGAAGTGAGGTGATTGGGTCTTAGGAAGATTATTGTGGCAGCGTTATGGAGGGTGAGGTTGGAAAAGTGCAAACATGGATCAGGCAAACCACTAAGGAAACAACTACAATTATGCAGAAGAGAAGTAATCAGGACTTGGAACTAGGTCAGTGGCTGTGTGAGCAGAGAAAATGGGATGGTTGTGAGACAGGTCATAGAGGAAAGAATGATCTATACCAGACTTGGAAAATGATTGACTTAGGGAGGGTAGAGATAATAGTCAAGAATGACTACAAAGTGAGGAACCTGGTTAAGCGGGAAGATGGCAGTACCTTCAATAGAAAGAGGAAGTTTGGAGGAGGGGCAAGTCTATGGGCAGAAAGGATGAGTTCCATTTTGGTCCTGAGTTTGAGATGCTGACAAACCCTCCAGATAGAGATGTTCAACAAAGCAACTAGTGATGTGAGATGTTCAAGAGAAAGATTAGGACTCAGTAGATCAATTTAGGAGTGACCTATATATTAATCCCATAGGAGCAGAGGAAATCAAGTGATCGATCAAGAAGCATTTCTTAAAGTTCTTACAAGTGACAGGCACTGTGCTAGATGGGGTAGGGAGAAGTGAGGGCCTTGGGGAGATGGCTGAAGAGTTAACAAATGAGGCTGAGGAGGCATAGCAAGCAATGCCTAGAAGACAAGAAAGGCTAGAACATCCAGAAGGAAGTGTTGGCCAACAGTGCCAAGAGTGTCCAGAAGAAGATGGCCAACACTGCCAATAGCTACAAAGGGACCAAGGAAGCTGAGCACTAACCAGGAGAGGGGCTATTGGATCTCACAATTAGGAGACTTGCTAATCTCTGAGTGAACAATTTCAGTAGAGTGGTAGAGACAGGTCAAGTGGTTAAGTGCATCAGAAGGAAACAGAAGTAGGAAATGTTGTATAACTTTCTAAGAGCCTGGTCCTAAAAAGGAGAAAAGACAGAGGATAAAATTTTGAGGAATTATAGGCAACAAAATGAGACCAGAGTGGTCATTCCATAGGCCTTAACTCACATAGCAAATGACAGAACCAAGTGACCTTGAACTTAAAAACTCCTGATTTCAAATCCATCACTTTCTGCTCTGTCATGGCACCTTTTACATGGCATAGGATGAAGACTCAGAGTTTATTTGTACATCAGTGGGCCAAAAGCTGTTCAGGTTATGAATAGAAAAGACCTGATTTCTGACTTCTAAAATGCCTCATACCCTAGCACAAATATAAAAATATCCTGGCATAAATGCAGAAATACCTAGTTATAGACAAATATAGAATGGGTGGTTTTGGGGTAATGGCAAAAGTTTATTTTATTTCATTGTTAAGTAATCATAAAACATTAGACTGCAAAAGAATCTTTGAGGTCATGCTATTCACCCTCACCATTTGTTTTACAGAAGAGGAAGCTAAGGCAGTGAGAGGGAAAATGACTCACAGACACTCCAGGGTCTCGGTACTTTGGTGGTGAGCCAAGAATTGAACTCAGGGCCTTTCAGTCCCACATTTAGTATCTTTTCCATCATCTAAGATTGATGATTTCATCCTCTGCAGATCACACCCTATCTATGACTTAAGAGATACATTGTGGAAAGTTGCCTAAGGCTCAGAGAGGTTGGGAAGATTGTCCATGGCCACACAGCTAGTGAATACCAGACAAGGGAAGTGAAACCCAGGTTTCCCTGACTCCGAATCCAGCCTTTTCTTCACTATACCAAGCTATCTCTTAGAGCAAGCTCGGTCAGTAGAATAATCCAACCACTTGGGGACTATGTTTGCAGAGTACTCTAAACACTCCATGAGGAATAAAAACTTGAAAGACCATTATAAACTGAGAAATGTTTCTTCTGAAGGTTTGAAATCTCAAGATTTCAAGATGATCCAAAAAAGGGGAAAATGAAGTGAGCTTCTTGGGTGTTTAACCACAGATGTGCAAATGGAAGTCATACTTTCCTTGGCCCCACCCTTCCTCTGTAATCGATAGTCATTTCTTAGCTTTTGACTCTCAGGAAGTTCCGTTGTCAGCTCAGCACTCTCCAAAAAGTCAGATACTTTGAGATTCTTTTAGGTTCCTGTACCTTATAGGATCTTAGGCCTCATGCAATCTAAAAATTACAGCATCTCAGAGTTGAAAGGGTAATTGCTAACTCTTTCCATAGCTTCAGGATTTAAAAAAAAAAAAGAATTACACATTGAGGTTACCAGCAACATGATAGAGTGGGAAAATACTGCCTCCCTCCCACAACACATACACACTGGATTTGGATTAGGTGGATATGGGTTCAAATCCTGGCACTCCTCCTTCCTATATATATGTAACCTTGAGCAAATTATTTAACTCAATTTCAACTTCAATAAAATGCAATGGTTGGCCAAGAGGAGTTCTAAGGTGCAGTGGGAAAAGTGCTGATTTGAGGTTAGGGTGACTAGATAGAGTGTGGTTACACTCAGGATCACTGAGATCCCTTCCAGCTCATGTTCCCATGTACTCTTGTGGCTCTGAATCTATGAAGACATGAGGTTAATGACCTAAAGATGGAAGGAGGGTGATGACATGAGTGGCCTGTGGAGTCTGTGATTCTGAAGGGTACTGGGAAGAGGTAGCCCTGGACCTGAGTTCTAGTCCCAGCCTGCCACTAACCAGTCCTGGGAACTTCAGTAAGTCACTTCATCTTGTTGTGACCCTGAAGCATCAGTGAAGGTGCTGATCTGTGTGAGGAGTTTCCACTTCTGGGAGTTCCCCATACCATTGAAATTACAGGTGCTGTCCTTATGCTATCTTTTTCTGCAGTTCTCTCTGTGGTCATGGACCTCATCATTTCTCACAGATCTCAGGTCCTAGATCAGCGTTGTTCTCGGGGCACCAAAAAACCCACCTGATTCTGTACATCACTTTTACATCTCCCTCTTCAATCTGGAATGCCCATTCCTCTCCTTTCTACTTTTCCCAATTCTTCTATTTATCTTCTATGGCTCAAATCCCTCCATGAAAGCCTTTCCCACTGATCAAATCTCATACTAGGCCAATAGCGTGTACTTAATGGGTGTCTATCAATTGATACACACACACACACACACACATCTTCTCTTAGTTTGTCCCAAACCTACCAGCGCATGATTCTTTCCCAGCCTATCTTGATGCAGCATGAACTAAAGGAAAGGGCAATGAACTTGTAGTCAGAAGATCTGAGTTCAAGTCCCAGACATTTCAAGTACCAGGTACGTGACCCGACAACTTTTCTGATCTATACTTCTTTGCCTGCCACACAAAGGTTCTGCTGAGGGGGCAGTTAGACACGACACAGTAGATACAAAGCTGGGCCTGGAGTCAGGAAGACTTTTATTGAAATTCAGTCTCAGATACCAGCTGTATGACCCTGATCAAGTGACCTTTACTTGCCTTGGTTTCCTCAGCTGTAAAATGGGTGCAATAAGAAGCAGGTTCCTTCTTTCTACCTCACAGGGACTGTTGGGTGGCTCGAGTGAGATCAGATTTTAAACTGCTTAGTGCAGTACTCGGCACATTGCAGGTGCAATATAAATACTTTTCCCCTCCCTCTCTCCTTCCCCTCCCTACTACTGAACAGCATGTGTGAGCGGGTCACCTGAAATGAGGGGCAATAAGATGTAGTGAAAAATGCAATAGATTAAGAGTCAAAAAGACCTGGGTTCAACTCCCAGGCCTTGCTCTTATTAACTGAGTGATCTCTAAAACTCCCTTCTCTACTCTGGGTCTCAGTTTCCCCAAATATATAATGAAAGGGTTAGACTAGATAATCTCTAAGCTCTTTTACAGTTTTATCTACCATGATCCCATCATAATATAGTTTTAAATATCATTATATTATAAAAAAGATTTAATACCGTGAATCCTAAAGGAGTAATACATAAGTGCAAGTATTTATGAATGTGAGCCTTTTTCATTGCTTTATATGTCTTACTCTGAACTCAAAAGGCCCATAGGAAATATTCACCGTATTGTGTTATCTCCCTACAAGTTGGCTTATTGTAGGAGGACGGTGATTATCTCTTCTTCTTTGAGGTCTTCTGGGCGCAGAACAGGTGCTCAGTTAACACTGGGGGACTATAGTTGGACAAGTCCAGTTTTTCACTTGGGTTTTTGTTTACAGCATGATATGCCTGGAGAGAAGCAGGTTCCTTCTTTCTGCTGACCATTCCCATAACACTCTTCATGTGGAGCAAAAGAATTTGAATACTGGTGAGTCCACCTGCTTCTACCCATTATCCCTGTGATTAAAACTTATCCAGAATAAACAGAGCACCAGATGTTACTTTTATACAATTTCAACAAAATCTGGCTTTTATTCCATACAGCTATTCGCTTCGGCTGAAGTTAAAAGTACAGATGCTAGAAGTTAACAATACAAGGGACCCATCTGTAGACTGCTGGAAAGGCCTTTCACAGACTAGGCAACTTTGAGAAACAGAAATGTGAGCCACATTTGGTTTGTAAACGTATGGCCATTAAGACATTCCCAATGCTCCTATTTCTTCTATAGGAGTAATTGTTCACCAAAGGTTTCCTGAGAACAATCCTACTGGGTGGGGAGTGTAAGTGTTACACCCATTTTACAGATGAAGAAACTAAGTTCTAAACGCTTGCCAAGTATCATGACAAGACTGGAGTCAGAATTCGAACGCAGGTCTCCTAATTTCAAATAGAATGTTCTCTCAATTATACCATGCCAAAGAGTACATGACTAGTTGTCTAGTTGATTATATAACTTTGTAATAAGTAACTCATGACTCCATCCTAGCTCTGTTACTCACTGGATTACCTTAGACAAGTCAGTAAACCTCAGTTGGCTTCAATTTCATTATCTATAAAATGAAGGTGTTGGGTTTGATGATCTATGGGTAAGACCTCTCCCCCAGAACTCGATTGCCTCCTCCCCTGCCTTCTACCCTTGCAGCCCCCTTCTCCCACTGGTAAGTTCTTCCTGGAACCTCCACTTTGGGGAGCCTCCCCCAAATCCACAATGTTAGCAATTTACCTGGCACAAAGTAAATACATGATAAATACTTACTGATTAACTGACTGGTCCTACGGTCTGCTGTTCCTCTAGTTGGTACTGTCAACAGAAGTAGGAAAGCTATGGGCAGCTTTACGGAATCTAAAAGATTTTTGCAACCCTTAATGCTGAAAAGCAAGCAATTAGAAGTGTAAAAGAAAATGAGTATTTGTAGAGGACCACAGGCCAGTGGGACTCTGACCCTGATGGCTGAATAAGTCCTCTCAGCTGAAGAGCCTGCTACCGGGCCTGGATTGGTTCCCCATTCCCCAGGAAGGAGCTCAAACACACAGGTATGAGGATTACGTCCTCAAGATAAGTGTGCTATACACTCACAGCCTGGGAACAAAGAAGTGCACAATGTCCTCAGGGGAAAACAATTAGGAAGGTCCTATAAAGGCTTGTATATAGAGTAATAAAATTGAGCTCTATTTTCCACCACTCCAGGAGTCCTGTCTCTTTTTATGCACCCTCTGGCAATCTCTGGGTAGGTGATTCTTTCTCAGCCCTGCTGTGGGAGGCTCTCCACAGGTATTGTGGTATAATGGATAGAGTTAAAAATCAGCAGCTTTGAGTTGGGACCAATACTGAATTAAACTGAGGCAGTTAATGTGTGACCAGAGCCCTCAGTTTCTTCATCTGTAGAATGAGGGCACCCAGCTCAGAGATAGGGCAGGTCCTAAAAGTCTCTCATGCTATAATTCTACTTCTATACCTGAGAAAGTAGGGAGTTTTCCAGCACTGGAGACATTTGAACAGAGGGCGAGTAACCACTTGTCAAAGATCTGAGCCTTATTATAAGTATTAAAAGTAGGAACTCCATGTAGATAACCTCTTTTCAGGGATATTGTAGAAGTGGGCTCATGCTTCAAGTAGGGATTAGACTTTGTTACTACCATTCATGGGGCTCGTTATCATTTTGCAAGATGCCAACTATAAACATGACCTTGGGTAAGTCATTTCTCCTAAGATGTATCATGGGATTTGGAGCTGAAAGGTACCTTAAAGAATACAAACAAGTCATCTTATAGATGAGAAAACTGGGGCCTACAGACTTGCTTAAAGTTGAACAGGCAGTGAATAGGGAGACTCCCGGGTGAAGACTCCCCAGATCGGAATGCAGACCGGAACCTTTGTTGACAGCAGGGTGGGGACAGACCGGAACCTTTTTGTTGGGAACAGGGTGGGGACAGACCAATGAAGACGGGAGTTGCCTCCCTATGCCAAGATTGTGTGCCCGGCCTTTTGCACAAGCAGAAGCAAGGGACAGCGGGGCAGAGGAAGCTGAATTCTCTTTGTTTGAATTCACGCCAAAACGAGACCCCGCCCCTCCTCCAGTGAGAGCCGGAGGGACACTCTGGCCCTCTTTGTCCTGTTCCCGCGCTGAGCTTGTACCCCCGTTCTCACCCAATAGAAGTCAGGGACAAGGAAAGAATGTATTTTTTTACAGCACTCAGGATTATAAAACTTGAGCCCCTCGAGGGTTGGGGGCTCTCTTTCTTTGGACATGCATTTGGAAGGGACTCCCCAGTTCCCGGGGATTTGGTAATAAATATTCCTGTTCACCGCAAGTGCTCCTCTGAATTTTCTTTGATTGGGTAAGCCGGGTTTCTGACCCACACAGGCAACAAGTTCTAGAGCCATGATTAATGTTAGTACCTCAAAATCGAAATTGAGTTCTTCCCCTCCCCCCTCCATTTTTTGCCATATTCTCTCTCCAGGCCTCACTTTCCTCCCCTTTAAAATGAGCACATTAGACTAGATGCTCCTAGAATGTTCTCTGCACCATGAATGTTCTATGATTCATTATCCTAGAAATTTGTCTTTTTTTCTGGGTTTTCGAGTCACATACTCCTTGAAGAAATCTAAAGTTTACAAGGTCACCTAAGGAAACCACTGGAAATTATTCTAACCAAACCCCTGGGTCTGGGCCTGCTCTTTTCTTTAAAGCCTTTATTTGGAAAGCTGCAGTGGAAAAATTCCCCCACACTTGAGCTGGATCGTACAGCATTTTGCCAGAGTCACGCTGTGGGAAGACATTGAATAAACACGAACCAGACTGTAAATGAGATGCAAACAATTTGGGCAAAAAGTCACTGGGCCATCCATGGAGAAGTGGCTTCCCACTGAAAAACACACAGTTCTTTTTCCTGCCCCATAAAGAGGCTTTGTTAAGGCCCCCTCCTCCCCTCTTCCCCCCCCCCCCCCCACTTCTAAACAAGTGAGTGGTTTCACAGCTTTGAAAGCCAAGTCTCTTACCTGTAGCAAGGCCTGCCTAAATTCAATGCCAAGTGTGTTTCAGTCTTAGTATATCACTTTCTGGTCTTGTTAGAATGATCTGTTTGCTTTTCAGCAAAAAAAAGCAAAAAAAAAAGCACTATGTTGATCCCTTGGGGTCCCCAGATCTTTTCTTCCCTCCTGGTTCTCCATTTCTATTGATATCACAGGAGCATAGGGACACAGACTTAGAGTTGGAAGGTACTTCAAAGATAATCTAATCCAATATTTTCATTTTATAGATGAAGAAACTTAGACCCTGAGAGGAAATGACTTGCCTAAGATCATACAGCTAATAAGGAATAAAGATGGGACCTGAATCCAATTCAGAATCTTTCCACTGGGGCCTCTCAAGTTTATATGTTATCAGGGTATTTTAGGTCTGGACCTTCAAGTTCATCTAAATCCAGTCCCCTGACTTTTCCAACGAGGAAAGTGAGACCCAGGAAGTATCTTGTAGTGGAAAAGCTCAGATGAGCTCTTGAGGTTGGACACGCCCGTGCCTTTCTCGGCCTCCAATTCCTTCTCTGCAGAATGAGGGGCATAGCTAGAGGATTGCTTTCTTTCATCTCTACAGCTACAATCTTAGCGCTGACCTGCCTAAGCAAATAAGTGACCAAGTAATGACCTGAACCCAGGCTTACTGGCTCCCAGGGCATCTCAGCTTTGCAGGCCAAACACAGAGAAGTCCATGCAATTCTCTGCTAACTGGATTCAGAGTCGTCTACACATATCTGCAGGCTCAAGTTGCATAGTGAGCTACATTCAACAGCACAACAAAATAGAGAGGAGCCAAATGTTTGTTATAGAGGCCAGTTAAATTCTGTGTATACCTACATATGTGTCTTTCAGTTATGTCTGACTTTCTGTAGCCCCATTTGGGGTTTTCTTGGCAGAGATACTGCAGTGGCTTGTCATTTCCTTCTCCAGATCATTTTACAGATGAGGAGACAGAGACAAACAGGGTTAAGTGACTTGCCCAGGGTCACACAACTAGTAAGTGTCTGAGGTCAGATTTGAACTCAATGAAATGAGTCTTCCTGACTCCAGGTCTGGCACTCTACTACTGCCCCATGTAAATATGTTTACGTGTGTGAGATGCATGTCATTGCCTTCATTAAAATATGGCACAGAAACTGTTTTCCTTTTGTCTTAGAGACTCCAGTGCCTTTGCATGGTGCCAGACTGCATAATCAATGTTTGCAGATGGACTGATCGATTGTATGTGGTTTGTGGTTTCTCTGGCCCTCTTCAGGATTTATAGATGAATATGTTTGCTTCTTATAGTTTGTGTAATAAAGGAATGTAAGTGAGTTGATATAGTTTGCTAAGGGATTCATATACACACATTTCTGCATAGCTATGTGAATATAAATGAAGTCTTTCCCACAACACCCTTGGGATCTTTGCAGTGGATGCTTATTTCCCCTCCCTTATAGGATGAGTTAATAGTCCTATGTAGAATCCCAAGGGAAAAGCTAGAAGCACTTCCAAAGGACCTTTGATCTCTCCATTGAAAACATCCCAAGGCCACCTCCCCGGAAATGGTCTGGCAATTTAGAGACAGACATTCATGGAAATAGCAATGCGCAGACTAATTGGCTACTGTCCCATTTGCAATATATTCTTATTGCTTCTTCTCTCTTTCTCCTTCAATCCTTTCCCATATCCTTAATTATAACATTCACAGATAAAACTTTCACTGGATCTAAATGCCCCATGACACATGGAGCCATGGATAAAGTCTTTTCACTTCTTCATTGTTGGCAGCCCTCAAGTAGATTGAAAAAAGGATGGGATGGAAGGGGTGAGAATGGAAGGGGTGGGGCTCCAGATCCTATTCTATGCTACTCAATTCCCCTCAATCAGAGAAAATGTTCAAAGAAGTGAGAACAGGGGTAATAGATTAAACAGTTAACTCCCTGGCTTCCCCCACCAATCTACTGCTTAGAACTCCCCCAAATAAGATAGCATTCCTAACACAAGTCAGAGGTAAGATTTATTTAGTACAGCAGAGAGAGCTTGGAAAGTGGCAGAGAGAGCTTGGAAAGTGTCTTGGAAGCTGCCATACCATTCCAAGCTGGACCCAACCTTGGGCAATTATAGCACCCCCATAACCAGCCTCCACCAGCTGTCCAGAATGGCCTGAAGTAAATCTGAGGGAGTCTTGCCTATGGCTTTCCTCCTTTCCCCTTGCTTGGCACAGTGGCCGATTTACCACATAATCATGCCTTTGAAGAGACCTTTCCTGGCTAATGTAGGAACAGAAATAAGTGGGAAAACTGGTCATTTCCTCCTTTTAGAACCAGACCTCACATCTCATTGGGCCACTGAGCTAAAGGCCTCCCCCTGCATCTTTTCATGTATTCTGAGTACCAGGAGATCACTTGGGCAGTGCATCTATTGTTACTCCTTGCCTGCTTCCCTGATCATACATTTCCTAAGTAATTCTTTTTTTAGCACCAATTCTTGCATTCAAATCTAATGCTTAGTGAAATGAGTCAGAAGAAATGGATTGTGTCTTGGCTCTGATGTTTATAAGTTGTGGGAGCATGGACATGTCACTTCCCTTCTGTGGATCTCAGCTTCCTCATCTGTAAAATGGGCACAATCACACTGGCATGAAGAGATAATTAATCCAGCAAAGTGCTTTAACACATACATGTGGATGGAGCCATCGGACAGAAAGCCAAAAAGGCTCACTACCCCTTTTGTCTCCTATTATTTCTCTTCACATAGGGGCAGAGTCAAGATGGTAGCATAGAAGCAAGAGAACTCCGTGGCTCCCCCCATAACCACCTCAAATACCTATAAAATATGACTCTAAACAAACTTTAGAGCTCCAGAACCCAAAAAAATGACAGAGTAACAAAGCTCCTGCTGAAGGCAGCCTGGCAGGCCGACAGGAAGGGTTCATCTCAGCACACTGGGAGCAGAGCCCAGCCCCATGTGGTTTTACCCTGAGGGCATCCAGGAAAAGCCAGGGCTGGAGCTTTCAGGAGAGCAGATCCCCAGCAGCTGTGGTGGTTTCCAGAATTATTAACTCATAAGAGCCAAGGACAAAGGGAAAGGTTAGTGAAACTCAGCTAAATTTGGGGAAGAGAGTCTGGCCAATTGCCCCAGAGGTAGGAGTGGTCTGAAGTGACGGCCCTACAGCCGTCTCCACATGGCTGCTTCAGAGCTCCTGGCCTGCAGATTGCGGGGGGAGGGGAGGGGGGGAAGTGATCATTCAGAGGCTAAGTGCTCTTGCCTTGAACTGCCTGGATTGAGATCACGGTCTTGGGTGATGGTCCTGAGGTGCGTGAATAGTGAACCAAAGCTGGTGAGGGCTGCAGAGACAGTGGCCTCCTAATAGCTCTGGCAGCTGCGAAAACCCCAGTGATTTGGGACAAAGCTTTGCCCTCCGAAAGCAGAGTTCTACTGAGCCCAAAAGTCAAGTAATTGACTGGCAACATGAGAAGGCAAAGGAAGCAAACCAAGCTCTGCAATCCAACTTTAGATTCCTTTTTTGGGGACAAAAAGGATCAAAGTATGGAACAGGAAGAAGACAACACAGTCAGAATTCTTGCACCAAAAGCTTCCAAGAAAAATGTAAATTGGTTACAGGCCATAGAGGAGCTTAAGAAGGATTTTGAAAATCAAATAAGAGTGGAGGAAAAATTGGGAAGAGAAACGAGAATGATGCAAGAAAATCATGATAAGAGAGTCAACAAGCTGACTGAAGAAAATAACACCTTAAAAATAGACTAACTCAAATGGCAAAAGAGGCCCAAAAAGCCAACGAGGAGAAGAATGCTTTAAA
>CM053592.1:139801308-139879965 GCA_028646515.1 Pseudochirops corinnae
CTCCTCCTGCCCAGCCGCCTCCGGGGCACAGCTGTGGCTTGCGGCTTCAGGCCAGGCTGATTTCTGTTCGCAGTGCTGATATGGTTCCTTGTAGCCGAGCTGACTTTAGTGGGAAGTATCTTTGTGTGCGTTTTGGAGTTCTAGGATTGGTTTAGAGTCCTATTTTATGGGTATTTTGGGTGGCTATGTGAGAGCTGAGATATGTTGCTGCTGTTACGCTGCCATCTTGGCTCCGCCCCCTTTTAGTACTGTTTCTAATACTCACTACTTCAACATTATGATTTTGATAACTCAATGTTTGTGAACCAACTGAAATAGTAGAAGAAGTAAACAAAATTGTAAAAGTTTTTCCAAGAGGGTGAAAAAATAGGAACATTAATGCACTGTTGGTGGAGTTGTGAACTGGTCCAACCATTCTGGAGAACAATTTGGAACTATGTTTAAAGAGCTATAAAACTCTGCATTCCCTTTGACCCAGCAATAATGTTAGTAGGTCTATACCCCAAGGAGATCAAAGAAAAGGGAAAAGGACACACTAGTACAGAAATATTTATATCATCTCTTTTTGTGGTGACAAAGAATTGGAAATTGAGAGGACACTCAACAGTTGGGAGAATGGCTGAACAAGTTGCGATACATGATTGCAATAGAATACTATTGTGCTATAAAAAATCATGAAGGAGATGGTTTTAGAAAGACATATGAATTGATGCAAAATGATGTGAACAGAACTAGGAAAACATTATACCCAGTAGCAGCAATATTGTAATGGTAATCAACTGGGAAAGACTTAGCTACTCTTGCTAATATAATGATCCATCACAACTCAAAATATTTCTTAAGCACTAATTCTATGAAGAATGCTTAATTTTTTTGAGCTAAAAGGGCACTGTGTCTCCGATGAGCATAACATAGCTATTTAACTAGCATCAATTTAATAATCTTAAGCATGCCAACAAGTATTTGGTATTATCTTACCTGTCTGATACTTTTATCATTTTGTAAAAGGCCTAGCTGAAGTTCTACCAAGTTCATGAACAAAGTTTTTGAGAAATGTTCTAAAGCATATGTAGCTGCCAAGTAAGGAATCAGGCGCCATTGCTGAAAAACAAAGAAAACTTGAATAAATGTAAGACACTTCATACTTAGCTCTCACTGAGTGTCCTATAAGGCTTTTAAATAGAATTTTTAAAATTACTCCAGTGATTTTTTCTGACCCAGTTCAAAAATCATATTCTTCTTTATATCCCACCAACCTAACAATGCTTCACTGATCAATTAGTTATAGTCCTACTTCATTTCATTCACATTCCTTTTTTTTCCTTAAATGAGAAAATTAAAAGGGAAACTCCCCAGTGATGAGAGCTGCCAAACAACAGAAAGAGCTACCTCATGAAGTGGTGAGTTATGAGTCAGGGGAACATCACCTTTCAGGGATGATGAAGATAATAATGATGAAAGGTTGAATTCTAAAGGTCTCTTCCAACTATGATTAATCATCACCCATTCTGCCAACTATGGACTTGTTTTTTGTAATTTCAACAATCATTTATGATGGGCTCATAAAAAATAAACATGGTCAACATTAACATCTACAAGACAACTGTTTATTTTGCTAGCTCTGGGATCTCACTGCCATGGGTACACCCCTGACTGATGCAGATCACATCACCTCCATGCCTTTTCATTTTATTGTTCACATTGTTCTATAAATTCTTCAGAGGATCCACCCAACTTGCTAGACTTTCCTCCAAGTCTCTTAGTATTTCATAGCCTTCAGTTCAGTAATTAGGCCATCTACTCATTGACTTCAATTCTGCTATATGACCATCCCAACTCTTTTTCCAGTTCCTAAAATATTAAAGGCAGTACACTTTGAAAAAAAAAAATCCCTTTAAACATGTTCCAAGCAATACTTAAAAGTAATCTTACTACCAAAAGAATGGTGGCAAGGATTTGGAACTATGTTTAAAGAGCATTCAGGGTATAAGGCATTGAGTTATGGTCAGTGATTAATGATTGAATGCCTTTCTGTTCTGGGGCCACACTTCTGTTGCTTATCTCCTACTTTGAAAGGTTTCCCTAATCTTCAATCACCTAACTGTAGCCATTTAGGTCAATATATGAATAAATCCCGCTGCCCTCTACATATATGCATACATGCATACATAATCTCATTTCATAAGCTTATACCTGCATTTGATATTCTAGGACTGGAATTTCCTCATCATCAGTTGGTCCAAACTGACGGCGAGTTGCTGAGAAACGAATTGCTATTGATAGCGCCATTTTCAAATTCACCACAGACATTCCTATGATGCAGACTCTACCCATAGACAGAGAACCCAGTGAAGCACCAAAACGTTGACGGACATCCTGTTGGTATAAAAGATATAAATCATTCAACAATCAATAAATGTGTTAGTTGTCTTTGCAAATAACTTTTCAATTAATTCAACAAAATTTGTTAATACTTGACTGTGTTAAGAGGTAGGGGAGAGAAATGTTTAACTAAGACTTTATCCTTTCCTATACAGTATGCTTATCAAATTCAAAAATGCTGAAAATCTAGAGGTGAGAGCTAATATGCTGGACAATATAATCAGGATTCAAAAGACTTTTGATAGTCTAAAACAAGGCTGGGGGAACCTGTGGCCTTAAGTTCACATGTGATCTTCTAGGTCCTCAGGTGCGGTCTTTTGAATTTTATTAAGGGGATTTGTTCTGTGAAGTTTGGAATTAGTCAAAGGGCCACATTTGAGGACCTAGAGGGCCACATGTGGCCTGGAGGCTGCAGGTTCCCCATCCCTGACAGAAAGTTGGGCCAAATGTAGGAAGATTAAATTTGAGAGAAGTACACCTTCGTACAGGACGGAGAACAGCTGGCCAGAGAAGAGTGTGTGTGTGTGTCTGTGTGTGTCTGTGTGTGTATGTGTGTGCGTGTGAAATCTGGGGTTTTTAGTGAATCATTAGTTCAAAATGAAGTTAATTATGTGATCTGGCATCCAAAAAAGCTGTAAAGCTTCTATTAATGCACCCTTAGGCAGCATTCTTGAAACACAGTATTCAGAGGGATGGACACAAAAGTGCTTTTGGGTTCAGAGCATCTCCAGAATACTAGGCTCACTGTGGAAAAAACATTAAAAAAATGGAGTGTGTACAGATGAAGGTAAACAATACGGTAAGAGGACTGGGGACTATGTGATACGGAGACTGACTGAATGAACTGCAGATATTTAACCCAGAAAAGAACATATTTAGACAATAATAGCAGACTTCAAGCACCTTAAAGGCTGCCATGAGAATAAATGAAGGAGCTCTTATCACCCAGGGAAGCAAGGCAGTCTCTGTCCTAAAGAAGCTCAAGTTCCTTTAATAATGGAGACATATACTTTGGATTTCAGTTTCAAGTCAAATGGAAAGGCTTGATGGTCATTAGGATGCAATGGCGAGGCAGCTGAGGTCATGAGGTCATGAGGTCATCTTGACTCATGTGACCGTGCCAGACTTTGGGAGGATCTCTCTTTTTGAGCCTTCAAGGGGCCGTGGCACTGGAGCCTGCAGCAGCAGCAGCAGCTGTCACATTTCCAGAGGGTGGAGGTGGAGCAGGAAGTAGGGCCCATGCTCTAGGGAAGCAGTACCATTCCTAGGGCTCTTGGGCTGGGGGTCTTGGCCTATCTCGATGGTGGTCTGAGGAAGTGGTCGTCAAGTTAGTAGTGGTTTGATTTGCCTAGTACATCCCACCTCTCTCCCCCTGATGCTTTGGTTAAGACAAGCCTATGTGCCTACCTGCCCTGTTGGAGGCAGCTGGTTGGCAGCTGGTAGGGATGGTTGGCCCTTTCTCCAGAGGGGCTGCTCCCCAGATTGTGGTTGTGTGAGCTATCCTAGAAGCAGAGCAGGTGGTCTTGAAAACACTACTATTCTAGAACTCTGGGGTTTACATGCCGATGATGGAAATTACTTGATGGCTGGGAGTAGTGTCAAAAAGAGTGGGTCCATTTTTCATAGGGGTTGATTTTCTCAATGATAGCTACAGGAGATAGGTTGGAAAAAGGGGTAGAGTTCTGGGAAGAGAAGGAGAACACTACCTTTCTGAGGGTATACAAGGTCCTGAACTGGGTCCACTCAAGTCTGAGGGGAAGTGGAAGTCATAGTGGTGGTGGTGGGGGAAGTCTGACTCCCTGGCTTCCTTCAGGATGCCCTGCCATGTCAACTAGGCTAGCTTACCTCTCCTGGGGGTACAGAAGATAGGTAAGACTTGTTCTGCTTGGCTCCAGAAAGTAGAACTGGGAACAATGAGCAGAAGTTGCAGAGAAGTGGGCTTCAGTCCTATGTAAGGAAATACTTCTAACAAACAGAACTCCATGAAAGAGGAATGGGCTGGGGGAGAGGGGAAAGGGTTCCATAATATGAGGGGACACCATGCAAGGGCTGGCTGGCTGACCTAGGGCTTGTCAGAGATGCTATGCAGGGGATTCTAATTTAGGTCCGGAGTAGCCTCGATATTCTTTGAGGTCCTGACCCACACGGATTCAGAGATTCACAGAGCTTGTGGTCTAGGCATATTTTAATAGCTACTGAGATGACTACTATAAATTATTATATTAATCAATCACAGGAATTTATTTAACACCTACTACATACCAAGCATTGTGCTAGTCATTAGAAAAATTATATTCAATGACAAACTTGACCTACTCTTAAAATAGGAGAATTAACCCTATTTTTATCCTTCTCTATTCCCTGGTGGCTTTCAAGTGAGGAAAAACCATGAGCCTCTAAGTGGGGGTGGAGCAGTGGGAGCCACTGCCTTATCTCTCCTCCCTGGATCTTCTGTATTTATTCTTTCCTACTATTAGGTCAATGAGCCTGCCAATACAGCACAGGCCAGGTTGTGACTTGGTGAGCTTCCAAAGGTTGGAAGAGTCATTAAGGGTCCCCTAAGCAGGTGGAGGCTCTAGAGCTGAAGGCAGCAATTGCTAAGGCTGATGAAGAGTCCACCCTGAGGAGACAGCTGGACAGCTGCTGGACCCAGACCCGATCCCATGGTTGATGGACACTAGGTGCTGCTACGAGCTAGCTCAGCTCAGCTCAGCAAGAGAGCAGCTCATCCATCAGTGATACCATCCCTAGAAGCTAGCTTGGTGAGGACCCTGCATGTTGAGAACAGAACTCCCTAAGCAAGACCTCTTGAAGTATCTGTTGGCCAAATCTGTACCTTACATATGTGACTAAGTACTTTGAAGCTTCAAATTTGAGCCCATTCTCCCCAGGGGAGAGTGCACTGCTTAGTTTGGGGGGGGTGTTTTTTGTCCTATTCTCATCATACTTTTCTAGTAAATATTCCTTTGTAAAAGGTAGATGTTAACTAGCTAATCAATATGGGGAGAGAGGAGCTTACTGGACAGGAATACAAGTGCAACAGTTTTAGAAACCTCAGGTCTTCAGGGCTGGCCACAGAATGCTGAGGGGAAGAGCAGTAGTTGCCAGCCTCTGGGGATTCAGTCTGCCAGTGTGAGCTCCAAGAATGATCATGTGGCAGATGTTTGAGATAACTGGGTGCCCTTTGATTATGTGGAGAACTGCTGAAGAGATTCTCAACCCAGGATTCTTGTTAATGGACACCCTAAGTTGCAACAGCCACTGTTTTAAAGTGGATGTGGAGTATTTTTTCTTTTATTTTAGATTATAATTTTACATAAGTTTTCTAGCATGTTTCTTTACAAGTCAGAGCAGTTTCTTTGTTATAAATTTTGCTTACTTAAATACTCATGTACTAATATCTGGTGTATTATACAACCAACAATGACTATTGAAGCTAATATGAGAAGCATGAATTTTGCAGCCTGAAAATGCTTGTGTCTGGCTCTCAGATGCTCACTTTTTCCCTCCTCTTTTGCTTTTAAATAGCCCTAGACTGCTTGGCTTGCTGTGAGAACCTTATGGACTGCAGGGCCATATATTAAGGTTTGCCTATTGGCCTAGATACTCTGAATAAGAAAGCCCCATTTGGGAGCCACCCAAGCATTTGGAGCTTACCTGACCCTGTCTGCTTTCTCTTAAAGCACAGCCAGCTTGTTCAAAAGATGAGTGAGTCTGGGATTTTATTCCTTTGCTGCCTTTGCAGCAGGTGACATTTCAGATGCCCTTTAGATTTGGGAGGCCCCTTAAAGGCTTCTAAGCCCAACCCCTCCCCCCATTTTCTAGTTGAGAAAACTGAGGCCCACAGAGGTTGAATGACTTCTCCAAGTTCACATAGGTAGTAAGCCACAGAAAACTGGGATTCAAATTCTAGTCCAGTACTCTGGGTTTGCTTCTTCCACTGCATCGTACTGTCTCAAAAGGACCAAGTTTCACTTGATGAGAAAATGTCACTCTTTGTATAATGAAAGATGGATCAGCTATTCATGTGAATCTGTATTTCTGATAGTCTTCATTTCATATACAGGTTCAATATAAGAGCACTGTACCTTAAAGGAAGTGTTGTAGACTCCCTCTGGGGTAACGTCACCTGTTCGGTTTAGCAGGTTTTCCCGGGGAATCCTAACATTATGAAACATGGTGAATCTGTTCAAAGACATTAGTAAGAGAATGCAAAACTGTAAAAAGAAACCCTCAGTTGGTATAAGAGAAGCTCAGTTATACAAGACACTACTAATTTTGATATTTCACAAGCTAGCTGTATCATATTGCTAACAATGAATTAAATGTCAGAGCTGTACCAAAAAAAAAAAATCTCCTCCCTTCTATATGACCAGAAAAGTTAGCAGGCTGGTTAAATAGTAAGAGTAGGAATGCTACCACCACAAGTTAAAGGGCAAAGAGGAAATCCTGAAGTGTGTAGGTAAATAACTTATTGCAAATTTATAAAAAGGAAATGTACAAGAATGGTAAAAGCTAAGAAGGTACAGAGGAATGGCTAATTGGAATTATGGAGGCTAGTGACGAATGGGGCTGCAGGGATGCCTGTTATAAATGAATTATATCTCTCTATAAACAATCACTTATGAACCACCTACAATGTGACGGGCACTGTTTTGTACACAAAGAATACAGACAAGAAAATAAAACAGTTCCTCCCTTAAAAGAACTCACATTCTTTTGGGAAGACAACATGCCCATATACATACACAGATAGAGACTAAATACACAGAAGTTGATTTTGGAGGAAGAGGATAGCAGAAACTGGGAGAATCAGAGCAGACATACTATAGATTAGGTGATGCTCCAGCAGAGTCTCAAGAAAGCCATGTCCATATATTCATAGGATCCCAGATTTTGCATTGTAAAGGATCTCAGAAACCAGCTAGTCTAACCTTCTCATTCTACCAATAAAGAAATTGAAGCCCAAAGAGATTCAATGATAATCTAAGGTCACAAAGGCAGCCAACAGCAGGTCTGCTATTCTAAGAGACAGAGGCAAGGAGGGGATGCATTCCAGGCAAAGGGGACAGTCAGAGCGAAGTTATGGAGCCCAGAAGGGGAACAATGGACACGAGAAGAAATAAAGAATGCTTTGGACCATCATGGAAGGGAGTAATATGTACCCAGACTGAAAGAGTAGGTTGGGGCAAAGGTTGTGAAGGGCTTTAAATGCCAAACAGAGAACTCTGTATTTGCTCCTATGGGAAGCCACTTAATTTAAAGATGGGCTCGCATTTCTTTGTGGAGACTCCTAAGCTGTACCAAGCATGCCTTTCAGGATGAACAAATCATTTTACCTCCATCCATGGAGTCTCCATGGGGCATAACTTGAACTACCTATACCTCACAGTATTGTTGTCAAGATGAATGCTTTGTGAAGTTTAAATAAAAATCATTTTTATTATTACCATTGGTTTTCAGAAATTTAAACCTTCCTCCTTGTGCAAACAAAATGGTGGATGGAAAATGTGCTTGTGTGTTATTATTACTACCATTACTACCACTACTACTACTATTAGTGATAAAAACAAATAATGACAATTTCATTGAACTGAACTGATTGAATATGGGGGAGAACAGGTAGGGGGAAAGTGGACTGGATTTCAATGAGCAGGCCAAGTCTCAAGCCTGTCACTTATTATGTGTGTACTGTTAGGTCAGTCACTAGATATCTCCGAGATTCAGTTCTTCTTTTGCAAAATGGGAATAAAAGTTGCACTATCTATCTCACAAGGGTAGAATCAAAACTGTCAAGTGCTATCTCTCTACATGTAAATGGGATCTCTTAATCATGCTCTGGATTAGCCCTGGCATGAGCAGGATAGAACCACTGTGACACAGCAGCCACACTTGCTCCCATCCAGTCCCCATGATCCATGTGTCTCATCTCCTGTTTTGCTAACAGTCTGACTTATACAAAAGGGTAAATGCCCTTCAACAGTAAATATTCCGAGGAACAATAACACTGGTAGAAAAGTGGTATATTAGCAGAAGTCACATCTTGTTCTCAACTTTTAAGTACTGACTTCCCTCCGTGTCCTTGAAGAAGTCAGATAGTATTTGACTCAATTTCCTGAGACATTTCTCTATGGTAAAATGAAATTTTAAGGTCATTTCATTAGAGATGTATTGAAAAAGCCCTAAAGACAAATATTAGAAACTCAAAAATAACAAATATTCAGCTATATCAAAGTAGAGACTGTGGAACTAAAAGTAGTAAAAGGGTCTGAGAAAATAACTGATTTTTAAAAATTGACACCTTGGTAAATTTTATAACATGACAAAATGAACACTAAGCAAAAAATTAAAAAAAATTATAGAAACTAAAGCAAGAATTAATCCTGCTGACTTCAGGTATTTTAAGGGCTGTCTCATGGAAGAAGGACTAGACTCTCCAGTTGATTGCTGAAGACGGAATTAAACTGGGGAAACTGCAAAAAAGATATAGGCTTGAAGAGAAGACAAAGCTTCTTAATCCTTTGAGTTTTCTGAAGGTAGACAAGCTGCCTCTAAAGGCAATAGACTCCTTTTCCTCCTTTGACATCTGAAAGCAAAGGCTGCAGGATATCTTAATCACGAAGGCTGCAGAACAGCTTCCTTTGAGGCATAAGCTGGACCAGGTGGCCACTAAGGTCTTTTCTAACTTACATTTCTCTACTATAGGTTTCATATAGAAATGAATATGTTTTCCTTGAACTGTAAAGTATCCTTGGAGAGATCATAGCAGGCTTAGTTTTTAAAATCTTGGACAACCACATACATTTATGCAATGAAAAACTATTAATAATGAAAGAATTGTTTGTCAATTCAGAAAAATTTATTTCACAGTACTCTAGAAAGTGTACCTATTCACACTAACAGATGTTATATAAACTGTACTAAATGTACTTGGAAAATATCAGTAGTTCCTATAGCAACTTATTTGCCTGTTTTGATCATTCTCAATTTCATATGCAGTATCCTTTTACTGAACCAGCCATTACAGAGTACTTTAGAAAATAAGACTAATGTACTTTAAATGACATTGAGGTTGGAGAAGTAGACAGATACAGAGACGATGTTCTATTGGTATAAAGATAGGTTTTTTCACAAGAAAAGGACTACACTAGCAGAAGGTAGAAGACTCTCCCTCAGGAAATGAAATTACTCAGATCACTGTTGTCTACACCCTAAAACTAAATCATACTGACAAAAATCCTCTAAAGTTACTAATGGCTATGCTTTCAGGTATATCTAATGAAATATGAATACTGGGGATTGAGCGAGAAAAGGTATGTTTGGAAAGCCCCAGATCCTTTGTAAAGTTTCACAGCTATTTGCTCTATAGATACGGCCTGTCAGGTGTCTGATTTAGAAGAAGAAAACTAAATCTCCCTTCCCAAATAAAAGAATGGGGTTAACATTATTAATTCAAAAGATTCAATTATAAAAATAATAATAACTACATTTATATGGTGCTTTAAGGTTTGCAAAACAATTTCCACATTATCTCCTTTGATTCTTACAACAACCCTGTGAGGTAGGTGTTATTATTATTCCCATTTTGCAGTTGAAGAAACTGAGACACAAAGAACACTTGCCCAGGGTCACACAGCTAGTAAGTGTTTGAGCCAGGATTCAAATTCAAGTCTCCTGACTCTAAGTCCTAACTGGGGGTGGGGAACATGTGGCCCTTTGACTGATTAGGGCTGCACTTGAGGACCTATGTTGTCACATGTGACCTTGACCCCACAGGTACCCCACCTCCATATGCTCTATACAATGTATCATGTCTGCTTCTAGGGGATAGCATTAACTGGCAACTGTAAAAAATTCTTGACTATTCAAAACACTACTGAATGTAAATGTAGTAAGCAGAGTTATTAGTCAGTTCTTGCCCGATTTGCAATTGTGTTATTTTAATCAAAAGTTAATCAAGAGCATGAGAAAAACAACGAATCTGCGATGGGGATGGGCTCCTAGCATCCCAAAATGCAAGAGTACAGACAGAGTGGGGCTCTGTGTTGAAAGAATTTGACCACTCAAGCCTTCTTTCAATCCAAGTAGTAAGTTTATTAAGAAACTAGTTGGGTGGGTGAGATTCCTAGTGAGTCTGTGGTATTTGTGATGCCAATAACAGGCGGACCATATTCTAAGAATCTGAACAATTTAATAGGGATAAGATTGATATTTTATACAGAAATACTGTGGGAAGATAGTGGATAGCACTGGATAGCACTAAGTAATAATTATTTCAATGAAGTAGGGAACTCCTTTGACCAATAAAGAAATTGTTCTGAAGCTTACAATGTTATGGAGTTGCCTGAGGTATGGAGAAGTTAAATCATGCCAAATGTCCATGGAGTCAGTGGCATAAAAGGCAGGCCTTGAATTCAGGTCTTCCTGAATCCACAATCCACAATTCTACACCTTCATTCATTAAAAATAGATTTCTTGTACAAAAAAATTTTGGACCCAATTTGTAAACTGAGTTACAGTCCAAGTAGTTATTTTTCAGGCCAGAAAATGTCCTTTCAAGTAGATCTGAAAAACTGCCTTGTTCTAAAAAAAAGTGGCCTTTTAAGGAATGGAAAATGCTTGCCCTTTGTTGTCACTGAACAACAGAAAAAGGGATAAAACAATCACGTGTACTTGTGGTATATGTGTATGCTTGTAAACAGAACATTAATCTGACATTAACAAGGAAAGATGATATTTATGTCAGGGCATCATTAAATCATAGTATATTAAGAATAAAGAATTTAGGGGCAGCTAAGTAGCACAGCGAATAGAGCGCTGGCCCTGGAGTCAGGAGAACCTGAGTTCAAATCTGGCCTCAGACACTTGACACACTTACTAGCCTTGTGACCCTGGGCAAGTCACTTAACTCCAATTGCCCTGCCCTTCCCCCTCAAAAAAAAAAAAGAATAAAGATTTTAGCTCTGAAAGGGAAGTCAGAAACCATTCAATTCAACACTTTCCTTTTAGAGATGAGGAAACAGTCCAGAGAGATTATAACAATATTTACTTCAAAGAAACAAGGCACTGTGCTCAACTCTGGACATACAGGGAAAAAAAAAACTACCGAGCCATCACCCTCGAGGTGTTTACATTTTACTGAGAAAATACATGTACAAAGATAAGAAAATATAAGGTGATTTGTGGCAAGTACTAACAACTACCCTAATTCAGGCCTTCCTCACTCTTACCAGGATTACTGTAGTAGCCCCCAATTGCTCTTTCTTTCACTGCCTCCCCCTCTCCAGTCTATTGCTCACACAATGTCAAATATCTGTTCCTAAAACACAGGGGTGATCATTTCACTCCCTTCAAGAAGCTTCAGTAGCTACCTGTCACCTCTGAGCTCAATAATAAACTCCCCCGTTTGGCTTAAAGTCCTCACAATCTGGCTCCAGCCTATATTCCCAGACTTACTTCAATAAGACCAAATGTTTATTACGCATTTTCTTGGTGTCAGGCACTGTGCTAAATACTAACGATATAAAGAAAGGTAAAAACCAGTTCCTACTCTTAAGGAACACATGTTCCAATGCCAGAGACAGATAATTAACCAGGACTAAAGAAGATTATAGCATCTGTGAAGGTGATCTGAAAGTAGAAGAAATACGCAGCTGGGGAGGCCAGAAAAAGACCTCTTGCAGAAAGTGGGATTTGAGATGAATCCTGAACGACATCAGGAAAACTCAGAAGCAGAGGTAAGGAAGGAGCACAGGCATGGGCCCAGCTAGTGCAAAATCACAGAAGAGAGGATGAGGATGGAGAGCTCGGGAATAAGCATTTATTAAGTACTTTCTATGTATTGAGCTCTGTACTAAGCACTCTACAAATATCTCATTTGATCCTCACAGTGATCCTGGGAGGTAGGTGCTGTTATAATCTCCATTTTACAGAGAAGGAAACAGAGGCAGATAGAGGTTAAGTGATTTGCCCAGGGTCATACAGCTAGTAAATGTCAGAGACTGGATTTGAACTCAAGTCTTCCTCAAGGGAAGGAAGGAAGGAAGGAAGGAAGGGGGCCAGTTATGAAGAACATTAAATGTCCAACGAGGCAGTTTCTAATTGACTCCCTCCTTCATGCTTCACTCCAGACAAAACTGCCTGACCTGCTGTTCCTCACAGATGACGTCTGTCTTTCAATTCCACACCTTTGCAAAGGTTGGTCTTCAAATCTGGAAAGCTTTTTGCCTCTTGGAATAGCATCTCAGGAACTGCCTCCTCCTCCAGGAGGGTTTTTTTTTTTTTCAAATTTTATTATAGTTTGCATCATTCATTTCCGCAAGATTTTGAGTTACATATTTTCTCCCCCTCTTCCCCCCCCACCCCAAAACAGCCATCCCGGTGTGTCCCCCCTCCCCCAGTCTATTCTCTCTCCAGGAGGGTTTTTCTGCCTAAGTGGTCAGTGTTCTCCTCATCTCTCATGCTACATTTCTCCTAAGGAATGTGTGCTCCTTGACGGTGGGGACAATTTTGCTTTTCCTCTTTCTATATTAAACATAAAAGAGGCACTTGACAAAGGGGCAGTTAGGTGGTGTGATGGATAGAGCACAGAGCCTGAAGTCGGGAAGATCTCTCTTTGTGAATTCAAATCTGGCTTCAGATACTTACTAACTGGGTGACCTCGGGCAAGTCACTTAACCCTGTTTGTATCAGTTTCCTCATTTGTAAAATGAGCTGGAAAAAGAAATGTCAAATCACTCCAGCATCTTTGGCAAGGAAACCTCAAATGGGGTCATGGAGAGACAGATGCAACTGAAAACAGACTGAACAGCAAGGTACTTAACAAATGTTTACTTAATTTAATTCAACCTCTAAATCCCTGGAAGCATTTAGTAAATTTGATGCCCTGAGGATTGGAATCTGTGATGCATTTGAGTCCCTTAAATCCAATATCACAATAATTTTATATTATTAAAGTTATCTAGGAAACTGTATGTTATAAAATGTTTGTCAATTTGCCCAATCACAGGAATTTGAATTCACTAGTGCTTTTAACAATGGACATTTTTGTATTGGATAAGGGACTACAGCATTTTCTACCATCCCCAAATTTTAGTAGCTAAACATTTTTTCCTTTATTATTGACTAGTTTGAGCACCCTCAGGTGTATTTATATCATAACATCATTTTGGTTCTTAAAACACAATATAATTTTTCAACACAAAACCATAATAGAATGGCATTATTTTTTCTTTATATTTTCTTCAAGGGCCAGTCTAAAATGATATTACAGGAGACCCATGGGCTATCAATCCTCATGCTAGGTTATAGTAAAAACAATCATATTTTCTAAAGTCATTGATCAGAACATTATATATTCATCTAATACTGTTTAGAAGTTAAGGGAAAGTTAAGTCAGATGACTTTATTTTTTAATTAAAATACATCTGGAACTTAATTCAATTTATTGACAAGCACCTATGCTTTAGGCCCTATTCTAGGCACCAAAATAAAAAGTTGCCCTGTAGAAGTGTAAAGTCTAGACAAAATGTAGGCATATAGATAAGAGGAATCTTACTTATGGGACTCTATAATCATATATTCATATATATATAATCATAATCTATAATCATCAAATTTTAAAATACATATGCATGTATACATGAAATTATTTAATAAAGAACAAAAGCTTCATAGCTGAATAAATGGGCAAAAATTTACTTATGTCTGGATTATAATAATAATCAATAAGAAGGTAGGAGGAGTACTTGTAAGAGTTTTCAAAATTAAAAAAAAACTCAAGTATTTTAATACAAATAATATACAAGTTAAATTATACATATTTGCCAATTTTCTGGGTGGTGATTCTTGTTGGAAATCTTAGTTCCTTTGCCTTCTAGAATATCATATTCCAAGTCCTCTGATCCTTTAATGTAGAAAGTGCTAAATCTCACAGAATCCTGACTGTGACTTCATGATATCTGAATTGTTTCTGACTACTTGTAGTATTTTCTCCTTGACCTGGGAGCTCTCAAATTTAGCTATCATATTCCTGGGAGCTTTCATTTTGGGATCTCTTTTAGGAGGTGACTGGTAGATTCTTTTAATTTCTATTTTACCCGCTGGTTCTAGGATATCAGGGCAGTTTTTTTTTTTGATAATTTCTTGAAATATGACGTCTAGGTTCTTTTTTTTTAAATCATGGTTTTTCTAATCCTTTCTCTTTGATCTATTTTCCACATCAGCTGTTTTTCCAATGAGATAGTTCACATTTTCTTCTATTTTTAAAAAATTCTGTTGCCTTTGTTTTATTGTTTCTTGATGTTTCATGGGCTCATTAGCTTTCACTTGCCCAAAACTAGGTTTTAAGGAATTATTTTCTTCAGTGAACTTTTGTACCTCTTTTGACCAATTATGCTTCTTAAGGAGTTCTTATCTTCAGTGAATTTTTGTACTTCCTTTTCCATTTTGCCTTTTCTGCTTTTTAAGGAATCTTTTCTCAGTGAATTTTTTTTTTTTTACTCCTTTTATCATTAGGTCAATTCTGATTTTAAGGTGTTATTTTCTTCAGTATTTTCATCTCTTTCACCAAGCTATTAATTCTTGTAATTTTGTTGTATCATTTTTAGTTCTTTTCCCAATTTTTCCTCTCCCACTCTTATCTCTTTCCTTAGTTCTTCCAGGAATTCTTGTTGGTGGGGAGAAGGAAAGCAAATTCTCCTAAGCTTCAGGCTTTTTCAAGCTGCTGTTTTCAGAGCTAATTCTGGAGGTCTGTAAGTTTTTGTTTCTTTCAAGGTAAGTATGATCCACAGAGAGGTATAATTGCTGTTCTCTTGGTCTGTGCTCTGGTCCTTCCCCAAGAAGGGCCCTTGGTTCTCGGAAGCCAAAAGTCCTAGCACTCCTCTTGGCCTCTCCAATCATATGGATTATAATCCAACCATGGAGGTCATTCCCAAAGTTTATTACTCAAAGGGATGGAGGTTTTCCTTGCTTTCTTCTAACATCACCAAGGTACCACTGCAGCATTCTGGTTATCCATTTGTCATTTGATCTCATCACATTATCAACCCATTTCTTTCTGTCATGCAAGTCTTTTATCATACTCTTATTCTGAAGAAGTCAGAGTCCTTCACTGATTATCTGTTATAGCCTGTCTTGACCCTCTACTGCCCTCTATGTGATGTTTATCTTGTGCTCCTTAGTGGCATTGGTGTTCCAGGTCTTGCTGCCATACAGCAACACCAGTAAAACATCTATATCAAAAAGCTGGGGCTTCACTGTTATGAGAAGCTCGGGGTAAGTAAGAGTTTTGCAAGTTCTTCAAAGTAATACAGCTCACTCTCCTTTTCAACTGTGGGCCCAGCTCACTGTCCATTTGTACTGTCTATCCTAGCAGACATATTGCTGGACAAGCTCTATGATATAGTTAAAATCTGGACAACAAACATTCTCCATCCATTTGGTCTTTTCTGTGTGGATGGACAGGTCAAACTCCCTTCAGTGAGTACAGATAGCTTCCAAGATAGTCTGTGATGTTTTCAGGCTCAATGCAATCAGCACAGTCATCTAAAAACAAGAATACCTAAAGGACTTTTTTGTGCCATCCACAAAGAATCCCTTCTCAACTTGGACCCTGCACTGGATCTTCTCCATCACAACAGCAAATACTTTCGGCAGGCATCCATCTCCTTGTTGTGTGCCTTACCTGAAGTATATTACCAGAGCGTAACTGAGCAGAATTATTTCTGGTTTCAGACAGTGATTGAACAATGTTGATCTACAGATGGGAGAACCTTGTTGTAAAAGATCCTAGAAGGCAACACTTTATTCTATCAAGTTGAATGCTTTTTTTTTTTGTAATCAACACACAATAATCCCAATGGGATCTCCTACTCTCTTCATCTGTGAGACAGCAATGATGTGGTCTATTGCACCTGTTTAGTCAATTAGTTGTGTCCAGATCTTTATGATCCCATTTGGGATTTTTTTTGGCAGTTTGCCTTTTTCTTCTCCAGTTCATTTTACAGATGAGGGAACTGATGAGGCAAAAAGGGGAGAATAACTCGCTCAGGGTCACACAGCTAGTAAGTATTTAAGGCCAGACTTTAATTCAGGAATTCAGGAAACTGAGTCTTCCTGAGTCCAGGCCCAGCACTTTACCCCCTGTGCCACCTAGCTGCCCAATGTAGTCTACTGTTGACCATTATTTGTAAAAGTCTACTCCCTACTAAAAGTCAATTTCTTCATTATTTAGCTATAATATTTCTGGGAGCTTTCATTTTGGGATCTCTTCTAGGAGGTGATTCTTTTAATTCCTATTTTACCCGCTGGTTCTAGGCTATCAGGCCACTTTTTCTTGATAATTTCTTGAAATATGATGTCTAGGTTCTTTTTTTTTTAAATCATGGTTTTCCTAATCTTTTATCTTTGATCTTTTTTCCACATCAGTAATAAAATGAGGCAGCTGAAGGAGGCAATCTCTAAGGTATCTTCTAACATTTTATGTTCTAAAAGGTCCTTCAGCTCAGACATCCTTTGTTGAAAAGTAGCTTCTAAACCTAACAATCTATGTTCTGCAGACAAAGCTGATTGAAAGACATAATTTTGGACATAGCTGTTACTTTAGAGCAGCGGTTCTCAACCTGTGGGTTGCGACCCCTTTGGGGGTCGAATGACCCTTTCACAGGGGTCACCTAAGACCATCGGAAAACACCTATTTCCAATGGTCTTAGGAACTGAGACATCGCTCCCCTATCCGTCTCCAGATGGACCCACCCACATGCAGATATGCCCACATACGAGTATTAAAGGGTCACTGCATTAGGAAGGTTGAGAACCACTGCCTTAGAGCCAAAATCTAGCTTATTCATTGTAAAACTGTGCCTTATTTATATTTGATTCTCTCCTCTCACCTTAGTGTAGTATATATAGCATAGTGCTTAAAAGGATCTTACTGAATTAGGGAATGAATCTGTGGGTTTAAGCTTAATATCCAAGATAATTATTACCTACCTCATTAGAAGGTTATGAGAAAAGGACCTTAATCCTGGAAGCAAGATCTATTGAAACATTGAATACTGGTATTGAATGTTTATTGAACCAATCTATGACAATACACTTCTCTAATTTAATTAAATAATTAAATGGCATTAACTAGCTCTATAACCTGGAGCCAGTCATATAACTTCTCTAGGCCTCAGCTTCTAAAGACTAGAAATCAAATATTTTTTAAATTTTAATTTTAAATAAGGGTATTATTCTGAATGTTTCAAATTTGTAAGTGATCCCTAATGTTTTAAAATTCTATAAATTTAAATTCCAAATAATTCTGACCTCAGTTTTCAGCAATATTATTTTTTAATATTAACTCTTCCCCAAGGGGCATTGCTATGGAGATCTGGCAAATGGGAATGTTAGTATGTAGGTATTACTTATAGATATACAAATTTCTGGGGCTTTTGAAAGAACTTTTTTTCTGTCAATTAGAAAATCAATAAGTCAAGTAGTTGAGACCTGCACTGGTCCTCTAAACTTCCTGCTTTGTCAACAGATTGGGAGAAATGGAGGGGGCTGGGGACAGCGGCTTGGGCCCTGCCTCTTATCTGACAGATAGCAGGGAAACCAAAGTCTAGATTTCACAGCATGGCAGAGCACATGAGAAAACAGGGAGAAATGAGATTGGACCATCCAGCATCCCAGGGTTGGTGAAACTGCCAGAATCTAAACATAGCACCTACATTCCCCCTGCTTTCCCAGACAGCTGCCTAGGAAAACCTTCCCCTTTATGGGAGAGGCTGGGGTGATACACCTCTCTGCCTTGCCATCAGAGGCCCTCCTCTGCTATATGAAATTGTTAATAAAGTATATGGTCATTCCCTAGGGTTTGTATCCAAGCTTGTCAGTGCAAAGTTAGGGACTGAGAGAAGAGGAAGGCAGCCTGAGGAGGACAGGCCATGTTCCTCAGCTAAGGCGGGGGTGGAGGTGAGCCAGAGAATTTCTGCCATTCTAGTTATCTCTAGAATCTCCATGTTCCTAGACCTCTTTTGAACCTGGAGGAAGATTTTATTAAAAAGTGAGAGAGTAGGAGGAATCATGCTGAATTGAGTTGCCAGACAAAGCCCCACCTGGCTACAAAATCATTTCTTTTTCAGTTCCTTCTTACTAAAACCACACTGGTTCTGAAATGATAAAAATCACTAAACTGTGAAAATCATGAATGTGAATCAGATGGAGAAATAAGGCAGATTGAAAGGATAAGGGACCCTCAGAATCCAAGCTTAGAAATCACACATATTCGGCACACTTGCGCCCTCTGCTGGAGGTGACTATCTAAGAGAACGTCCAGCCTGACTCCTTGTTCACAGGTCCACTTCTGATTCTCATTTTTGTGGCGCTGTTATCTCTAAAGAACTTGTGTTTAATATTTCTCCCTTTCTGCATTTGACGATGCTGAGGCCTCTATGTCAATAAAAGTCACCTAAATTTGTTCTGTATTCATTAGATTTTTTTAGTCCACAGCAAATAAAGTTCTGACGATGTGATAATGAACATTAAACATCAAGACACAGTAAAGCTCCAGCTGGAATCTCAATTGGCTGGAAATCTGCTCAGTTTTCTGCTTTTAGGAAAACAGGCAAATGACAACAAATCATGTAACATGACAGAAAGACCGACAGCCTTGGAGTCGGGGGATCTGGCTTCTCCACTTGTCTCCACTGTTTATTAGGTTGGAAACCAGAGGCAATTTACTTTACCCTTATGACACTGTTGCCTTAAATGTAATGGAGATAAAAATATTTGTAATACCTCCTTCTCTGGGACTCAATTTCCTCACCTATGAAAGAAGAGGGGACGGTGGACGAGATGACAGGTGCAGTCCGTGCTAGGCCTATCATTCTAAGACTCAATGATTCCCAGATCATATGAGATATCTAAACAGTGACCTCCTTCTAAGCACTGCATTATGGAAAGAGGCTTGGATTTATAATCAGAGGACCTGAGTTTGAATCCTGGTCTGGTCACTTACTTTCTTAGGAGAACTTAATCTTGGGATTAATTCTTGGGAGTCACTTAATTTCCATGGGCCTCAGTTCCTCATCTGTAAAACAAGGAGGTTGGACTACATGGTCTTTGAGTTTCCTTCCAACTCTTCCTGACTATCCACTCTCTAACACTTTCTTCCCCCTCAACACCCTTTCTTATGGTCCCTGCTTATTATATTTCTACCCCTAAACTCCCCCCGCAATTCTCCTTTGCCCAGTTCAAATAAAAATGAGGTTCCCTAGATACCAACAACCTTTCCTTCTTCTCCTTCTATTTGATTCTCTCCTTCTGTGGCACAATAATTATAAGAACTATTATGATCCTCCCTCCTCCTCCCCTAGGGACTCTGGTTCTTTGAACACACAACTTGTGAGCTTGTCTCTCTTTCCTTGTTGACTTTTAAAGAAGCTGGGATTCTCAAGGTACCACAGTGCCCTGCCCCTCCTTGATCATCATTTACCTCTTTAAAATTGCCCAAATTGGTTTACTTTTGTAGTTTGTTTTTTTTTTAATTGTTGTTATCTTGTTTTTTGCATTTCCCTTCCAATCAATCAACAAACATTTATTAAGCACTTTCTCTATGGCAGGTACAGATCATGTGGCTAAGGATGAGGGATAAAAAGAAACAGATTCTATTCAGGTCTTTTCTTCTCCTTTATGATTTCCTGAAATACAAGACACTAGGTTTTCCCCTTAGCTTTTCTGGGATTCTGATGATTCTCGAATTTATTTTCGGAAGGTTTAAAAATTTTTATTTTTAACTTAGTCATAAAAAAAGAGCATCTTCATATACACCATAAAACACAAAAAGAAGACTGCATAGAAAAGTGAGATTCTTGAATTTTATCTCCACACCCTTTCTCTTAGGATACATGTTACCAATAGTAGGTATATCATGTGCTCTTCCAATTTTGTTGCCTTTTGACTTTGCTCTATTTCTTTAATTTACTTCCTCCATTCCTTTTTTTTTTTACAGTATATCATCTTTTACTAAAATTTCCTGACTTTTTTTGTAAGTTATGTATTCTCTTTAAAATTTTTCTTTTTCTGTTCCTTCCTCTTAGTCTCTCTCCCTTCCTACCAAATTCAATACTGACCATAAAAGTTTTAACCTACTCCATTTTTCCAGCATGGGCTGGTTTGCCCCTCCTGCCTGGTGACCTTCCTCTCCCATGATCTTACCATACTTGTGTCAGACTAAGCTCAGATGCTGAGCTGACTTTAACCCTACAGAACTCCCAAACTCAAAGAACTGACCAGCCTCAGCTTTCCACAGTGGCAGGGATGACAGTTTTTCATCCAAAGCTCAAACTTTATTCTATATCTCTTTTTTCAGTCTTTGTGGTCAATTGATTCTCCTTTTCAGGCCTCTACTTGTAATTATTACAGAATTATTCTCTCTTAGAATTTTCTCCTGAGATTCTCTTAACCTATAGTATTTCTTCTTAGTTTTGCTACACTTCTTAATCTGTTGCTGCTTTTATCTCTGTAGAGCTTTAACTTCTAAAATTTCCTCTGTTGAAAAAAGGAGTACTCTGAGTGATTGCTAAGGGATGACTTTCGGGCGTGGATAGTGAAGGTTTGACCCAATTGCTGTGACTTCTAAACTTCTCTTGACTACAGAGGCAGCTAGATAGCACAGAGCATAGAATGTTGGACTTGTAGTCAACAAGACCTGTGTTCAAATCCTGCCTCAAATTCTTGGGTAAGAAAAAAAACCCAAGTTTTCCTGTCTATAATACGGGGATAAAAAATACCCAGCTCCCTTCCAGGGTCCCTATGAGGATCAAATAACTTAGGTAAAGTGCTTTGTAAACCTTAAAGTAGCACATAAAAGAGTAGTAGTAGGAGGAGGAGGAATGGTGGTAGTAGTAGTAGTCATAACTGGTAGGGTCCTCATTGCCCTTAATGTGGAGTTCATACTAGGAGTGTACCTGGGGACCCATGATCAGCCAAACAGAGACCTCAGCCCACTGGTCTCAAGTACTGAAGATGGAATAGGTAGCTGAGAATATGGTCTTTTGTTGTCCCTCTCACAGAGATTATCTGTAACGGTTTTTTGTTCTCTTAGTTATTTTTCTTTTGTTTCAATGGGTGTGTTTCTGATGTTTTTGAGGTGGTGATGGGGAGAGCAGGCCTTGGCCAGAACTAGTACTTGGAAAAATTCCTGGAAATAGCCCCCAGAATTTCTCAAAGCTCCATTTGATTATGGTACTCTTCTTAAAAATATTCAATAGCTCCCCACTCCCATGTTTTGGAAGTCCACATTCCTGAGCTTGGCATCTAGACTCCCAGAAAATTAAAAGCAGAAGGAGCCTTAGAGATTGTCTGACCTAAGTCCTTTGTTTTTCAGATGCAGAAACTGAGACTTAAAGTGGTGAATAAAAACAGTGACAAAGAGAAGGTGCATGGAACTGTGGAAGGAACACTGGATTTGTAGTCAAAGGATTAAGTTCAAATCCTGACTTGGTTACTTACAGACCACTTGTGTGACACTGGGCAAGGTAATCAACTTCCCTAGGTTTTGGTTTCCTCACCTATAAAAGCGAGAAGGTTGTATTATATTATCTTTGAGGACTCTTCTAGCTCTAAATGTAAATTCGGAATTAAAATTTAAATATTGTTTTCAGCTTTACAAAGTGCTTTCTTTACAATGACCCAGTGAGGTGAGTAGTGTGATTATAGTTCTTTACATTTTAGAGATAAAGAGTGTCAGAAAAGTGCTGGACCAGAGGTGGGGAGCCCACAGCTTCCAGGAATAGGGTTCCCTGCCCCACCCTATACCCCACCTCACGTCCCTCCCAGCTATTTTCTGATCCTTCCTGCAGGCTTCTTCCTAAGCAAAACAGAGAGAGGAAGAGAATGACACATTTTTTTAAGCTGTAAAGGGTTTCAGATATCATGTTTCTCAACTCTCTAAAATTTAATAGATGAAGAAACTGAGGCCCTAAGGAAGAAAAAAAAAACATGACTTGCTAAACAGCCAACAGAAAACAAAAAACAATGACCCTGATTACTGGTCCAGGGTTTTTTCTACCACACTCTCCTACACGTGTAGGAGAAATGGGAAGGAAAAGAACACTGGAATTGTTCCAGGTAGGAGACAAGTTATTTAGGCCGGGTGGAGGGAGGAGCTGGAAAGGGCAGTTTGTACTATTAAAAATGGAGTTAAGTTTGAGAGGGAGAAAAGATAAAATGCTTGTTAATTGGTAAAAATAAAGGTTCAGAAAAAACCAATATTTTGTACCTCACCATCAAGCCCTCCCTGTCTCCATTGTACAGGCTCAAGTGGAACAAAGAACCTTGTGAGTGCTGAGGAAAGGAGTCACCTTCCTTTGGCCTCCGTCTAAGTTTGGGCAGACTGGCTTTGGAAGGAAAGCAAATGAAAGGGGCTAATCACTTTGCACAATAGCTATTCACTAGGCTACTCCTGGGGATTCCCTTCCCCAATGCAGATTTTAATCTCTCTCTATTGGACAGATTGTCTTCTGAAGTTACTGGGGCTGAAAACTTTCCTTAGCTGGTCACCAGCCTTCTGGGTATGGAGGGCCTTCTCTGCACTGAGCTCTGTTGGTCTGCCTATCATCAAGCTGGTGTTTAGAACATTTCTGTCCTCCTCAAACACGGCCTTCAAGACCCCTTGATCACTTACATACCATGATGAGGCCCTGGAGGACTTCAGGGGAGTCATAAAAGAGATATGTTATTGAAAGCACACAAATCAAAGTTATCATAATCTTAATCACACTGCACTGAGGAAACCTGCTCTTCAGAGGATCCTGTTGTGGCATGAATGTGCTGATACTCCAAGCACCGAATCACTCCTTAATGTTTCTGTCTTGTGAAACTGTATTGTTACATATTGATTCTGATGAAAAAGTAGCATATGAAGACTCAAATGGATGTGTTCTTATCAATGTGGATGTTATCCCCACCATAGAGGGTCTGTCTGCTGTGGGGCTATCTCATTTTCTCCAGACATCACAAGGACACCAGTGAAATTCAAAACAATTCACTATTCCTCAATTGACTGACTAGATCTTTTTTTTTTCAATATATCTTTTATACTAACCCATACAGGAAAATATAAGTAGATGAAGATTGTCTGTTGCCCAGATACCACAGGAGGTCATGGAGGGGTATCTGCTGGGTGTCAATATGCTGGATATAAAGACAGAACATGAAGAACTTTATTTTTACCAATTAACAAACATATACTTCTAGCTGCTCTCCCTGCCTCGAGTCTCTCCCTTCTACTCCAGGGTCGAATGAATCTTCCTAAAGTACAGGTCTGAGCACTTCACACACTCTCCCCCCCCCCCCCCCCCCATTCAACAAACTCCAATAGCTCCCTATTACTTTCAGGATCAAATATAAAATCCTCAAATTGGCTTTTTAAGCCTTTCCTAACCTGGCCCTTTTTTACCTTTCCAAGTCTTCTTACACCTTGTTCCCTTCCATGTACTCTACAGTTCAGTGACATGGACATTCTTGCTGTTATTTCTTGACCAAGACACTCAGATTTTCTGTCTGCACAGTCGCTGGCTGACCTCTGATTCTGGAATGCTGTCATCTCTTATTTCTACTTCCTGGCTTCCCTGAAGTCGCAGCTAAAATCCTTCATTCTGCAAGTGCCTTCCCTCTGAGATTAAATCCAATGAGTCCTGTCGATACATCTTTTTAATACATAATTGTTCCCCCATTAGACTGTGAGCTCCTTGATACCAAGGATTGTTTTTGTCTTTCTTTGTATCTCTAGGGCTTAGCATAGTACCTGGCATGCAGTAGGCTCTTACATAGCGCTTACTGACTTGATATATCCTTGATGTGAGAAACTGTGCTTATTCTGTTAGCCAAACCTCCCCCAGCTTTTGTTTGTACTTTGCAAACTCATTTCACTGACTTACTATTCATGTTACCTATGATGTAGAGAAACAGCACTCCCTCCTCACTTCAAATGTCTTAGACTTCAAAGATTAGCTCCTAGGTCACTAGTTCCACACAGAACTTAGAGAGCATTGTAAGTTTTACATAGTAACACTTTCTATATGACAACCGCAAGGCAGACAGTGAAATGAATATCCATATTACACAGGAGGAAACTAAGTCTCAGAAAAGATAAAGTGATTTATCCAAGGTCACAAAGGTTGAGCATTCTTTCCAAGCTGATGAAAATGGGAATTATAAGATCTGAGTTCTAATCCTAACTCTGCAAACAAGTTTTGGGGTGACTTTGAACAAAGTGCTTCCCCTCTCTAGGTCTCAGCTTTGTTTTGTTTGTCAGGGGGTGGGGATGGGGGAGCCTTAGGTTTCTATTATGAATCTAATTTATAAATAATTTTAAAACTATTTACACATGATTCCAAGTATGACTAAACTGTACTTCTCCAGTGGGATATATTCACTTACCCATTGTCCAAGCCATTCTGTCCGAGCTTCTTTCCTATGTCACCAACCATGATGCCTGGCATTGGAAGGAGTGTCTTTGGATCTCGTATCTATTTATGCCCATAAAAAGCAATGAGAAAAATACAAGTTACAATCATGCAAAAACTAAATTGTAAAGTAAATATATAAATACCTACAACAAATATAGATGACCAGCAGATGGCAATAGATACTTGTTGATTGATGGTTTAGTAGTTAGTGGAAAGACAGTGTTTCTATGACATGAAAATATGGTTACTATTTTTGTATGGAGGAAAAAAAGAATTTTGGGTTGTATATATCTCAGTCCTAAGTTTCTTTCTGCAAATATTCTACAGTTTTTGATAAGCAGACTTACCTTAAAAGGTAAACATAAAGACATTTATTTAAAAGCAGGTATGAAGATTCAGTTCTCTCTACAAACTTTTAAAATTAGTATTACAATGTAATTGATTTCATTAAACTTATCATATGGTGAACTTAAAATTCTGGTTACAAAAGCTTTAGATTTAACTAGATTTAACGTTCTCTGCAGAAATATCCATATCATTAGTCTCTTCAAATATAACTGAAGAGAAGAAATGAAATTTGGAGGTCAAGTTGGTAAAAACACGCCTCTGGGAAGGAGGCAAATTAACAACCAGAAAACCCAAATGTTACGGTTCGCTTCTGCCATGAAGGCGACTGAGAACGACAGTCACTGGAACTTGAAAAGCGACAACGGAGAGAAAAGTGTCAACTCAATGCCAAGTTCTTGCAAACCGAAGGGGCTGCACCAAATACACTCCATTGACCCCCCCCTTCCCACCAGTGCCCCATCAGCCCAGAAGAGCCTTGTACAGGCAGGGTCTATTGCTAACAGTCAGACCCCTTCTCCAGGACCCCCATCACCAGGCCTGAGAAAGTGGGGCATTATCCCTCCTAATGACTGGATTTGGAGGACTCCCTGTTTAAGAAGCTATGGTCTTTTTGTGGAAGAAAAACCTCGAGCCACTAAAATTGCTAAGAAACAATAGCTAAGCCTTACTTTACTAATTGCCTAGGAACCTGATTTGGAGATCTCTTCACCCGGAACCTATCACCACACGTGAACTCACTGCCTGCTTTGCTCTGCTTCACTGAATTGTGTGATATGACCACTAAGCATATAGACTCCAAGTCTTATACAACAAGGACCTCAGAGAGCACCAAAGCCCTGGACATGAGGACCAATCAGAGCCAACTGTACATTCCACATTCAGGCTATTTTCTGTGCTTGCAGCACCCCGACTCATCTCGGGATGAGACAAAGGAACTAGCAACAATGTGCGTTCAGTGAGGTCCCTGGGGGTGTGATCACTAGGTCTTTGTCTAACCCAGACACTAGTCCCAACCTCCTTGCTGGCTCAATACTTTCTTCCCTGGTATGTGAAGAAGTACAAGTCAGACCAATTCCTATAATTAAGTCTTGATCTACTGAGGCAAAAACCCCCTTTATCCTAACTTTCCTGCTCTTTTATTCCCATTGATTACAGTCTTCAATCTCAGAGCCCACCATCTTGTGTCCTCTGATACTCTTGCTACATTCTGAATAAACTTCCCTTTCCTCCAGAAGGCATTACATTGCTGGCCACCCTCTCTGGTAATGGGTGTTCCTCTCATGCTCCTAACACAGTAGGCCAAGAGGAGAACTGGGCCTACTCTTTGCCCCTAACTGCCATTTCCAGATTATTCATTTGTCATCGTCACTAGCAAGCTCTCCTCCTTCACTGACCCAGTCCACATTCATCTTATAGTCATCCATAGGCCACAGCCCCTGCTCTCATGCTTCAACATAAATTCTGATTCCCCCCAAGCACCCTCACCTCCTAGTTCATTAACCTCATCAACTCCCTTGACCTATATATACCCTCTCTCCACTTTAGTAACTCACAGAAACAGTCCTGTCTTAGATGTTACAATCACCCATCATAATACTACCTGCATGATCCAGAATTCTAACATTTATTCCTCTAATCATGGCTTCCTACCTTTCCATGTCCCCCTACCACCCGTTTCCTAGCCCTCTCATCTTCTCATTCTCATCATAACTTTTGAACTTACCACCTCTCCCTATTCTCCTGGTCCCCCATCCCTCCCCAGATTTCCCCTTCCTCCCTTCAGTTTCAATCCTGCAGTCCAACTTTGAACTCTTCTCTATCCTGGAATCCCTTTTCTGTATATCTGGGGTAGATTATTAATAGATGGTTAGTAAACATCTAGATAGAGAAGTGGTGATTACCAAGAACCTACATGGTTTTATCAAGAACAGGTTAAGTCAGACTAACTTCAATTCCTTTTTGACTGGAATAGCAGGTTGGGGAATGCTAGTAGAGGAGAGGAATGCTGTGGATGTAGTTTACTTAAATTTAGCAAAGCTTTTGATAAAGGATTTATACTATTCTTGTGGAAAAGACAGAGAGATATAGACAAAATGATAATACAACCAAATGGATACAGAACTGGTTGAATGGCAAGACTCAAGGACAGTTAACTGTTAATGGCACAATGTCAACATGGGAGGTATCTAGCAGAGTACCCCCAAGTACTTGTGACTGATTGTATGCTGTTTAACATTTCTATCACTGACCTAAGTAAGAAACATAGGTGGTATGCTCACATTTTCAGATGACATAAAGCTGATAGAAATACCTAATACACTTGATTAAAGAGTCAAGATCCAAAGGGCTTTGGAGAGGCTTGAGCTCTGGGCTTAATCTGATAGGATGAAATTCAATAGGAACAAATTTAAAGTCTTTCACTTGGGTACAAAAAAAATAGGGAAGCATAGTTTGTAGTAGTTATTCTGAAAAATATCTAGGAGTGGAGGTTTAGTGGACTGCGAGCTCCATATGAACCAGCTGGGTGATTTGGCAGCCAAAAATGCTCATTAGATCTTGAGTTGCAATGAGAGGCCTAGCTTAAAGGAAGAAGGAAGTAACTATCACCATAATCTGTCTTCATCAGACCCTATCTATCTGGAGTACTTTGTTCAGTTCTGGGCACCACAGTTTCAGAAGGATATTGATTAGCTGGAGTGTCCAGAGGAGTGACATCAGGATCACAAGGTTATGTTGTTTTGAGTCAGTAATAGATAATACTTATTGGAACGTGTTCAAATTATGAATTTGCCACTTACCAATAATGTAACTCTAGGTAATAATCTTGAGACCTTTCTGAGCCTCAACTTCATTATATGTGAAGAGGGGAGTATAATACCTTTCATACCTATCTCAAAGTTAAAATCAAATGGATAACAGATGTGTATTCTGTAACCACAGGACTTTGGAAATGTGAGCTATCACTTCAAGAATTAGAGTTATTTCTAGCTGTGAAAGTCTACGGTTTTCCAAAATGAGAAAAGTGCCCAAATAATAAATTGGAAAAGGATATGAAAAAGAAGTTTTCAGAAAAAAAAATCCAAGTTCTCAAGAGTCACATAAAAATGTTCCCGATCACCAATAGAGAAATATGAGTTAAACAACTTTGAAGTTCTGTCTCACAGTCAGATTGGCAAAGTGGACAAAAAAAGGAAAATGACAAATATTGGAGTGATTGTGGGGAAACAGGTACCCTAAAGGACTGCTGGTAGATCTGAACTGGGCTGACTATTATGGAAAACAATTTGGAACTATGCCCCCAAAGTTACTAAACTAGTGATAGAATACTGTTATCCTATAATAAATGACAAGCAGGATGGTTTCAGAAAAACCTGGGAAGACATATATGAACTGATGCAAAGTGAAATGAGTAGAACCAGGAGAACATTTTATATAGTAACAGCAATATTGTATGATGGTCGACTGTGAAAGACATAACTACTCTGATCAATATAATGATCTAACAAAATTCCAAAAGACCCATGATGAAAAATGCTATCTACCCCACCTCCAGAGAGAATCGATGGAGATGAAATGCAGATTGAAATAAAATTTTTCACTTTTTTTTTTAGTAACATGGGATTGAAGGGAGAGAATTTGAAATTCAAAAAATGTTAAATGAATATTAAAAATAAGTAATAAATTTTTTAAAGTTACTACACTACATATATACACTTTGACCAGTGATACCACTACTAGATCTATATCCCAAAGAGATCAAGAAAGTATAAAAGGACCCATTTGTACAAAAATATTCATAGCAGTTCTTTCTGTGGTGGCAAAGAGCCAGAAACTAAGGGGCACCTGGTCAAATGGGGAATGGCTAAATAAATTATTGCATATAAACATAATGGAATGAAATGGAATGAATGCGACAGTTTCAGAGAAACCTAGAAAGACTTGTATGAACTGACGCAAAATGAAACAAGCAGAACTAGGAGAACAATTTATACATTAACTACGACAACATAAAGACAAAGAACCTTGAAGGTTTTTAAGGACTCTGAGGTAATGATCAACTGGGATTCTAGAGGACTGATGATGAAGCCTGCGGGCCACCTCCTGACAGAGGTATGATAGACGCAGGGTGCATATTGAAACATATTTTTTTTTGGAAGCGGCCAATATGGAAATTAATTTTGCATGAATTTGCCACTTACCAGTTATGTAACTCTAGATAATTCTTTTGACCTTTGCATATTGTTAAAAGTTTTTTGTTTGTTTCTTTGTTTCTTGTTTGGTTTTTCCCCCTACAGTGGAGGAAAAGGTAAAGGTAGGAGGGAGGGGAATATTTTTATTCATTGAAAAAAATTAGAAAAATATAAATAATACAGTCTTACTTGTACAACAAAGGAATGCAATCCATGGCACTGGCCTTCTGGGGTATATAACTGGGCATATACAATAGCATGAGTGGCGTTCTTTCCCATATTACCAATCCAAAATTTAGAAGCTTCAAAATCAGGAGAATTGATGATGAACTCCTACACAGTACAAAAAGGACTAGTAAGGAAACTGAACATATATTGTTGGGATTTTTTTCCCTTTTAAATGCATTATTTCACAATGTTTTGCCGATAAGGTCAAATGACCTAGTAATACTTTTCGCAAAATGTTTAAAATGACTACATATTTATGAGTGGCACACATCTGGGGTCATTAATTGTATTGCTAATATGGCCCTGGCCTTGAAATAACATCTTTCTGCAACACTGAAATCTTTTGTACTGTTGTTGGCTATTGGGAAAATCTTAAAGAGAAGTTTACTTCAAAAGATAATAAAGCTGGAGGTCAACATACACTTTTTTTCTTGCTCCCCCAACATATATACACCATTACTAAAAATTCCCTCCAAAATACCCATACTTGTGAACAGATTTTGATTCCCGAATATATTCTATTTCCTAATTACTTATTTCTCTTCATGATGCACTAATACATCTATATTATTTGCATGTATATTTATTAATGTAAGTTCTTAACATAATTTTGACCTTAAAAGCATTAAATTAATACCCACTAGACATTTTTTTATTATTAACCTAAAGAGCCATGTAGTAACACTAACCTGAGTAGTGGGATCATATTGGGCAGTTGTTCGAATGGCTTTGGTATTGCTCCCATGACTTACTTCAGTCAGAGCAAAACATCCAAAAATCTGAATATTCAAGCACAAGGTCAGTGAAGAATGAACATATTTCCTTCTCATCTCAATTCAATACAACAAAAACATATTGAGTTCTTATTACATTCAAGTCTCTACATCCCAAACTGGGAATATAAAAAAGGGAAAGACAGGGTTTCTGCTTCCTGGAGTTTATGATCTAATATGTGAAGTAAGGCATGAACACAAATAGCTACATGATAACTATATGATATAACATAAAAATTGCATAAAAGAAATGTGGAGGGCTCCTCCTCAGTTCAAAGAAGGTAGGAAAAAACTCTTGTAGCTGTTGGGGTAACAACAATTAGAGAAAGCTGATATTTTTGGTGGATCCTTGAAGGACACAACAGGAATTGATCAGATGGAGCTTGACAGGTGCGGGGAAAATCCATCACTTTCTTTTCCACTAAGGACATCTGTCAGAAGTCCGGAAAACCGTCCCATTACAATTAACTTGTAATTAGTAAAATTCTTTCCCTGGAATGAAATTGTATTCTAAGGGGCACTTCTACAAGTCACTGTTGGTTAGCCTGAAGCTATTAATGAAACACTGATACCCAATCTCTCTGGAACAAACTGGCAAATAAAAAGAGGTGTTCCGAACATCACAAAAATATTGCATAGTCACCAGAATACCACACTTGAAGCTAGGAAGACCATGGGTTGGAATCCACCTGGAAGGAGGGGTACTCACACTGTGGATATCACAGTTCTTTCTGAGCAGAACAGGAGAAAGAGGGACAGTTTTAGATTTCTCTTCCACTAAACTTTATAACATTCACAGAGTAGTCATTGAGGAAGTGCTTTGTCAGAGAACACTGGAATTTTATCCCTTTAGAGGATAGGTAAAGTAGTTTGAGGCCCAAAATGACAGAACCAAAATGGCAGAAAGAGCTAACCATTCATTCCCACAACATGTAGTCTAAACATTCTTATCTATTTTCTTCCCCTTTTTAGAATTTTCAGTGAAAAAGAGAACAAAAGAAAATGAATTTAAGCTGTCGCTTAAGTTTAAAATTACCTCCATGTTTAAGGTTTTCTGAATAAAATGCGTATGTCTTGGAGAGCCAGAATTCTGAATAGCAGAAGCAAAAACCTGAAAACATAATATTGACAATTAAATACCCAATTGTCGAACTGTATCCTAGTTCTGCCACAGAGTATCCTAAGTGATCTCTGCCAAGTCTTTTCTTTTCTCGTGGCCTTAGCTTCCTCATATGCAAATTGAGAAGACTGGATCAGATGATTAGAGTTGTATTTTTTCCATCTCTGAAATTCTATGATCCTTTTCCTATGATTCCTATGTTCCTACAATACTTACCCAAGAACCTGAATATATATTAGTGATAAAACATTATCTCTGACCTGAAAAAAATGATTTGTAAGACAGAATTCAAATTGAATTTTTAAAACCTGAAAAGGATTATGGGTGGGTAGGGAGGAAAAAAACCAATAAAATAATGTAAAACTAGAATGAGTTATTTCAGAAACGTAAAGGCTTGCACCTGTTTCCATGAAATCTTTCATGCCATCAGACAAAAGGAGGAATATGTAGACACTTTGATTTACTTTTGTTTCTTTGATTTGTGAAAATTAAAGAATATAAGAAGCCAAACATGAGTAATAATCTTAAAGAATGGAAAACAAGTACCCTTTTAGGACCATGGCTTTCATAGAGGTGGAATGAAAAGAGTGCTGGATACATCAGGAAACACAGGTTAGAATCTCTACATGCACTAGCTATGTGATCATCGACAAGTTCTGTAAGCTCTCAGTTCACTTTACCTTGTCTATAAAATAGAGATGATAATAAGAGGTGCCATATCTGCCTTACAAACCTTTTGTTGAAAGCACTCTCACCTTAAAGCATTCTATACTGCAAAGGTGAATGGCTATTATTATTCCTCTGATAAAGTTCTAGTCTGGTGCCCCCTTGTTGCCCTGGATTCTCAAAAGCCATGTCAGTGGAGACAAGTCTGATAGGGTCTAGCCAGATAGAAAGGCTTTTAGTGAGTTCAAGGACTACCCTAAAAAGGCCAGACAGACTTTTCACTAGAAGGTGGCCATGGAGACCTATCATCATCATCATCACCATCATCATCATCATCATCATCATCATCACCATCATCATCATCATCACCATCACCATCATCATCCCACTATAATTTATTGAAATTTTTGTATATACAAATTTAATAATGCATTTGTGTAGTACTGCATATATTAGGAGTGGGATAAATGATATTCCTTTCAAAAGCACCAGCTCTGCTCATATTTACTAATTCCATCTCCCAGTTTCTTTTATAGTTTCCCATATTAAAAAAAAATCCTCTCGAACAAAAGGTATCCATAAAATATTCCCATAAGAACCTAAGTAAATGGCTATAAAAAGCAAAGGTAGTGCTTTTAATTCTACATTACAAGTTTCTTTTTTTATTTAAGAAAAAATCTTAAATGTTAATAAATTTTTCAATTCTTTTAGACATTGTATTTTAGGACCTATATCAGAATAGGTCTCCATGAGTCTTTAAAATGGAAAAGCTTATGTTATTGTTATTATTCTCCCCTTTACAAGGAAAATAAAGTGTACTTACATATGTATTTAAAAAATATTTGGCAGATAAGGACCAATCATACATCCCTAGGCAATTAATCAGCATAAAAATTTTTAGCGGGTTCTTCATCATCTCTTGTATAGAAAGAAAGTCATATTCAAAAAGCCTTTTACAGCGCAGAAAGTTTAGTTCACGATACTTCTCAATAGGCAATTCTTCTTCAGGGTGATGAGCAAAGAGGGGATCATTTTCAAAGGCTGAGAAGATTCTTTTCTTGAATAGAAAAAAAACAGTACTAAATACCAAAAAAAAAAAAAAAAATCATAGGCAAAAGTACTGAATCCCACTATTAATCTTCATGTTTGTTCAGGTTTGGAGTTTCTGACAAGCCCAGGTATAGCAGGAGAGTTGTTAGCATTCTAGATTTGATCTGTTGTTTTATACCAAGAAAATAAAGGTTGCTTCTGGGTCCTGGCAGTCCTGCCAAGCCCAAATAAGCATCACTCACAATTCCTATAGGGCTTAGGTACATCACTAAGTACATGGAGAACAAAACACAGGAACTTTCTGATAGAAGGATTCCAAGGCATGATAAAAACCAAAGTACCTCAGAGTTAAAAGGAACCTCAAAAGTAATATAATCCACCATATTATCAAGAATTCCTTCTACAATATCATTAACAAGAGGGAAGCCTGCTACTTCCCAAGGCAACCTATCCTCCTTTTTGATCCCTCTAATTTCTAGTTTTTCTTATGATGAGCTGAAATCCACTCCCATACAAATCTTACTCCTTGCTTTCAGTTAGTTGTTCTCTGGCCTTCTTGCACATGGCAATCCTTTAAATTATAGAAGCCAGCTATATCTTGTCTCTCATGTCTTCTCTCCTTTAGGCTAAATACTTTCAGTTCCTTTACTCAATCTTCCTATGTTAAAATCATGATGCTATTCCCCATTCTGGGTGTCCTCTCTGTTCATGTCCAGGTTTGTCAACACTCTTCCAAAAATGCAAGGCCAAGAACCTCCACAATATCTCAGATGTAGCCTGGCCAGGACAGAGGACAGTTAGACTATCACCTCTTGGGATACTTCTTACTTTCAATAAATTGGATTTTTATGCTGGTTAATTGAAAGATATTCAGAACACACTGCCATAGTTTCTAATGTCATCAAAATGGATTCTTCAGTTATTAAAAATATAGTCTTCTTTTGCTCAAATTTAAATTGCAAAATGTCATAACACATGATCTCTAAATGTCATGAAGTCAGACTTGTGATCCTAGGCCTGTCTAGTTAAAAACTCACTCATACTTTAAGTTAGCAACATTAAGATATAATTCAAATCCTATCATTTACTAATTGTGGTGAATTGGAAAGAAGATTTGAAACTGAAGTATATCATGCTGTAAAGGAGTAGGTCATACCTACTCCATTCCTAGGTGGAAGCAACACTAACTTTGCCATCAAAAGACCTCAGTTTAAGTCTTAATTCTATCACTTATTCATTAGATAACCTTAAGCAAGTTTCTTAATCTCCCTAAGTCTTTTTTTCCTCATTTCTAAAATGAGGGTAATAATTGTAAAGAATTTTTGTAAAGAAAAAGAGCATTAAATAAACATAAGACAGTAAGTCCACTTTCTTTTTTCTTATTTTTATTTCTTATTTTTTATTTTAGTAAGTCCACTTTCTCTAAAAAGTCTAACAGCTCCTCAAAAGCATAAACCCCAATATGACAAGGCAATGTCAAACAAGCATCTTACCTTTAAAATGATCATGTCTTCTCCATCTAAGAACAGCAACAGTTCCTTCCAATTGAAGGATGATTTTGCTCTATACATACATAATGGTCCTTTAGGGAGATCTGGCAACAAAACATCCTGGGAGCTTTGATTGTAATCATTCCCTTTAGAATTTGGTACCATTTTGGAAATTATTCTGCAAAAGAAATCAGTTAATATTGTTGGGTTTGTATTTACAAAGTGCATAACCAACAAGGAAGCTTATTAGACTCTTTAGCAAAAACATTCCCTGAAACAATGCTACCATGAAAGCAACTTCTAAAAGTCCATCAGCAGTTAACATTGTATTCTGCATGTTGTATGCACTTACTGTTCAACCGTACCCCGACACACAAGTAATAAAGGAGAAGAAATGTTAGGAACCAGGGTAGTTCTGTTTGGCCCAGATAGCAGAACTGGGAGTGAGAGGTAGACAAATTCAGGCTTAATTTAAAGAAAACAACAACAACAACAACTCCCTCACCATGTGAGTTATCCAAGTGAGGAATGGGCTTCCCTTGGGAGGAAGAAGGTTCCTCTTCCTCAGTAAAGGACATGAAGCTAAGGCTGGACAACCATCTTGTCAGAGGTGCCATAGCGGATGGCTTCCAATTCTGAGATACCGTGACACCGTCAAATGTGGCATGAGTTGGGCAGATATGGAATTTTCAATAAATATCAACAAATGATTTGTTGGCCTAAAAATGATTAAGCCAGGATTTCCAATAACTATATATATCTGAAGCTAATTTAAAGGACAGTTGGGTGGTACAGTGGATAGAGCACTGGCCCTGTAGTTAGGATGATCAAAGTTCAAATCTGGCTTTGGATAGGTATAAGCTACACTGACCCTGGTCAAGTCACTTAATCTCAACTTCCTTCAAAAATAATAAAATAAAATTAATTTAAGAACTGGCTGTTTCTTTACAGGATTGCTCTTTTTTCTGATTCTTTAGTCAGGAATAGCAAAGGCCAAGCAGTAGCCTCTACTACACTAAATGTAAAGGAAAAACAAACTGGGAAATCAGATGTACCAGCTGGAGAGGTTGGATAGGCAAAGAGCTCAGGGCTTTCTTTCCACAGCTGGTCCAAGAAAGAATTCCTTCCCACACCTATGTCAAGGCTCCTCTAGACATGCCAGATGGTATAAAAGAATCTGAATAGATACAAGAGGAGGGGGGAAGAGAAGCAATGATATGCTCTGTAGAAGTTTCACAACAGAATTCAACAAATTCAATAAACATTTATTGAGCATGTGTTACATGCTCAGCCCTGGGGGAAAGGTGTGAACATAAGCGCGAGTCACTTACCACCTATAGAAAGGAAAAATCCCACATGCACAAAGGGAAACATGGAGAACTGTACAAGTGAGACAAGATAATGGTTCTCCAGGACCCTAACCGCTCTATTTCTGCCAACAGGGACACCATCCTCCAAGTCACACAGATGAAAATCTTGTGGCACTTCTTTCTCCCTCAACCACGTCCCCTCAGTTTGACCTCTGCAATATCAGTCCCATCAACTACCTCCTGCTGCCACCACGACATGCAGGCCCTTGTCTCTTCTCAGTTGGAATACTGTAATGATTCTCCAAAGCCTTCCTTTAATTTGTCTTTAATTTATCTTAATTTGTCTCCCCTTGGCCTCATCCACTGCACATCTGTGCAAGGATCCTCCAGAATGCACTGTTATGACAATGTCAGTGTTTACTCAGACTTCCATGGTTCCCCAACTTGATTTGATCACAAGTTATACTTAGAGGGGTGGCTGAAAGGGAGAGCAAAAAGAGACTGCCATACCCACAGGGAACTTTAAGGAAAGTCAGGGACCAGGCACTAAGCTGACAAGTGTCTTGAAACGGAGTAAAAACCAGAGAAACCATGATTAGAGTGAGAGGGGATGGTGGGAATTTGTTTCAGGAGAACATTAGGGGGAGACAAAGCTCCCCATTCTGTCTGGAGCCCACAGTATGAACATGAAGGCAGATAGAGCTTGTGAACAGACAATTTATCTCCCCCAGCTCCCAGGTCCCAGCACACACAGTCATGTCCTGAGCACAGACAAGAGCTGGAAGATCAGATTTTCTTTAGTATTGCTTGTTGGCAGAGCAGGTGCTGACCTGCATTATGGAGGTCCTTCCACCAGTTAAAATCACAGGTCTGGTACAAAAACAAAAAAACAACTAGAAGTAGAAGTAGCTGTCCTTGCCTCTGGAAGAAACCTCAAAAACTGTTGCTATGTCTACACCAGCTTCTCAAGGACTCTTTTGTTTTAATTTTGTTTTAATTCTTGGCTCTCTTTATTTTACAAATAAAGATTGGTAAAGCTGCCAGTTAACTCATTTCGAGAGATGATGGCACATTATTTAAACTTCAGAATAAATGCATTTTGACAATGAAAGTCTCTTACAGAGCCATAGGTAGAAATCCTCTCTCTGCCTCTAGGCACCCTCTTCTAATAAGTTTTTTTTTTTTAAAGAACTGCTTCTATTAAGTCATTCCTTTCTTTAATAAGCTTAATTGATGACTTTTTAGTGCCTTTTTCTTTCCAGAAAAAACACCTTCCTCCTTTACCACCTTAAGAGCTTTCCTTTAAAGCAGATGGATAGGATCTGACAGTGTATGCAATATTACACCCCCACAAGGCACCCATCTCCCACTATCTCTCTAATGAAAGGAATAAGGTGTATTCCCTCAACTCTTTTCCAGGGTCAAGACTGATTACTATAATTGCATAGCATTCAGCTTCAGTTTATGGTGGTACTCATTTCCACTGTTGTAGGCAGTATGTATCTTGTTTTCCTGGTACTGTTTATTTCATCACAGATTTCCATTGTTTTTCTCAATTTCCTATATTTTTCATTTCTTGAGATAAAATAATATTACGTTCAATTTTTACAATTTCTTTAGCCATTCCCCAATTCAAGGTTATCTGCTTTGCTTCTATTTCTTTGATTTCACAAAAATTGATGGTCATGAATATTCTAAATTATGTGGGAGCCTATTTTGTGTCTTTAACTTTCTTGGGGGTATATCCCTAACAGCGGAGTCCCAAGATCAAAGAGTATGGACATTTTAGTCACTTTTATCACATAATTGCAAATTGCTTTTCAAAATGGTTAGACCAATTCACAACTACACTGTTTCTTACTATGCTTATCTTTTCAAAGCCCCTTTGATGTTCACTATCTCTCTCTTTTGTCATCTTTGCCAATCTGATGAGTGAGGTAAAACCCAAGGATCATTTTAATGTGCATTTCTCTTATCATTAGTGATTTGGAGCAAAATGTCATGTGGTTAGTAGGAGTCTGCAATTCTTTTGAGAATTATTTTTATTATTTGATCACATATAAATGTGTGTGTATATAATACAAACTCTTTATTATAAGATCTTTATCAGAGATCTATAATGCAAAGATTTTTTTCCACATTTGAAATTTTAGCTTATTTTAGCTTCATTTTTTTTTCTCGTTCAAAAACTTTTTAATATTCCATTCATTCCCTTTCCCAAAAATTTCCACTGGCTATTCAATGCCAATTGAATAAAGTATAAACTCCCTCATCCGGCACCCAAAGTAGTCCATGAAATCATACTCCCCTATTTTTCCAACTTTATATAATATCCCTTCACTAAACATATCCTATATTTTAGTTATACTGCACCATTCACCATTACCCAAACATGCCCTGCATTTTCCTCCCTCTTTGCCTTTTCTCCAGCCATCTCCATCTTGCAGAATGCCCTCCCTTCATTTCTGCTTGTTAAAACCTACTAGAATTTGCATTCTGATGGTACAAGTTTCAAGAATCCAAAGTCACCTTTTCCTCAGACTGAGGTATTGGAGAATGATTTGTATGGAGGTTAGTAACCCATAAATAATGTAAATCCAAATCTGTAAAGTGTCTGCAAATGACATCATGTTCTACTACAAAGTACAAGTCTGTTTATCAAAAACCTATTGTGCAGAAAAGAGCCTATTTGCACAAAAATATTTATAGCATCTCTTTTTGTGGTGGCTAAGACTTGGAAACTGAGGGATGCCCATCAATTGAGGAATGGTTAAACACGTTGTGATATATGATTGTAAAGGAATATTATTGTGCTATAATAAAAGATGAGCAGGCACGTTTCTGAAAAAAAAAAAAAAACAACAAAAAAACCTGGAAAGACTTATATGAACTGACAGAGAGTGAAGTGAGCAGAACCTGGAGAACACTGTACACAGTTACAACAACATTGTATGATGAACAACTGTGAATGACTTAGCTATTCTTAGCAATACAATGATGAGATGATCCCAAAAGACCCATGTTGAAAAATGCTATCCACCTCCAGAGAAAGAACTGATGTTGTCTGAATACAGATCAAAGCATACTAATTTTTACTTTTTTTTGTTAGATTTTTCTTGCACAAAATGACTATTAAAGAAATGTTTTACATGATTGCATATGTATAAGCTTTCTCAGATTGCTTACCTTCTCAGGGAAGGAGAGAAGGATAGAATCTGGAACTCAAAACTTTTTTTAAGTTGTTTTTACATGTAATTGAGGAAAAATATTTTGTTTTTTAAATAAAAGCCCTGCTGTGAACAGACAGCCCTGTCCTAGAACTATGAAACACAAAGTTTAGATCTAATGTGATCTGACCTAAAACTCTGATGAAGTATGTGGTCTAGCAAGAGAATATAACATCAATGCAAACAGCTTTAATACACAATATTATATAAGCACATTAGTTACAAATCCAAGTGGGTCAGCTACTATAAGTTCCACATCTTTACTTTACTCAAATCTTTCAAAAATGACTTCTCCAGCATCTGTCTTTCATCCTAAACATCTCCAATTTCCACAGATGACTTCCAGCTTATGGAGTTTTTGGCTGCCTAAGGATTCAAGTCTCCTGAATACTAGGTGATCAGAACTACATTAAGCGAAGAACTATTCTTATCTCCCTTGTAGATTAGCTTTAAAGGATTCTAGCTTATTATTTTAGCTTATTATCTAGTTCTAGTGCATTATCATGCTTTAGATTTAATGAATTTTTGATATAATAATGATCAACTTTTGTGTCTTCCCTGCAAAATAGAAGAACATACCAGTTGTTAGGTTGCTTTCAATCTTTTATAGTCACATAGACCCATCCTGAATTCTTTTGACAAGAGTTGTATGCTCTTCTACCAGCTGAGAATCCAGGCAAAACAAGTAATATGAGGCAACCCAGGGGATGGTAATGGCGACTCACCTACAGATCAGCCATATGAGGTGTAGCAGTTTATAAATAATTTTTATTGTTGTTATTAATGATGATGATACTTCTATTTCTATAGCACTATAAGGATTACAAAGAATTTCCTCCATAGCCCTATGAAGTTTAATTATCATCAGTTCCATTTTACAAATAAGGAAACTGAGAGGTAAGTACAGTGACTTGTCCAAGACCACTGAGTTAAAGCTGAGATTTTGTTACAGTCTGATTAATAGTCATTCCACTACCTCTGTGCTGCCTCTCCTCACGGAAAGAGCCATAGACAGAAGTCATGAGAAGGGGAGAGAGATGGAGACTCAAGTATTGGGAGCCCAGAAGGTCAAAGTGACAGAAAAGGACAGAAGATTACAAGCACAGGAGGCACTGGATATCTGGGGCACAGAAAGAAACAAAGGAACACAGAGGAACACAGATAGAGAGGCACTGGGAGAAATGGGACAGAGTGACACAAAGGGATCAGAACACTAGGGGACAGGGACACAAAGTGCAGGAATCACAGGAGAACCAAGAAATTTAAGGTGGAAGGGGCCTCAGAAGTTATTTATCTACGCCAGTGGTCCTAGGGACCCCTGACCTTGGACAGATTTCAAGGGATCTTTGAACTTGAATGAAATGAAAATAAAAATATATCTTTATTGTTACTAACCTCTACCTGAAAGGTAGCACTCCCTTCAAATATTTAAAAACATTATTCCGAGGAGCCCATAGACTTCACTGAATAGTCAAAGAAGTCCATGGGGAAAAAAGGGTAAGAATCTCTTATCTAGTTCAACCTCCCCACTTGAGAAATGGGGAAGCTGCGGCCCAGACAGGGGAGGGAGATACAAAGGAGAATAAGAGGGGGAGAATTTAGGGACAGGCAAGGACAAGAAGACAGAAGGAAGGGAGGTAAAGATTGCCAGAGACCCAGAGAAATACAGGGACCTGGAGTCCTAGACAAACACAGGGTATGGAGATAACGCTATATGGGAGGGGCAGGGAGGCAAAGAACCAGGGAGACTCAGGTCCAGAAAGACTGGATACAGAAGTAGAGACTCACGAAGTCTGTACATGGCAAAGGAGAGGGGCAAAGAGACACGAACAGTGAAGCAGGCACAGAGATAAAAAAGCCGGGAAGACAGGGACCCACAGAGATGGGGGCGGGGACAGAGTTCAAGGGTCCGGGGGGCAAAGGGACACCTGGACTGTGAGACAAGGAGAACTGAGAGAAGAGGGGGATGGGGACACGTAAGGCGGGGAAGCAAAGGAGGAGCTGCAGGGATGAGGCAGAGTTCAAGGGCACAGAGGGATACAAACACAAGGGGGGTAGGGCAGAGAAAAGAAAGCAGGAGACATACGGACCGGGACTTGGACGCCGGAGGTCCCCAGAGCAGGGACGGGGGCAGGACAGCACGGGATGACCTGAAGACACGGTCACAGGGCAGGACAGGGAGACACGGAAACAGGTCCCGCGGGGGCAGAGGGACAGAGGACACCGGACACACGGACAGCGGAGAGACGACGCAGCGGGGGGCACTGGGCGACACTGGGGGTGGGGAGGCGGCGAAGACACGAGGAAGTGGAGGGACAATGACGACGCGGCAGTCACAAGTCTTCCACTTCTGGGGAAAGGCCCCGGGCGCTCCCACACCTTACCGGCTCCAGCTGCCGTCTAGCCTCCGAAGCTCCCGGCCTCTCCGGACCCTTCTGGACCAGCCGGGGTCCGGAGGAGATTCCGGGCTGGGTAGTGTCTCTGGGCCCCAGTTCCAGGCGACCTGGAGAGGGGGCGGGCCGGGGCGGGGCTACAGAGTGAGGGGGCGGGGCGGAAAGGAAACACTATCTCCCACGCCCCGCCCCCACGCGCTCCCTCCCTCCCCGCAGGATTGTCTTTGGCAGACGCTCAAATCGTGCGACGTAACCCTAGGGAAGGGCTTCTTGGGCGTCATCACTAGGCGACTCCAGTGATCACTTAGGAAATGCTTGGGGCGCTACCTGCTTGCAGGGTAGGTCCTGAATAGTGAAAGGCCTTAAGAATTCCTTGCAAAGGAAACGTAGCTAGCAAGCTTCCTCCAGTTTTGACCCTTGACTGGGGAGAAAATGGAGAAGCATAGATACAATTTAATCTTTCTCTTCCTCCCTGGAGGCAACAAAACTAATAATAACAGTAATAACTAGCAGATGTAGCGCTTTTACGTTTGCAAAACACTTTTACATATATTATCTGGTCAAGAGAGCAAAACAGGACAGACAAGAGTCACATTTCTCTAGTGTGGAGGAAATGTACAAAACCTGTGTGCTGTGAGTTTGGGGGAGACAGCTCCCCAGAAATAATAACCTTAGAGATCAAAGAAATGGAACCTTCAAAGTTGTGCTGATGCTATCTAAAAAGGGAGGGTCTCTTACCTACATATTCAGATGAGTTTAAGTGGGGACCCCACCAAGATGGTCTGATGAGATAAATTGCAGAAAACACCCCAAAGCTAATACATTCTTCCTCCTCACCCCCAGTTCACCTGTAACCTGTCTCTACTTCCAAAGTAAGAATTCACTGACCAGCCTCACCAGATAAGCTTTTTGCAGCCTCTGTTAATACTGTGTGAAACCTTTTAATTGTGTATCTCCCTCTGTCCTCCTCCTTCACCTGTCTCACATGAAGTGCCCTTACTCCTTACCAAGGCTAACCCTCTACCTCTCCAAGTAGAGAGAGAGAGATTGAAAATAGTGAAAGAGTGGGGATGACAGAGGCGACGATCTGTTGGAGGAGATACTCTGCAGAGAAAGAGGATATGGGAGTGAACTGATTATGTTGGCATGATGTAAAAAAAAAAAAATGGAAAGGTGAGAAAGAGGGATGCCCTGGAAGAAAGGGGAAGGAAGAGGCAGAATGGAGTTGTGTTCAACTCTTTGTGACCCCATTTGGGGTTTTCTTGGCAAAAATACTGGAGTAGTTTCCCATTTCCTTCTCCAGCTCATTTTACAGATGAGGAAATTGAAGTAAAAAGGGTTAAGTGACTTGCCCAGGGTCACACAGCTAGTAAATGTCTCAGGCCAGATTTTAACTCATCTAGATGAGTCCAGGCCCAGCACTCCATCCACTGTGCCCCAATGCAAAGATACATTTAAGTTATTTACGCAGTAGTGACCCAGCTCTGTGTTTTAAAGAGCTTGGTGCTCGAATCAAAGAATCTGTTGCTGGAAAGAGAAACAAAAAACAAAGACCAAAAACCTTTTCTGACAAAAGATTCTTAAATGAATAGGCTACTTATTGAGGGAAAAAAAATGTGTGAGCCCCCCCCAACGGAGAATTTTTCTTAGTCCATGTCTAATTTTAAAGGCTCTTCCTTTTATGAAAAAGCTCTAGAAAGTCTCATGGTTTTAAATGAAGACATCGTGGCAGATACTAATGGGGTAAATGGCTAAGCCAATTATATAAGAATCTAACTTAAAGCACACTATGGAAGCACAGCAAAGTATAGGGAAGTAAAGGGAATTCACGGTGAGACCGCTGGCTCCCTCTACTAAGGCTGGATAAATACTTAGAATAAATACTTGTTGAAAGGATAAAATTAGTGCAAAACGCCAGAGACAGGACAAAGAGGCTGTTTTATAGGCGAGAGGCTTGGATAGAAGGTATGCCATGGTGCCTTGGATGATGCTCTGTGAAATTGTGGATGAAGTAGATCTTATCTCTCCCCGGAGAAACTGGTTATAGATCTCCAGGCAAGGAACAGCAGGGATGGGCAAAACCTAATGAAGAGAAAAGCAGCAGGAAGTGACGTAAAAGGAGCTAGGGCAAGAGCTGCAGAAGGGCCTCTCTGCTGTATGACGTAAAAAGTCAGCGTCTCCCCTGCCACGACCAAGGCGGGGAGAGGCAGCTGCCGCGCTTTGCGTCATCTTACCACGCCGGGGTTTTCTCTCCCTTCTCTTCTGCCGCAACCGGGGTCTGATATGGGGTTAGTGGGGCAGGCCCTGGTGACGGACAGCGGCTCGCTGCTCCCTCTGGGGTTCTGGTCAGCCGTGGCCGTGTGGGTGGAGAGGCCGCAGGTGGTCAACAAGCGCCTGTGCGGCGCTAGCCTGGAGGCCCCGGGCAGGCGGGCGCGGGGGCAGGCCCAGGACCCGGAGGAGGGGGCGCTGGCGGCCGAGGGGCATCCTCGAGGGGCAGAGCTGGAGAGAGCCGACGGCGGGGACCAGACCCCGGAGGCGCCTCGGGCTCCCGCCTCGGACCCGGATGCCCCCGTGGAGCATCTCTTCCGGCACGTTGTCACCGCCGATGAGGAGGTGCTGCACTTTCTTAGGGGAGCCCTGGTGGAAAAGCAACCAGAGGCCGGACCTGAGCCCGAAGTAATCCTCCGAACCCTCATCCCCAAACCCAGTGCGCCCTGCCCCATGCCGGCCCCGACCAAAGAAATGGTTGTCAAAGGTAACCGCCTTCCTTAAGTCCTGGAAGGGTGGGAGGAAGCCGACCCGGCCCCGTTCGAGTCTGTCCTTTTAGGGAGCCGAGGTGTGGAATGGAAGAACAAGGCGGGGGGCTCGGAGACGGCCCCGTGCTGCTGAACAGGCTCCAGCCCCTTGGATCCGGGGAGCTTGGGGCACCGGACTCGGGCGGGGAAACTGCCTCACCCAAGCAAACCAGTCCTTTCACAGCGCCTTGTAGACCTAGGGAGGAGGCGTTAAACCAGGCAGCTCTGAGAAATTGACTTGTCTAGGGTCCCACAGTGTGTCAGAGTTGGGACTTGAACCCAGGTCTGTCTCCAAGATCAGCTAGAGCTGCAGTCTTATGCTGCTGTTGCAGTATTCATGCTGTTACCATTGGTAGCACAAGTACTGTTATTTCTAGTAGTATTACTACTGCTATTACTAGGAATACTACTACTAGTACTAGTGATACTCTCCTAGTACTACTATTCCTACTCTCACTGCTACTAGTAGTATTACTTATACTGCTACTAATACTAGTAGTACCCCTAGTAATATTCTAGTAGTACTACTATTCCTATTTCTATGACTACTACCACTAGTGCTATTGATAATACTAGCATTGCTACTGCTAGTATTGCCACCATTGCTACTGCTGTTAGTAATACTCTTCTAGTACTACTATTCCTTTTCCTAATGCCACTAGCTATTAGTAATAATACTGTTGCTAGTAATGCTAGTATTGCTACTGCTACTACTACTAGTACTACTACTACTACTACCACTACTACCACTACTACCTCCATCAGCTACTGCTGCTGTTGCTACTACTATTCTAACTAGTAATAGTAGCTGGTATTCCAATAGCTATTACAAAGCCGCTGACCTCTCAGTTGATCCTTGCAACAACCCTATGAAGGAAGTACTGTTACTATCTCCATTTCGAAGATGAGGTAACTGAAGTTAAGAAAAGTTGACTTGCCCAGCAGACAGAATTTTAACCCAGGTATTCCTTCCTCTTCAGCCTACTGCCTCTGTCTGCTATGCCTCCTAGATGCATACTACCCCTTGCTGTCTCTGTTCACCATACCTTTCTAGTCCCTATCATTCTATAGTAGTATGTCTTTTGTGTGGAACTACTCAGGCATTGGTGAGGAAGCACAGTAGGATTACATTATTTCTATAGTGGCTTACTTGCAGAAGAAATGAAAACTAGACTTTTCAATTGGGAAGAAGCTGGTACTAGGCTGGTGAAGTGACCTACAAGGTTACACTGCTGGTTAATGACAGAATTTTCTGAGTTTCTTGCCCTGACCTCATTTATATAGGGCATTACAATTTATTAAGTAACTTTTCCCACTGTGGCCCCATTTTAAAAAAAAAAGCACTCCAAGGCTCAAAGTGGGAAAGCATTATATACTTAACAGCTGATAAGTGTCAGAGTAGAAACTCATTTCAAATTTCAAGTCCAGCCCTCTTTTCACTAAATCATAGTAAGAGGGAGTACCGTGTGCATACCTGAGCTATCAGTTTAATTGAAGTGGGATATGATGATAATAGCTAGTATTTATATGACATTTTACAGATTTGACCTCATTTGAGCCTCAGAGCAATTATTAGTCCCATGTTACTGTTCCAGTCCAATGCTTTCATTTTACAGATGAGTAAATAGGCCTAATACTGGGCCTTTCTAAAAACCTGTCATGGTAAAAATAATACCTGGTGTGTGAACTAAAGGTGGAATTGTAAAATGATTGTTATTTCCTTTTCCAGTTTGCTGCCACCTGTGCCTGAAGCCTGCAGCCAAAGGTCAGACAGAGAGGCTAAGTGATCACACAGCTAGTAACTGTCTGAGGTAGGATTTGAACTCAGGTGCTCATGCCTCCCAAGTCACAACAGTATGTCTAAGATGATCAGTAAAGTGAATATTGTATTTGACCTCCATGCCTTGTGCAAAATAACTGGACAGAAGCTAGTGTGCAGGAATCCTAGTTAGGAAAGGCCGCTTAGAGAAGTTGGGAGAAGAAGCCCAGTAGAAGTCCATGCAGAATTACTTACTCAGTTTTCTACATGTTGAGTTTGTGATGCCTGTATAAAATCCACGTGGAAACGTCCGAGAGAGAGAGAGAGAAGAAAAGATGGCCAAGGCCAGGGTATGGGTAACACTTATTTTAAGGGGTCAGGAAGAGGAGCCCCTAGAGATGGTGCATCTAGGATGGCTCTGTGAGGCCGCTCCTGGCTGTAGTGTGTAAGCTTCCTGAAGGCAGGGACTGCTCCATTTTTGTCTGTATATTACATTGCCTCTTGGTAACTGGCTTAGTAGATAGGGAGCCAGCCTTGGAGTCAGGAAAACCTGGGTTCAAATCCTGCCTTTAACACATTAGATGTATGACTGGTGGCATGCTATTTAAGTTCTGAGAGCCCCAGACAAGTCACTTGCAGAACAGAGGGAGGTACCCTCCTGGGAATTATGAACAGCATTACTATCAGAGGTCTGGTCAAAAAAAAAGAAAGATGCCATAGTGTCTGTTCGTAGTGGACAGTCATTAAATTCTTGTTGATTTGATAACTCTTTTCACCATGTAAAATCATCTAAATTCTGATAAAACTTTTTGAACATTTTTGTTTTCACAGTTTCTTAAAAAAAGGTGCAGAGATTTATTTTTGAAAAATTAACATTGTTTTTTCAGCATAAGCACTGATCCATTTTTTAAAATGATGTAGTACCTAGAATTGTACTACTATATTTGGTTTAAGGGCCAGGTGACCTTGTTCCATTTAATTTATTTAGACCTGCTTCCAAGAGAAATACATAAGTTTCCAAGAACTATATTGAGCTCATTCCATTAAGTATAGTTACATACTTTTGATGTTTTTCCTGCCCTTTTTTGAGTGCAGCTAGGTATCCCAGTGGATAGAGCACTGTGCCTGGAGTCAGGAATATCTGCATTCAAATCCATCCCCAGAAACTTAGTAAATGTGTGACCCTGGGCAAGTCACTTAACCTTGTTTGCCTCAATTCCACTTCTGTAGAATGAGCTGGAGAAGGAAATGGCAAACCCCTCTAGTATCATTGCCAAGAAAATCCCAAATGGGATCATGAAGAGGTAGAAACGACTGAAAACAGTCTAACAGTTTTTACAACAGACTCCATACTGCTGAATGTCTTAACTTCTAATGTCCTTGTCTATGAAAAAGATACAGCTGTACAAAAATAGTGACTCAGTCAGTCTCTCTCCTTACTTAAGGTATAGTGAGATTTAGTTCTTAAGAAGTCAGTCATATTCTTTCCTTTAGGTCCCTTCTGGAATCCATACATTGAAAGTATTTGCATCTGCTGAGAGATCTTGAGCTAGAAGGGGCTTCATTTTACAGACAGGGAAACAGACTTTGTGTTGGGGCTTTCCAAAAGCCTGTCATGGAAAAATTAACTTCTGCTGTATGGTTTAAATATGGAGTTGTAAAGTAATAAAATACATCGTTTCCTTTGGTTTCTTACCAACTGTGCCTATAGTCTGCTTCTGTGAAAGGAAGACCCAGGTAAAGAGAAGGATACTTGAATTTTAGAGTCGTTCTTGTTGAGAACACTGGCTCCAGGTAGGCAAGGATTATGGCTTGTTTTAGACTTCTCTCTCTAGTAGCTGACACAGTGCCTTTTTAACTGGTGAACATAGTTGAGTAGTAATTGACATCCTGAATTTTGTTTCCAAAATTGCCATGCTGAAATGCACAAGTTGTGTGGTAGAGGCCAAGGCTCCTGCATTGCTTGTGTGCAACTTAGCTGAAGTAGGACTGAAACTCATAGGTTTTTCACACTAAGTCTACCACTAATATGGTGAGCCCCTTGGGGGGAGGGAAGAGGGCGGAGTGAGGAGGGAGGAGAGACCAGAATGCTTAAGGAGAGTTAAACTGTCCAGGTTGGAGAAGCAGGTCAAATTTTCTGTGCCAAACAGCAATGGGATTGGACCCATGATAGGCACTTCGAGCCTGGCCAGATAGAAAAGTACAGTCCCCAAAAAGGCACATATTACTTGAAAGAATAATACATTGATATTAATTAAAGTATCAGATTAGTTACCATTTTTTAGAATATAAGGTATGGGGTATTTACGTGGTAATAAAAAAAGGGGGGGCTGGAAAATTATGGAAATGGAATACTAGGGGGTTTGGTTTTAGAGAGTTGACTAGAGCATTGAGAGGTTACCTGACTTAGGTTCCCATGGCCAACTTGGGTCAGATGTGGGATTAGAACCCAGGTCTTCCTGCCTCCAATTAATGGGATTTCATAACTAAAATTTCAATAACACTTTATAAAACTCAGTTTATTAAAGAATAAATGTGTCTGCCTAATGTTTGAACATTCAGACATAGGATATATATATATATATATATATATCCTATTCCTAGTTATATCCTAGTTATATCCTAGAGGACTATATATATATATATCGTCACGGCATTTAAATGTGTTTTTACCTAGCAGTAGGTATTTGTGAATTGTCATATAAAAATGACCTGTTTCCTGTGCATCCCAATACTTTGAAAACCTCTATTTCTGGGCTTGTCTCAGAGATGTACTTTAAGGCAAAGAGAAGGTCCTGAGGATTAGCCCTGAGCCTTTATCCAATTAAAGTCAACCAAAACCACAACATAAATGCCCTGGAATGACCCAGAACTTAACTAGTGTGGTAGGAAGCGAGAAAGCTAGTAGTGTTCACTGGGGTAAATTACATTCAATTCTGGACTCCTCTTATTTTCTGATTTATTAAACTGCTGAGATTTTGCCTATTCTTCCTGCCAAGAGATAAAAAGCAGCTTTGCTTACAGATGCAAAGGAAGATATCTTAATTTCTACATATATATATATATGTATATGTATATATATGTATATATATGTGTGCATGTATGTGTGTATATATGTGTGTGTGTGTGTGTGTGTGTGTGTGTGTGTGTGTGTGTGTATGTGTATATATATATATATATATAGTCTGTAAAACTTTGTGAATCAACTATGTGACCCAAAATTCAACATTGATTTAGTGTCTGAAAGAATGCTATTTCAGAATTGATACAGGTCAAATACCCTAATTTATGGATACATAGTTCTCAGAAGATTTTGTCCTAGATCATCTCATCTAGTCTCCAAAATAATGCTGTAAAGGCGGCATGGAAGAAAACGATACCCTCCTTTTTAAAATAAAGAGCTTGAAGCTATTTGCTGCCTGAAGGTCTTCTGCCTAATAAACAGTGCAAGCAGAACTAGAACCAGGAATTTTCCTAGCCTGTTGCCCTTTCTGCCATATCTTGCCTTCTTCTGATACAAGTCTTTGAAAATAATCTTGTCATTATTAGTTTTATTTTACCAAAAATTAAATTCTTTTGAGTATTGTTTTTGGGGGAGCAGGGGGAAGGGATTTTGGAAAACAGACATTTTCGTGTAATAGAAAGGCATAGGATGATGTTATTTTTCTTCACAGGAATGTTCCTGTGCATGGTTTTGTACTTTGCATTTATAAAAATTTTATCTTTTTAAGGTAACACAATTTAGTATAGGGAGCATAGTATATAAACTCTTAAGACTTATTGTGGCCACTTCTTTACTAGCATGAAAAAACATATAATACAATTCTAGAATTTTAGAATTTAGAAGGGCCATCCAGAGATTATTTGGGTAAGCCTTCAACCTTCAGAGGAGGCCCAAAGAAGTAAAGCAAGTAAATTAGTAATGTGGAGCCCAGGGTTTCAATAATGTCTATGGACTCTTTATCCTATTTATGCCTTATCTCCCCCGTTAGATTTTTAAGTCCTCATGAGGGACTGTTTTGTCCAGAACTTGGCACTATATCTTTATAATTCATGGTAGTTGCTTAATAAATGTTTGTTGAATAGATGCATGATTATTCCAGTTATTTTGTTTAAAAAAAGCTTTCATTTTTACTTTTCAATTAACGGGCATTTATCCTTTCCCTGCCCCCTTTGAAAGGGGGGAAAAAACCATGACCTTTGTAATGAATATAATAGTCAAACAAAACGAATTCCCACATGTCCGTGTCCAAAACCTCTGCATCTTAAATCCATCACCTGTCTGTCAGGAAGTAGCATCGTTTATTATTTCTCTGAACCCAGCCCTTTCGTTTATTATGGCAAAATAGCATCCCATTTTGCTTATCTGCCATGATTTGCTGAACTGGTTAGTTTCCAGTTCTTTGGAAACTACAAAAAGATCTACTATTAATATTTTTGTACCCATAGATCCTTTTACTCCTTTTTCAGTCTGGGGCAGCATGATATTGCTAGGTTACAGGTCATTATAGCTTAGTGTCTTTTGGGACATAGTTACATATTGCTCTCCAGGATGGTTGTACTAATTCACATCTCTAACCAGCAGTATGTTAATGAGCCTATTTTTTCTTAGCTTCTCCAGCATTTGTCATCTTTTTTTGGGGGGGGAGAGAGTCATTTTTTCAACCTGATGGGTATGATGTGGAACCTCTGAAGTGCTTTAATTTGCATGTCTATTTTATGTATTTGGAACACTTTTTTATATGGATATTGATGGATATATCCCTTTTGAAAATTGCTTTTTTTATCCTTTGATCATTTGGGAAATGGTTTTTTCCTTATGTATTTCTTATGTGTTTATAATATATTCTTATATATTTCCCATATATATTTTGGAAATGAGACCCTAATTAGAAACTCATGCAAAGATTTCATATATGTTGTTGAGGATGAGATATGTTTTTTGTTTGTACCCTTTCTATTGGAGTACATGTAAGGTGTTTTAAATAATCACTCCATTCTTCAATTCTTTTCCCCAGATGTCTTCAATGGAACTGTAACCTTTTTACCACTGGAAGGAGAACAACATTTAAAAGTTAAGAAAAACAATATCTATCAAATTCAACTTAGACATAACAAAGATGAAGAATGGTAAGAGCCTCTAGAAAAATTCTCTTTTTCTGTTTTGTTTTGACTATTTCTTTTCTTTATGTAACTTCATGATCCAGAGATAGAAACAGATGAGACTATATTTGTTGCTTTGAACATTCCATGAACCTTACCTTTATTATTTGTCTAGACATATCTCTCCTTAGATACATGCTATGATGTGAGTAAAGTATTATTCATACTGTCATTCAAATATTTGAACTCCTATTTTACCTAGAACTCCTACCAAGTAATTTTTTCTTTTGGATTGTATCTGTGGTTTTGGGCACATAGAACTCTTGGTGTAGAAACTTCTGTTGCAGTGTAGATTGTCAACTCACCAGCAAAGCATAAGCTTAGAGAGTTGATAGAAGCTCTGAAAAGTTTAATAATTTGCCCTTTGTCACATAGCTAATATGTTTTGAATCTGAACCCAGATACTCCTGATTTCAAAGCTTTAATTTTTATCTATGTCTTGTTGCCTTTGTACCACTTAATTAAAGCCAAGTGACAGCTGGGCGTGGTGATACATGCCTGTAGTCTCTGCTTCTGAGGAGTCTGGGACTGGCAGATTGCAGGAACTCAGAAGTTCTTTGCAGCAATAAGTTAAATCCTATGGAGAATATGCTCTGAGTCTGGACGTCCAGCAGAAATGGTAAGCTGCCAGTGGTGGATGGTCAACAGGTTGCCTAAGGAGAGTGAAACTGGAATGAATCAGAAAAATGGAGCAAGTTCAGCCAATCCATAGGAATGGCCCCGGGAGTGACTATTGACCTGGTTAAGAAAGAGTACTCAATTTCCATAACAGAAAACAAGCAAACCACAACAAAAGCAGTGAAAACCCAAATCACTTAAAAAAAATGAATCATATGTTAAAGTTTTGTTTCCCTGAGGGAAATGCTTATGGATATGGGCCTTGGTCTTATGAAACATCTTTTTGTAACATATAGCTATATTATAATGCTGTCTAGTGCTAAAAAATTTACTGAAGATTTTTGAGAAGGGGAATGACTTGGCCACGCTTATGCCTTAGGAATATTATTTTTGCAGCAGCATGGAGAAAAAATGGAGAGAACAGAAGCAGGATGACCAAATAGGAGGTTATTGTAACAATCTGGGCAAAAGGTAATGAGGATCTAACCTAGGATAGTGGGCACATGAGTCCAGAGACCTCAGAAGACCTGCTTTGCTAGTAAGCCCTTCCCTACTCAGGTTGTTCCCTTCTAGGATATAAACTCATCTAGGGCAAGGATATGCTTATTTTTATATTTGTACCCCCAGTGCCTAGTTTAGTGCTAAACACATAAGAGCTGCTTAATAAACACATACTTGTTCATTCATTCATCTGTTGAATTGGTAGCAGACAGTTCATGTGTTGAAGTTTGTTGATAACTTTCCATTATTCTTTACCAATGTGGCCTTTTGTAACATCCTAGGGCAGACTTGGTATTTAATCAGTAACCTTTTCAGGCTTCTTACTGTCTTCTAAAAATATTGTGATGTTGATAATATAATTGGTCAAGTTTACATCTATCTTCTTGGAAGATTACCTTGGAAAGAACATTGATGGTATTGGTATAGATTTTCCCTTTTTCTTTTAGTAAAGTGTGATATATTTTGTGTTTTGTTTATTTTCTTATAAGCTCTAAATTTGCCTCAAGAGCTTCTGATTATATATTTGGTCCATTATTTCAGCAATACATAGAATTTATTTGTGTGAAGACATTATTGTTTCTTTTAAAATTATTTATTCTTTTATTTATTAATATTCATTTTTAAAATTTCAAGTTTCAAATTTCCCACCTCCCTTCAGCTCCTCCCTCATCCATTGAGAAGGCAAGCAATATGATACCACTTATACATGTGAAGTTATGTAAAAGATATTTCCATATTAGCCATATTACAAAAACAAAAAGGCAGGAAAAAGAAAAGTGAAAAGAGTATGCTTCAGGCTATATCCAGAGTTCAGTGTTCTCTCTCTAGAGGTAAATAGCATTATTCATCATGGGTCCTTCCAAATTGTATTATATCACTATATTGATTAGGGTAGCTAAGTTCTTCACAGTTGACCATCATTACAATATTACTATTTCTGTATATAGTGTTCTGATTCTGCTCACTTCACTTTGCATCAGTTCATATAAATTTTACCAGGTTTTTCTGAAACCATCCTGCTTATTTCTTATAGTATCATAGGCTTCCATCTCAATCATAGACCACAACCTGTTTAGTAGTTCTCCAATTGATGAGCATCCCTTCAGTCTGAATAATTTTTTGCAACAATAAAAAGAGCTGCTGTAAATATTTTTGTTCATATAAGTCAATTTCCTTTTTCTGTGATCATGTGAGATCATTTTTAACACAGAGCAAAATTGAGTCATAGAGAATTTCAGATTTATATATCTAAATGAATGTTGTCATCTTGGGAAGCAATACATTTAATTTATTGTCCATCTTTGTTGTCAAATGTTCAAAACATTTTTGGAAACTTCTCTTTCGGTATTGCCTTGAGTGACTTTGAGAACTCTTTTGTGGATGGCTGTTCATATTAGCCCTTGTTTGACCTGAGTCTAATGGAATGAAATAAAGCTATCTTACAAGCAAAGTGTGTCTTGTGATGCCTACAGTAAAGTATTCCTCTAATGCCTTATCATGGTGTGAAGTTGACCTTGGACTTTTTAAAAAGACTTTACTAGTTGAATATAAATTCTGGTAGAGTTTACAGAGCTGGGGAGGCTTTGAATGCCAGTCAGCAGACTCTGTTTACGTTGACACAGATTGAGTCAGGCTAAGTTTAGAAATGCAAAACTCACACACAAACATGGCCACACACATATATATGTGTGTATATATATAGTTTATGATGTGTATATGTATTTATGTCTATAATATTTATGTATGTGTTTATCTATGCCTACACAGATATAGATATTGATAGAGATCTCTACACATGTATATTAGTGACAGCAGCTTTTGAAGATTACTCGTTAAGGTGATGTGGGATTTTTTTTTTTTGCTCAGAAATGGAGTGAGTACACCCACCTATGACAGATTTTTTTGAAGTACTTAAGAATTTTATTCATTTGTGCTCAGAGATGGAACAAACAACCTGGTACTTGACATTGTAAAATCTTTGTAGATCAAACACTGACACTTTCAGGGCAGCAGACTGAGCTTCCAGTCATCTTGAGGTGTTCTACAGGAGCTGCCTTATATTGGTGACTTTAGCCTTCATGGGCTCTCCTGAAAGATATGAATAGACAAAAAAAGTTGAATAATTAGGCACAACTTCATATTTATTTTAGAGGCTGGCCAAGTGGGGTAATGTCATAAGAATGTCCATTAAAGAAAACAAAATTAATAGTATTAAAAGAAACAAATTGGCACAGAATCCCAAAGGAGAATACATTCTGCTTTTCTGTGTGTTTTCCTTTGTTGGATTTAAATAGAGTATTTATTAAGCACCGACTGTTGATTAATTAAGAGGGCTGTATAACATTTATATAAGCTGTTGTCCCTGCTTCCTGGGGCTTTCAGTCACTTGGCAAAATAAGACCAATACAAATAATTTGCATACGTTGTATTAACATAGTAAGTGTGTGAGAGAGTTAGAAAATAAATGGCTCTGCCAAGTCTGAGGAAGGATCTGGTATTTGAATTAATCCTTAAAAGATGGGTAGAAATTTGACAGGTGCAAAGGGGGGGAGGAGAGACATTTCCAAGCCTTGGGAATTAGTGAAAGCAAAGGTGTGGAGGTCTACGGAGTGTGTGTCTCTGTGATGGGCTCCATAGAGTGGTCCAGTGTGGTGTCAATGTAAGAAGTGATAGGAGGTGAGGTACCAGATTGGGCAGGGCTTCAGAGAGAAAATATGTGTCAGGATCCAAATCATTTTTATATTTGTGACAACATACAATGTCACCATGGTTTCTGGTTTCCTCTTTTGTGGAAATAAGTCTAATTCTAGAACATGCTCTTTAGGAACCCTGCTTATTTGTTGTTTTTCTTTCCTTTTTTTTTAAAGGTGCATATCCATACTAGCTTTCTCTCCAGAAAGATGGGATTCAGATGGAATCATATACCCCAAGTCTTCTTGGCTTGGAAAAGAATTGTTGTCCAAATTGGCCAGATGGTCCGTGGAGAATAAGAAGAATGAATTTAAAAGCACTCTGTCACTTATTTCACTTATGAAATATAGTCGAGTTTACCAGGAACTCAAAGAGAAGTACAAAGAAATGGTTAAGGTAATTCTGATGAAAACCAGATTTTCCTTGTCAGACTTGTTTTTCAATTAAGTCGTGTAATATGATGTCATAAGTTAAAATGAGAGTTGTGTAAAATTTCAAATTTCCCACAAACTGTAGTCAGCAAGCTTAAGTGATACTTACAGTCTACACAGCAAAGAGGTACGGTAGAGGGGTATGTGGAGCTTTGTTAGCCACCTCTTTGTTTTCTTTAAGTAAAAACAGCACATCGCGTTTATATGGCTCTTTATTATTTACCAAACACTTTTACACTCATCATCTCATGTAATCCTCATAGCAAACTTAGGAGGAAGGCAGAGCAGGTCTTATTATTCCACTTTTACAGATAAGGAAACTGAGGCTCAGTGACTCCCTTAAGATCACATGGCATAAGTTGCAGAAGCCATTTTATAACCCCAAACCCTTAGTGGAGGGCCTTTTCTTCTTCTGTGCTGTCTCTCTGTTTACTGGTGTTCAACAAATGGTGATGATATGCCCATTTTAACATTTTTTGTGACTGTTCAGTGCTTCATCTGTACTTTCATTGTCTCCACATAGCAAATTTCTTGCCAAATCTTGTTGTTTCTCTCTATGCAACATCTTTCCAATCTTATGGCCACAACCCTAGTTCAGGCCCTCATCAGCTCCTGCAGACTATTGCAGTAGCTTTCTGACTACTTTCTGCCTCAAGTTTCTCCTCACTTGAGTCTACATTCCCCTCATGGCCAAAGAGATTTTTCTAAAATGTAGATCAAACCATGTCTCCCTGCTGCTCAATGAACTTTAGTGGCTCCCTGTTACCTCCACGATCAAATATAAACTGTTCTGTTTGGCATTTAAAACTAGTTATAATCTGACCCTTTCCAACCTTTCTAGTCTTTTTTACACTTTACTACCCTCCATGTACTCTATAATCCAGCAACACTGGCCTTGTCATTCCTTGAACAGAACACTCTCTCTCCAGTCTCTTTGACTTTGTGCTGGCCATTCCTATGTCTGGAATATTCTTCCTCCTTTGCTCTCTCACTTTCTAAAAGAGGTATTTCTTGGTACCCTCATCTGCTAATGCCTCCCTTTTCAGATGGCCTTTCCTCTACTCTGTATGAATCTTTTACATACCTAGTTATTTACATGCTGTTTTCCTCATTGGAATGTACATTCCATAATAGAAGAGATAGTTTGTTTTCTTTCCTCTGCACTTAGTTTAGTTCCTGGAACATTATAAACACTTGATACATGCTTGTTGACTTACTAAAGAACACACACAAAAAATCAGGGTTCTTCAAGCATATAGCATTTAAAGTTATAGTCATTGTGAAAATAATACCCTTTTTTGGGTGTTCCCTAACCTTATAATAGAAAAAGAAGCAACAAGAAGTACAATATTTTAATTAAGGAAGCCTAATTTAATTATTATTTATTACCAGCTCATTCTCTGGGCCCTGTGCTCATGAAAGAATCTGTTTTTCTCGGGAAGAATAACTTTAGTCAAACTCCATGCTAGTCAAGATATTAATCTTTATTTGTATAGTACCAGATAGATGTTTTTTGTAAACTAGGCTAGTCAATAATATGGAATAATATGGAATAAGTTTATGGGGCCAGATTTTCTCTGCTACATCATTCATTTTATCACGTCTCTAACCTTTAAAAATTCCAATGTGTCATGCCAAACTAACAAAGAAGTATTTTATAGTGCTAGAAAAAAATAATAACAAAATTCATCTGAAAGAACAAAAGGTCGGGAACATCAAGGGAATCAGTGAAAAAAATGCAGAGAAAGACAGCCTAGCAGTTCTAGATTTCAAACTATATTACAGAGCTGTAATCATGAAAACAATCTGGTACTGGCTAAGAAATAGATTATTGGATCAGTAGAATAGAGTAGGTACCTAATACACATTAAAAAATGACCGTAATAATCTAATATTTGATAAGCCAAAAGATCCCAGCTTTTGGGGTAAGAACTTAACATTTGACAAAAACTGCTGGGAAAAGTGGAAAGTAGTTTGGCAGAAACTAGGGATAGACCAACATCTCACACCATATACAAAGATAAGATCAAAATGGATAAATGATTTAGGCATAAAGACTGATATCAGGTAAATTAGGGGAGCATGGAAAAACATACTTATCAGATATGTGTATAAAGGAAGAGTTTATTACCCAAACAAGAAATAGAGAGGATCATGGGAAGTAAAATAATTAATTTTGATTATATAAAATTAAAAAGTATTTGTACAAATAAAATTAATGCAGCTAAAATTTGAAGGAAACAGGAAACTGGGAAATTTTTTTACAGCTAGTTACTCTGATAAAGGTCTCATTTCTCAATTATATAGGGAACTAAGCCAAAGTAATAAAAATAAGCCATTCACCAATTGATAAATGGTCAAAGGATATAAATAGGCAGTTTTCAGAAGAAGAAATCAAAGCTATCAATAGTCACATGAAACAATGCTCCAAATAACTATTGATTAGAGAAATGCCTATTAAAACAACTCTTAGATACCATCTCACATACCTGTCAGATTGGCAGACATGATAGAAAAGAAAAATGGCAGATGCTGCAGGGGAATGTGGAAAAATTATGACACTGCTGATATAGAGTGGTGAACGGATCAACCATTCCGGAAAACAATTTGGAATTACGCCCAACGGGCTATAAAACTCCATAACCTTTGACCCAGTAATATCACCACTAGGTCTGTATCCCAAAGAAATCAAAGAAAAGGGAAAAGGACATATTTGTACAAAAATATTTATATCAGCTTTCTTTGTGGTGTCAAAGAATTGGAAATTGACGAGATGCCTATTAATTGGGGAGTTGCTGAACAAATTGTAGTATGTGATTGTGATGGTATTGTACTAAAATAGCTAGAAGCTATTGTACTATAAGAAAGGAGGAGCAAGATGGTTTCAGAAAAACCTAGGAAAACTTGTATGAACTGATGCAAAGTGAAGTGAGCAGAACCAGGAGAACATTGTACACAGTTAACAATAATATAATGATGATCAGCTGTGAAAGACTTAGCTACTCTGATCAATACAGTGATTCAAGATGATTCTAGAAGACTCACGACAAAAAATTCTGTTCACCTTTAGAGAGAAACCCGATGAACTTCGAATGCAGATTGAAGTATAACTATTCTTGGCTTGCTTTATTTTTCTTGTTTTATTTTTTGTCTATTTTCTTTTGTAATGTAGCCAATATGGAAATATGTTTTGCATAGCTTCACAAACATAATCTATATCATTATTGCTAGCCTTCTCAAGTAGTGGCAGGAGATTGAGGGAGAGAATTCAGAGCTCAAAATTTTAAAAATTGTTGTTATATTTTTTTTCATGTAAATGGGAAATTCTTAGTGAAATAAAAAAATTCCAATAAAAATATAAAAAAGGCCTTAAAATTTGTTATTTATATTTTTTCAGGTATGGCCTGAAGTAACAGATCCTGAAAAGTTTGTATATGAAGATGTTGCTATTGCTACTTATCTGTTGGTAAGAACTTATTTAATGTAAGTGAATCCCAAGGAACCAAAGACTACAATAGCTAATTTCTGCAAAAGTGAAGAGGAGTCATCAGACCTAACAATTAAGATTGGTTTACTATTTTTCTAGTAGGCAAATTTTTTTTAACTTGGAATTTTGGTTGATGTAGACTAGAGCCATTAATCTAAATGAGTATGTTAACATTTATCCAAATTTCTGCAAGTATGCTTGAAGTGTAAAGTCTCTCATGTTTGCACTAGGAAACTAAGATCAGAGGATGCTTTTTTATGTATGTTCTTCAGAGCATGGCTTAATGGTCTTTTAAATTAACAGATATTTAATAAAATTAGTGTAAACAGAAAGATATTTGATAATTGCTCATTTTCCACACTGTTACCACCAGAAGTTTGCGGTGTGTATATATGTTTTTACACTTAAAATTCAGATATTGCAATTTCCAGGTTAGCAACTTGTGGAAAGAACTTTTGCCTATATCCTTACTGTAGGCATTAGCCTTATGTCTCATACCTTTTCTTTTCTCCGTATTCCTTTTTTCTTGGCAGTTTAGCCCCAAGTCACTTTTCCTCTCTACATACTCTAGATTAATTTTGTCTTGATTTAAGAGTTCCTTTATACTCTTGAAAAATTATAGATATTAAAATTTATCTACTATTGTCTTAGAAACTACTGTAGTTCAGTTCCAGTCTTAAATGTGTTACATTCTTAGACTACTTATCCCAGACCAAAGTGAGATTTGTTTTGTAAATTTACCAAGAACCTCATCACAGCTTGTCTTTATTTTATATTAAATCATCTTTATTTTATATTAAGACAGCCTTCTGTATTATTGTACTATTATTCCTTGGGATACTAGAATTGCCTGACTTTTCAATATCCAAAGTTTTTAGTTTCTTTGGCTGCTATCTCAAGATCTGAAATGTAAAAGCCAGAGTCCCAATATTATGGGTTTTGCAGCTGGCAGTGATCTTAGGGTGCTGAGAAGGAGAGGATGTGCATCTGAGTAAACAGTTTGAATAAAAATAAAGATGGGAGTGAATGTGGCATGTGTATTGGGAGATAAGGAGAGGTGAGGAAGTGGACCAACATGGCTAGGACAGAATATTTATATTGTTGCTGAGTGGGTCTTAAGGTTTCTTAGATAGGGTGAGGCAAGATTATGATGGGCCTTATAATATGTGCTGAGGAATTTAGACTATTTAAATCAGTTTTTCTCCTGTGTTCAGACAGATATTTTATAGCTTAGAAATGATTTGACTTGGAGAGAATTGATTAGAAACTATATTTTTCTCCTCTCTTTGCTTAGGTTCTTTGGGAAGAAGAACGAGCTAAGAAGGGAATAACTGAAAAACAGTCGTTTGTCGATTTGGGGTGTGGCAATGGTCTCCTTGTTCATATCTTGAGCAATGAAGGGGTAAAATACATTCTTATTTTAAAAACATGTAATTGTGTTTTTAATTATGTTTTATTATTATGATAAAGAATCAAGCTTAAGGTTCATTCATATTTGTTCCATTAATATAAGTATAGATTAATTCTGATTTTATCTAGCTTTTGAGAAAGTGAAGGACTTAAGGCTCTTAATTGAGGGAACAGTATTTAAATAACCCATTTTTTAGGCACAGAAAAAGTACATTATGTATTTCCCTCCCTTCTCTTTCCCACCTTTTCCCTTCTCCTCCCCTCCCTTCCATCTTTCCTTTCTTTTTTCCTCCTTTTCTTCTATCCCTCTTTTTTCCTTCCTTCTTTTCCTTCCTTCCCTCTTTCCTTCCTAGAGCTTTGACTGTTTGCTTTCTCCATACTTCCTGATTCCCTCTACTCTCACCCTCAGAAATAGTACAAGACTCAACATTTATTGAGTCAGTTTGGTAGCTCACAAATTGATTTGCTATTCACTTAAAATACTTTAATAAGTAGATGACTAGTTTTTGCAGTATAACATTTGTGAACAAAGGTAGAAGGTGTATTTTAATGAGAAAGCATAGTTCTAATCCATAACTTATGAAAAGGCATTCAGCTCAAGCCTGGCAAAAGACCATATGAAAATCTTCAGAGTTAATTATTAGATGATTCTTACTTAGAATCTGATCATCCAGGTGACGATTTTTTTTTCTCGTATCTACTCAACTTTATGAGGGCAGTGGGCAAGTGTCTCAAACTTTGTTGATGCTGGTCATACCACACATGAAATAATCAGTCAGAGTACTCTTTCGGGTAGCTCATGTAGATATAGCCTCAGTCTTGGAGGACACTCTTTGTTTTCAGTACTTTCAGAAGTAAGTCAGTGTTGTGTCCCTTTCTCCTCAGTTTAGTTTAGTACTTATAGTTTAGGTTGTAGTACTTGGGTTTCCAGACATTTAATTTCTCCTTGCTAATTTAGTATCAACTTTATTCTGTCTTGCTATCAAACTAACCATTTGATTTGACAAATCAAATATTTCAGCATCCAGGTAGAGGGATTGATGTTCGAAGAAGAAAAATATGGAGCATGTATGGACCACAAACTCAATTAGAGGTATTAACATTTTTTATTTAAATGACTTTAGCATTGATTGTCATTGTTTTCATTACTTGAGGAAAATTAATATATATATAGTATAATAAGAAATACCTCTAGTGATAATCCTTATTAGTCAGCTTTTGGATATTCAAGGATTTTTGCAGGTTGAAAAGAATAAAATTATAGATTCTTTTTGTAGCTTTCAGTGTGAATTGAAGAAATTAATGCTTCCTGTCTCCTTTAGCTATATTTAACTTCTGTTCAGTGCATATATACAGAAAAATCTTGGTCATATATTACTGAAATAATCATAGATTTAAACACTGAAGTTTGATGTGGCAGCAAATAAAGCCTTTGCAGTTTAGGCTTCATTTAAAGGATATCGTGTTCCAAGTGGAGGAGAGAAAGTGTCAGTCACACTACTCTCTGCCCTGGTTATACCAGATTTGGAGTGTTCTGTCTAGTCCTACATTTTTGATGGAACCTTGAAATCTTTTGTGGGTTCAGAGGATGGTCAGTGGGATGCTAAGTGGATGCCACATGGTCTGACAGTTAACAAGCATGGATTAAATCTATACTAAATGCCTGGCACTGTATTAGGCATTGGAGATAGACATAAAAGGCAGAAACAGCACGTGTTCTCAAAGGGCTTGCAGCCTGCTGGGGAGACAACGTGTAAGCAGCCATACACGAGCAATTCAGAGGCCGCAGAAATGGGAGATAGTCAGCCAGGGCAGTCACTAGAATTAACATGAGGAAGCTAAGGCCCAAAGTAATTACTGACTTTCCCGGGGTCTTACAGATGGGAAGTAGCACAGCTGATAGTCCAGCCCAGGTCTTCTGACTCTAAACCCATTTCTTTTCTAAGTAAAGAAGCAGTGTGATGTAATAGAAAGAGGGTTATCCTTGGACACGTAAGAGAATCCCACTTTAAACTCTTCAGGATTAGCTTCATGACCTTGGGTAGTAAGCCATTTAACCTTTGAACCTCAGCTTCCTAATTTGTAAAGTGAGCATGTTGGATTAGATAGCTTCAAGTCCATTTCAGCTCCAAATTATGATCTCGTACTAGTTATTATCATGCTACAGGGCCTCCCTTCCTGGTCCCAGGTAGTAGTGGTTGGGGTGACTCAGTGAGTTGGACAGCTGGCATATGTCCAGTGTACGTTTTAGAAACCTGTTTCTGGCTTTAAAAGAAAAAAACAAAACAAAAACCAAGAGTCAGAACAGGGCATTTTGAGCCCTTGAAATCTCTCAGCCTCATAATCAGCCACTCAGTTGAAGACTCTCTTTTCCACAACTAATTAAAATTTCATGCTTCACGTTTGTCTCGTCTGTTGCTTCTTTATTGCCTGCTGAACATTTAAGCCTTTCATCAAAAAATTGTTCTTTTTACTTGGTACCTTTTGTTTTTCTGTTATTGGATATCTCCTTACCTATTCCCAACTTCTGCCTTCCTCCCCCTAGATGAGGCTTTCTTTATAACAGAGGAAGACAGGCAAAAGTCGACCAACACTGAAAGTATGTTTGGTAGAGTTTGCAGTGTTCTGCACCCTTCCCCCGCTTCCTTTCCTTTGAAAGGACTGAAGTGCATTTCCTCATCTCTTTTCTGGGGCCAAGACTGTTCATTAAGGTGACGCTTTTAGCTTTGATTTAGTATTCTTTTCATTTACATTATTGTAGTCTTTTATGCTTTTGTGATTTAGCTTATTTCACCCTGCATCAGTTACATGGGTCTTCCCAAATTTTCTTAGTTCCTCATATTTTTCTTTTCTTACATTGAATAATATTCCATTGTATTCATATAACGCAGTTTGTTCAGGCATTATCCTCTTTGTTTTCATTTTTTTTTTCCTTCCCACAACAAAAAGCAATAATATAAATGTTTGAGATACATGGCATCTTTTATTTCTGTTTTTGACTTTCTGAGGGTAAATGCCCAGCCAGTGGTATCTCTGGCTCAAAGGGTATAAACAGTTTAGTAATTTATGGCATAATTCCAAATTATTTCCCAAAATGATTTGGCCAATTTTAGCTTCACCAGCAATGTATTAATAGCTTTCCCGTCTTCCCACAGCCTTTCCAGCATTGACTCTTTCCATATTTTGTTGCCTTTACCAATTTTCTGGGTTAGCTGTTGAAGAAAACAATCAAGCCTGCTTGCTGTGCTCCAGAACAGAAAATAATTGAACTTCTATAATTGCTTTCTAACCTGGCAAAAGATACAGCATAGGGACTTTGAGTTACAGTTATTTGTGGGTCTGGTTTCCCATATTGCTAGTTAAGTCTGTGAGGTCAGGGACCTTCAGAGCTGTATCCTCTCTGTTACTTAACCATAGCTGATACTTAGTAGTTGTTGAGTTGAATTGAATTTTATTGAAAGTAGCCAAAAATAGATAATGTTTTATTTACTAGAGGATATTCACAATAAATAATTTATTACCCGATTTGGTTCTCTTGAAAATCATAAAATCTTATTCTTTAATGGAGCTGATTTTGAGTAGGGATTGTTTCATTCTTTGTACTTGTATTCTCAGCAGCTGTTGCAGCGCCTGCTACATAGTAGGGGCTTAATGAAGACTTGTTGATTAATTGGCAGGGGGAATTCCTGTTCAGAGAAGGATTGAACTGGAAACATGGTCCTAGTCTCACAGACGGGGTCATCAAGTTCAGTTCCCTTCCTGATTGATGAAACCCCTTTACAACATCCTTGACAAGTGGTCCCCTAGATAATGGGCACCTGATAACTCACAAACAGGCTTTTCCATTTTAGACCAGTTTGATTTGTTAGTACATTTTTTCTAACACTGAGCCCAAGTCTGACTCTCTACACAAATGAATGAATTAGCATAATAAAGAAGTTTATATTTTAAGATAAAAGAAAACTTTTAAAACACCTCTTTTTATCAGATCTCATTGTCAGCTAGAGGACAAGTTGCTGCTAGAAAGAAAAAACACCTGTTTATAATAATGTCATTATGGAAACCACAAAAAAGAACCTTGATTTCATTTTTCTTCTTTGAGCAAAAAAGAAATAGGGATGTTGCAATTTGCTGTAGTCATTAGCTCTTTTATAATTGTTTATGAGAGGAACAGGTGGGTTTTTGTTTTTCAGAAGTGCCATTAGACAAAATGATTATAAGTATGATCAGGGGTAATTATCTAAATGCAAATTATGGCTTTACTAATCCATGATGTTTTAAAGAGGAAAAAAAAGCCAGTATTTTGAGAGAGTAGTAAAGGAACAATAAATATTACAAAAAATTTTGTTCCAGTCCTTTTTATAATATAAATCTATAAGTGCACACAGACAGATGATACATAATTTAGAGATAATGTTTTGATTTTAGAGAGACCTTAAAGGTCATTTAACCTATTTAATCCTGTTTGGCATTCAAAGCCCTTATAACCTAGTTCCTGCCACCCAACCGCCACCCCTGCACACATATACCTTTCTGGTCTTCTTGTACCTTTTCCTCAGCCTTGTATTCTTTGATCTGGTAATACTAGCCTCCTGGCTGTTTCATGAACTAAACTCTTTAGTTCCATACAGTCTCTTTCTGTCCACCATGCCTGGGTATTCTCCCTCCCCATCTCTGCTGCCTGGCTTCCCTGGTTTCCTTCAAGACCCAACTAAAATTCCATTTTCTATGGAAAGCCTTTCCCAATCCCTCTTAATTCTAGGGACTTTCCTGCAATGATTTCTTGTTTATCCTGGTATAACCTATTTATATACATTTGTTTGCTTGTTGTCTCCTCCATTAGATTGTAAGCTCCTTGGGGTCGGGGACTATCCTTTGCCTCTTTCTGTATCCATAGCACAGTGTCTGGTACAGAGTAAGGGCTTAACAAATATTGACTGACTAAACCTCATATTTTACAGCCATAGAAACTGAGGCCAAGGATAGTGAATGTGAAAGAAATTATTATTAATGACTTAATATCTTGGGGAGATTCAGAGGCTCTCCTCTTCTTCCAGATTCCTGATTTTTAAAAAACTTAAGTCTTTTGAAGGACATTACTGATAAAGAAATTGCATTAACTGTCCTCATCTTGGTCAGAGCTCACCCAGCTTACAAGGAATTTAATCCAAGGTGAGGAAGTCCAAGTTTGCTTTGAGACAGATCCTTTAGTCTATCTAGCCCAAGTCTGGGAGTGGTCTGAGAGTTTCTCTATGTATGATGTCACTTGCAGCCCCTCATTGAAAACCTATTCTTTGAAGGGTATGTAAACTGAGCCTTGCTGCCATAAGTGTTTTTGATCTAAGAGACAACCAAATGACTGTATTAATAACTTTTTGGCCTTATTAATAAAATTATCCAGAAACTATGTATGTTGAACCTTTTTAATTGTTACAAATGATTTGCTCAGTCACACAGGTAGTACTTACATAGGTAGTAAGTAGCAGAATCAGAATTTAAACCCTTGAAATTTGTCATTCTTTACACTTCCATGTTGTCTTTCCTAACGGAATGTAAGTTCCTTGAGAGCAGAGAATTTTTCAATTTTGTGGTCGATTCATTTTCTTTCTAAGAAACCTTCTAATTTAATGGCAAATCATTGTGAGTACTTACATAGTACCTTTATTTTACTTGTTCAGGAATATTTTTTATAGTTTGGGATACCTTTTGTTTGGTTAAATACAGTGTATTTATTATAGATTTAAAATGAAGTTGTTATATAAAGAACAATGACTGGAGTCAAAAGTCCTAGATTTCAAATCTGAGCACAATACTGGGTACTGCTCTCCCAAAGTCCTTCTGGCCTTCTCTAGGCTTGGGCCTCTCTCCCAATTCACAGCTCCTCCCAGTTCAGCCCTCTCTCTTCATGTCAACAAGTGCATCCCACAAGTGGGATTCACAGGCTCTGGGTTTTAACACTCAACCCAAAAAACCAAGCCACTGCAGGGGCATCTGCAAATTCCATTACCCTTACAAAAGGTCATTGACAAAATAAGTTTTACAACCCCATAGCTAATTAGTGCCAAAAATATACTACTTTGGCATTGTCTGGTAAGTCAGTATATAAGTTTTTTATGGTAGAGGGAAATATGGTAGAGAACATGGGAGTTGAACAGATAGGTTTGTCCCTTTAAAGCCTGGATAGAGTAGGGCCTTCATAGAAATGTGCCCTCTGGCATTTTTACAGTATTCTTTTATTTTTAATAAAGCAACTTCACATAATGAAATTATCTGTTCTTCTGTCTAGGTACAGGGAGTATTTAAGCACATCCATAATTTAATCCTTAGCCTCCACAAAGCTAGGCTACTAGGTCTGGTTTTTCTGACAGATAACTCAGTATAGAAGTCATTATTAACTCTAATGTTGATCTTGAAACTAGAATATACAGCTCAGAATCTCACTTGGTATTTAATTTTTTCTTCTTAAATCAAAATAATACATTTTAATAGCAAAGCAGAGATCAACTGTCAGAAAAATAATTTTCACTCCTTTGTATTTTTAAAACACAGACTGGATATTTTCTTTAGTTAACTGGAGATTTCTCTGAACACAAATCATACTTTGTTTCAGGAAGGTGCAATCAGACCAAATGATAGTTACCTTTTCCCAAATGTTGATTGGTTAATTGGAAACCATTCAGATGAGCTTACTCCATGGATACCTGTGATTGCAGCAAGGTAATATCTGGTATAATAAAAGGTGATAATGTTTTGAGATCTGAACTATGACCATTTTGACAGTATTTTTTATTTATTTTTAGTAAATTTAATTTTCAACACATTTTTTTTAAAATTTTTAATAAATTTATATGTGTTTTAAACATTTGTACAGTCTTTTGTAAAGTGTTTTCCTTTTAACAGCCTTATGAAACAGGTAGTAGAAGTATGGTTATCTACATTTTATGGGTAAGAAAGATGAAGGTCATGAAAAGACACTGGCCTGTATGACTAGCATCTGAACTGGGATCTGAGCCCAGGTCTTTGAACTCCCAAGTTCAATGTTCTTTGTACTATGCCCCTCAGTTCAGCACACATTATCGACTACTTACTCTTTATAAGGCTCTATGCTTGATGCTGAGTGAGGACATCAATGAATAAACATGATACTTGTTCTGTTGAAATTGATCTTTTATCAGATTAAAAAAAATCTTGCTCTTATTTTGTGTAATAAGCCCTCACAAGATGAGGGGGAAATAAAAGGTAACATTGAAAAGAAAAAACGTACTAATAAACTAATTGCTTTAAAATAGTGTGAGAGATTTATTGGAGATAATTTTTTATTCTGATGAAAACCCAGAAGGCAATGTGATTTGCAAAGAAGTTATATAATTTAATGGTAAATAACTGGTTTCTAGGACCAGAACTTTACCTAAGGGTTTATTCTTGCCAATTTAGCTTTCATTATTATAGAATAAAAGCAAAATGTTCAATTAATCTCTTGTACTTACTTTGAACTTAACTTGCTGATAGCTAAATATGTTAGAACTTTTAGGAACCAGCAGAAATTAGAAGGGAGAAAGTATATAGGGAGTGTTTTTCGCCACCTAAGAACATATTGAATTTATCAAAAAAGTTAGCTACAATTTTTAGCATTTTAAAGTAAGTTATTTCAAATTACCTGTGAAAATTAGGAGCTAAGATGGATAATACTCATAATGACCAGCTTCACAGAAGGTGTGTAAAATACAAAACCAAATAAAATTTCAGATGCCGTACTCCAAACACTGTCATGTTACTGACGTGAATTAACTATTGAATTACACCTGCACAAAGCCTTGTGGGGTGTGTTGTTGAGAATTGGAAGAGAAACAGGGTCAAAGAAACATTTTGTGACACGGAAAAGGGAGGTGACTGCCTGTCCAAATCTGAGAATTGCCGTGTTTCCTATTTCTTTTTGGCTAAGTTTTCATTGCTCCAAGGAACCTTAAAGACCATCTAGTTGAACTACCTCATTTTATGAATGAGAGTGCTGAGCCCAAGAGAGGTCAAATGATTTACCCAAGGTGCCAGAGATTAAAGGAACAGTATTGGAATGTGAATTTAGATTTCTTGACCACAAATTTAATGCTTTTTTCACAATACTGTAGTGCCTCCTACTTAAAAAAAACTAAAAGTTACATATTCTATTTTCCTTTCTGTAACTTCCTTACAGGTAGCCTTTTCCTAATTTTATCTCCCAGCCTCCTGCCCATCTTCACAACCACTAATTCTTAACTCTGGGATTACCTTCTGTCTGTTCTGTATATGTACCGTACAGTGTTGTCTCCCTTTGTAGAAGGTGACAGGGACAGTATTTTTGCACCTGATCCCAGCACTTAGCACAGTGCCTAGCATGTAGTAAGCACTTAATAAGTACTATTGACTGACTTACTAACAAATACACAAACAAGAACATTCTCTTATAGAGAAAATAAAAACAAGAAGTAGGTAAGTTGAAACAAGAAGAGGGATTTGACAACTCTCTTTAACATTGAGCAGAGAAGATGTGACCATGCAGCTGCAACACAGTACATGTGGAGGAAGAGCACTGGGGACCAAGGGTGGAAAATGGCAGTGTCGGATTTTTAAGGACCTCAAATCCCAGGTAGAGGGAGTTCTAACTTTTCCGTGGACAATAGAAAGCCAATGGAGGTTTTGTTTTTTTTTAAATAAAGCCGTTGATTTGGACAGTTTAAGGCTTAAATATTATTTTAATGGTAACTTCCTGTCTTCCCAACTCTCTTTCTGTTTCATGCCTCCTAAATCAATTTTTCATCATTCACTTGACCTCCAGTCATTCCTTCTCTCATTGCTACTCCAGTTTATAACCTTTGCTCAGGCATTACTTTTGTTTCTTCAGTCTTAATACTCAAGTTGACCTGTTCAGCTTTAAATTGTTCTCCATTTTGAATCCCTTGTCTCCTGTTCCTCTCACTTGTATGAATGTGTCCACTATAGATTCATGTTATTTACTTTCAGTTGAGCCTTGATGGACTCTTTAGCATACTTTCTGCGATGGATCAAGAAATTAGATAATTAATAACCTTAGAACAGTTTTAATTGCATGGTGTAAATGGAAGCTGGATTGCTAGGGGTTGAGGAGAGAGTGGGTAGTGAAGAAGTAAAGAAATATCGTGTATCTGTGTATGTATACACATATGTGTGTATACCTATGTATATATACATTCGCGTTTATATTTGAACAAACCTAAGATTGGTACATGCAACTCATGAGAGGAGGAAATTCCTTATACTAGTGCATCTCAGTAATTATTCTGTAACTTTGAGGTCTTAGAGGATTTCTGGGGGCTAAATAAGTTGTATGTTGTAGCGTAGCTCTATCTGTCAGGTGGGACTTGAACCCTGATATTCCTGACTTTGAGGCCTGCCTTCTCTCCACTCTGCCACTGAATCACTGATTAGTGGAATTAAATGGAGGAAATTAGTTTAAGTAAGTCTTAATGATTCCATGTTCTTGACAATATGGTGTCACTCTACATTTCCAATTTTTTTCCCAAAACTCCCCTCTGTATATTCCATACTTTCAACATGACATCCTTGCTATGCCCCCTACTATTCTTTGTTTCCCCATGCCTCCTCAGGTTGTTCCATATGACTATAATGCCTTTCCTTCCTTTCATTTCCACCTGTTGAATTCTTCCTCATCCTTCCAAGTTCAGGCAGTCTTCCTTGATCTCCTCATTGGTATTTATGATATTTCATAAGGTGGTATTTGTGATATGATAATGATATTTTCCTCCTTGGATAGCACTGCACCTGTTACTTTTTTAATTTACTTATTTTGTATTACAGTTTATAATCTATCAGTGGGATTTAATACATATGTACATAATCTCCCCACTACATTCAGATCGTAGTAGTTCACAAGGGCAGAGACTGTGTCTTATATAAAATTTCTGTTAAATACCCGTATGACCTCTCAGTGTACTAGACAACTCATTGACACTGTAGTTTGCCCAGTAGTCGTTGACCTGCATTGGTGGAGGGAGTTTCCTCACAGGGAGTCCCTTATACCAGTGAAATCATAGTTCTGGACAAAAAAAATATGCTCAGCACAAAGTTGGTGTTTAATATTTATTGAATTGAAAAGATGTGTAGTCTTACTGAATTTTAGTTAATAGGCTAATCTGTAACCTTTCATTTCTAAATCTCTGCTAATTACTTTTGTAGGTCATCATATAGTTGCCGTTACTTTGTCCTGCCATGTTGTTTCTTTGATTTTGCTGGAAAATATAGCCGAAGGCAGAGTAAGAAGACCCAGTATAGGGAATACCTTGATTTTATTAAAGAAGTGGGATTCACCTGTGGGTTCCATGTTGAGGAAGACTGCCTTCGAATCCCTTCAACAAAAAGAGTAAGTTTTGATCCTTCTTGACTTTAGAGTTGTGTAGCAATTTAGATTGAAAGTTAAGAACTACATCACAAATCTAAATTGACACAATGCTATTTCAAGTTTTTTTTGAAATAAATTAATATTCATCAAAGTTAGCAATCTCATCAACTGTATCCTCAGATTGTATTTATTAAGAAGTTATTCATAGACTCAGACACAGTTTGGCTTTGCCTGCAAGAGTAGAGCCTCTTGATTCAGAAGGGACTATGTGGGGGTACTGATATCTGTTCTCTTCCCAAGACCTTTAATAATTATGAAAGGAGGCTTTTGTGGGAGTCTCCAAAGTGAAAACATCAATTGCCCTGATTTGGAATTTGTGATAATTTTACTAGGACTGCACTAGTGATGAAGAATGATTTTATTAAAGCAAATACCGTGTAACTAAGATTGCAAAGAAAATATTTCTCTTTGGAAACACATTTTTCATACAATTTAATTGTATATGTTTGTGTATAATTAATAGACTGATCACAAGTTAATCTTTTTGTTCATCAAATCAGACTTACTAGACTAATAAAGCACTTTAGTAACATTAAAATAAGTGCTGAGTGGCTATGTGTACGATGTACCTCGCTAAGTACAGTAGTTATATTCCCACAGATTTGTAGATCAATTTTTTGATAAACTGAATCGTATTTAAGTAAAAACTTTATTGAATCCTTTTCTAAGTTTTATCATCACCTTCAGTTTGCCTTTTTGTAAATATAAATTAATTCATTTATTTTATTTGCCTAAAATAAGATGTCTTCTGAAAAGTTCTCTAAATCAGGTTTACCTCTCTTTCCCTTAATTAACAAGATTTGATACAGTTTTAATTTTGTATTTTTTAACTTGTGACCTAATGAAATGTGATATTTCTGTTTTATAAATTTTAGAAGTTTAGAAATAGAAGCAAGATGGACTGAGGAAAACTTCTGTGTATTGGTAGATTTAGTAGTGTTCATTTTTATAGGGATGAAATAGAATTCTGCAGACCAAGGGAGTCTTCCAGCAGGTTGATCACAAACTATTGACAACTGTCTGAGCTGGTAGTCACTGCTGTGCTCCTCTGTATTTGTAAGTTCAGATGAGTTCTCATGGAGGGAGGGATAGCTGACAGTTCTTTGTTTCTTCCATACCCTTCGTTTTATTTATCAGGGCAATGGTGCTCTTCCCTGGCCACTACTCTCCAACTCTGTTGTCTCCCAGACCAGGGGTGCGGAATGGGATTTGTTCTGTGAAGTTTGGATTCATTCAAAGGGCCTAGAAGACCACATATGGCCTCAAGGCTGCAAGTTCCCCACCCCTGTTCCGGACTCTCTGAGTTCAGGGACTATCTCTTCTTTTTTATTTATTTCCCCAACATTTAACAAAGTGCTTGGCACATAATAAATGGCTTTTCATCCACTTACTTTTTAAATTCATTCCTTCATTCATAGACTTGTTAGGAACTGCATTGTGAGTTAAGATATAATAAGATGTATTTCTTTTAAACAATCACATCTGAACCTAAGCACAAATCAATGTTGTGCTTTCCAGAGTGGTCACTCTAATGTGGTACACTTACTCAACAATGCTGATAAGTGATCCATACGTTTTGGAACTTCTTTTTGGGAATTTCCTTCAGAGCCTTCACCTTCTTTTGAACAGCCATAGTGTTAGCAAAATTAGAGGTAGATTTGATTTTTGAAAACAGCAAAAATCCCTTACAACATTAAAGAATTTCAGAGTTGGAAGAACTTCAGTAACTATCTAGTTCCACCTCTACCTGAGAGAATCCCCTCTCTAACTTTCCTTATAAAGTGATGAACCTGATTTTCTTGTATTTTTTTTTACTGGCTTTGGAAGCTATTTGCAAAGAGGGAGCACATTTGGTAGCAATATTGGATTAAATGCACAGCTTTTGAAGGTGACTACTTTGAAGAACAGCACTCAGTCTAGTTTATACAGTGTATTGTATGAGGAGAATGGGATGCATAAAAGTCAGCTGTGTTTGTTCAGACATCAGTCTTACTGCCTCGTAGTTGTACCTGATGTTATTTCAGCTCATTTTATTGTCCTTGTTAACTCATTCCTCAAGTATTTGTTAAGTGTTTACTATGGGCCTTGTTCTGTGCTAAACCATGGACTCACTCTCACATCTGTATGTCTTTAAAAAGGAGATCTTTATTGAAAGTTATGCAAACAGACTTTTATGTGCTTTGTTATTAATTTAAATAAATATGAATTAATTTATTTAATTTTAATTTATTATTGAATTAATTTAAATACATATGAGTCCTATGCTTATTACATGGGTGCATAATCTGGTACATGTATAGAGAAAAATAACCTCTCAAGGATGCTGTGCAGAAGGAATCTGTTCAGGGAGCTTGGGACTGAGGCAGCACAACTTGGCTCCAAGCCGGCTGTCCTATTTACTGACCTTGGGTAGGCTGCGTCATTTCTCTGAACCTCAGTTTTCCTCATCTGTAACATGTGAGGCACCTAGTTAGACTAGATGAGCCGTAAGTCCTTTTTGAATGTTAAATCCTACAAGTCTGTGTTGTGCTAGCATAACAAAGCAATTATTTTACTTTTTTTGTAAATTTAGGTTTGCCTCATTGGAAAATCCAGAACATATCCAGCTACTGAAGAAGCTTTAGTTGATAAGCAGAGAACACAGTATATTGATAGTAGGCAGTCCTGTACTGGGATTCCCCATAGTGAAGACTCTTCTTGTTCCTCTTCAGGCAGCACAATAGAAACTAATGATTGTGACCATCATCCATATTTAAGCTGTCTCAGTGATGAGCTTCCCCAAGGTCAGTTTCCTGAAAATGAAAGGAAGGTGCCTCAGGAAAATGGAATCTGGATAAATGGATTTCAGCCTAGAGACAAAATTGAACAAGTTAGGAACTGTGCTTCTCTTCCTCGGGACTTCATTGATCACATAGTTTTGAAAGTGGCTAATTTGTTGTTGAATGGAAAGCAGCAGAACCTCAAAGAAGAACCCTTTGAAGGAAGCTCAAAAACCTGGAATCGAGGAGGTAAACAGTCTTAACCCCATTTCTAGGATATATGCTAAGATTCTTTGATAGAGACTTATTTCTCCTATTTTTTTAATTTATGAAATTTAAAAGAAATTCATGGTAACGTCAAAGAAGTGCTCTCTGGAAAGTTTTTCATATAGTACATGTTAATGTAATCCCTGCATTATTAAAATTTGAGTCTTTAACTCTTCCAGAAAAAATAATGACTTCAAACTTGGGTCCCAAAATTACACAATACCAAACTGTAGAGGTTAAACAAATGAATATCAACTGCTGTATACAGGGTGATAAAGTGGAAAAGGCTCTGAATTTAGAGTCAGGGGACCAGAATCTGAATCCTGGCTTTGCCACTGAACTACTAATGTGATCTCAGGCAGGTCCCATCACCTTAGCGCTCTTAAGTTTCCTCATGTGTAAAACAAGAACTTTGGACTAGATCTTTACAGAGCTAATGTCTGACACCGCGCCGCCACTTCCCTCCCCCCATCATATATATGTGTGTCAGGCACTGTGCTGAGTTCTGGGAACACAGGTAAAAGGATAGTTCCTGCCCCAAGGGAGCTTATATTCTCATGGAGTGTAAGACAAAACAGAAGGAAGAGGATCTCCCTCACTCCCTAGTGGAGAAAAAGGTGGCCTGGGTGATGAAGGGATCTGTCAGTGTGAGAATGGTATAGAGAAGGACTAATGTTCCAGTGTGAGGAAGCTCCCGTTGTGGCAGGAAGTTCCAGGTGACATTGCAATAAGAGGCACGGTGATGCTCGCATACTTTAGCACAGTAACAAGTTAGCAGCTGATGCAGCCACAATCTGATCTCTTTTCTCTCTGGTCTCATATAATTTTCATATAGCTAGATATTTTACATGATTTAGTTCTGCTTACTTTGTATTACTTTATTACTTAAGTCTTTGCCATATAATTTTACATTCCTATTATTTGCAACTTATACTAGTTTAAAAGTATTGAATTACATGAAGAGAAAATCCTATTTTACTGTCATTATGGAACAAGGAACAAGACAGTCAGAGTTCTGTGCATTCAGTGATGTGGTTTCTTGTAGAATGTAGTAGCTCCTGAACTGTCAACACATTTTAAAATATTGAAACCTCCCCAGGCTGCTAAATAAGGACCCTTTTTCAGCCTGTTTACCAGATGGGATAGAAGACAGTGAAGAGCAAGAAAAGCCGAGTGGAAACCTTCTCTTTTTCCAGAGGAAAGAGCCAGAAACTTGTCACTATTACTCAGGTTGTAAAGCAGATGGAAAAAAAAAATCCCCAAAGATTCTTGTTCTGAGCTAGGTCTTCCCTCTTTATTTCCAGTTTAGAAGCCTCAGATTGTATTGTGAAAACACCATCTCTGCTCCAATCTTGTAAGCCTTTTTATCCTATTAAAAATTACCTTAAATAACTGCTCTTTTAGACTTGAGAAGGTTAACAAGAAATGTTAACTTACCGGAAACTAGAAAATAGAATTTCTTTGTAGCTAAGACAGTAAACTCAAGAAGAGTAAGGTTTTTGTTTCGTTTTGTTGTGTTGTTAAAAATTATATTTTCACTGTTTATCCTGTTACTGATGAGGCCAAAATATTTGTGTGCTTTTCTTTTTCGTAGCCACAAACACACGCTTCAATTCAGTCATCTATTTAACTGGATAGATGGTCAAAAAAAGCAGTTTTTTAAGTACTTAGTGTATGCTAGGAACTGTGGTAAGTACTTGATATACAAATACAAGTAAAAGAAAGTCAGTGTCTCCCTCAAAGAGCTTACACTCTAATGGGAGAAGACAGGACATGGAAGGAAACTGAAAAGGGGTGTAGGGAGGACAGGCCTAGTAGAGGACAGGTGATCTTGGTTACAGAAGACCCTAAGGGAGGGAAGGTACAGATGGAGCCACACTATTTCTGTCTCCCTTTCTTCCTTCCTGTTCCCTTATTATTGGTAAAATACCTTATCTAGAATTTTGTATTGATCTCTCCTTTGCCCTTAACACCTACCCACCTTTGTAGCATACTGTTTGGTGTAATTTCTTCTGTAATGGGTGATAAGATCTTTGAGGCCAGATTTTGTCACTTGGGATTTTTACATTCTTCAGTGCCTGTCCTTGCATTTTTCTATGCTGAATACTTAATTAGGTCTATTCTTTCGATATGTTCCTGAAAGTATCCTGTTTGGGGAAGAAATCTTATATTTTGTTTGTTTTTTCCCCCTGAACAGGAAGCCTTACCTTGGCAGAAGTAGCAAATCAGTTAGATAGAGAAACTCTACAAAGACTAAAAAGAGAATGTGGAGGCCTCCAAACCCTGCTTAAGAATAGCCACCAAGTATTTGAAGGTAATGATGTGTATGCCATTTAAATTATGCTTTTTGAGTTAAAACATTTCGGAAAATAAACTACCAGCTGTGTGACTACAGGCAAGTCATTTCGCCTTTCTGAATTATTTTTTTTACATAGAAGAGTCACTACATTTTATTTCCTAATGAGACTATATTGGGAAAGAAATCATGTTGGTGCAAAATAAACAAACAAATAAAGCATGCTAGTTCTGCCCTCTGGATTAGGTGGAACCAATTCAGTTGCTTCCAAATGAACAGCTTCCAACTCTTTGAAGACAACAGTCAAGAGCCTACATAACTTTTTGCTCTGCTCTAAATGCCCCCAGTTCCTTTAATCAATCAACATTAACATACTTTCTAGTTCACATACCATTCCCTTCACTCTTCTGTGGACATACATACACATGGAAGCTTTATGATGTCCATTCCAAACTGTGGCAGCCTGAACAGGCACCACTTCAGGTGTGTTCTGACCTGATAGACAGTGCAACTATTACATCTCTCCCTTTGAACACTCAGTTTTTGTTAATTCAGCCCAAGGTCTCACGAAAGTCTTGCCCTAATGTCTCATCCTGCTTACAAGGTGACTTTCATTTCTTGAAAGATATGCTAATGGAGGACAAGGTCTGTGTAATTCTTTAAAACTAGAAAGGGGACAGGCTATCTTTCTACCATCCAAGGACCAGCTAGTTAAGTTAGAAGAAAAGTATTTCTCACAGAGAATACTGACCCCTAAGTGGTGACCCACATGCTATCTGCAGTGACTTGTGAGGACAATTTACTAAGTCACAGAGTGGTTGTAGTTTGAATCATTGGAAGGAATACCCACATTGATCTCCTGTACTCCCATTACATTGCAGATGTTTGTTAAAACTTGCTGTCCACTAGAAATCATAAATCTTTGTCACATGCGTTGGTTTTGGGTTGTCTTCCCTATTCTGTACTTATTCTTTTGTTGTTTTTGTACCTCAAAGACAAGGTTCTACGTCTCCTCCTCGTCTTGTCTCATCTTTTCTTTTCTTTGAGACTGACCATCTCCTTGTCTCACCCAGGATAGAAGTACAGCAGACACTCCCCCCCCACCCCCCTACTGATTGATTGACACAAGAGCTCTGTTTGGCCCGCTTTGTGATCTGGTCTGGTTTACTCCTCCTTAAGCTGCCTGTGGTCATCCTCTTCTTGGGGCTTACTCCTTATGTTGGTGCCAGACTTAGTGCAGACCACTGCATGGCCATGCCATTATTAGTAGTAGCATGAATTCTTTCCCAGAAGTCTCAGCCTCTTCAGTAGCAGGGACACAGGCATGTGTGACATTTATTCCTATTAAGTTTTATTTTGTTGACTTCAGTCTGTTCTAATATTATAATAGTTCATTTTGGTCGTGCAGCTTTGTTGGCTGACAGCTTAACAGCTTCCCCTCCCAGATCTGTGTTACCTGAACATCTGATAAACACATGATCTGTACCTTCAAGTCTATAGTGAAAAACCAAGCCACACCAAGTGCTTATGGCAAGTCCCTGGGCAGCTCTTTGCCTGTTGATGCTGACCCAGTGCATTGTAGATTTGGTCAGTCACCTTGCCTCTCCTGTAACTGCTCCAGCATCCAGGCAGTATGTTCATCTTGTCCCTGAGAATATATTGAAATGCTTTTTCAAATGTCTGGCTGAAATCCAGTATATTTTGTTCACTCTTTTCCTTGATCTGCTCATCTAATCAAAAAAAGGCACTTTACATAAAGTTAGTTCAGTATGACCTGTCCTTCATGAACTCATGCTTACTCTTAGTGATCACCATTTCCTTTTCCTACTGTCTCATTCTAGCATTTTACCAAAAATTGATTTTAGTATCATTAACTTATATTTTGAGGTAGAAAAAGCCCCATTCCAATGCTTCAGCATAATGTGGAGGTTGCCTAAGGTTCTCATAAGCTATATAAATGGAACATAAATTCTGTCTAGCAGGTGACACCAAGCTAGAAAATCTTCAAGTCTACTTATGGTGACATATTGTGTCTGCTGTCCAAGGATCAGCCTGACTGAGAGCAGAGGGCTACCTCAACAGAAAGTTGGTTGCTGTCTGTGGCAAACCATGAAACAAAGCAGAATGATAGAAAGGTCTGTTACATTCATCTTTATTGTTAGTCTAAAATCTATGTGATTCTTAGCACTCTCGACCCTTTCCTTCCACTGCTGCTACTGCTGAGGACTGAGGCCATCCACAACTAACAGTTACTTTGTATTCTGCTTTGTTTCCAGTTTTTTGCAACCACAAAGAGAGCTGCAATAAATATTTTTGCACATATGGGACTTTTTCCCACTTCTGTAATCTCTTTGGGATATAATCCCAACAGTGGTATTGCTGGGTCAAAGGGTATGCAATTATTTATAGCC
>CM053592.1:139880465-139907230 GCA_028646515.1 Pseudochirops corinnae
TTCACTCCTGATCTTATTGGAAATGCTTCTAGTTTATCTCCATTGCATATAATATTTGCTGATGGCTTTAAGTAGATGCTACCTATTATTCTAAGGAAAACTCCATTTATTCCTATACTTTCTAGTGTTTTTAAGAGAAATGGATGTTCCCTTCCTTTTTTACCTCCACTGTAATAGGTCTTTCACACCTCTCTATGTCATGTAATTTGCCCCATTCTGCCTCTGCCTTCCTTCTTCTTCCAGTGCAGTCCTCTTTTTCATCCGTTAAGTTTTTTATATCATTCCATCAAAGTCAGCTGAAACCCTGCACCCTCTCTCTGTGTATACTCTTTTTAACTGCCCTAATACATAGTTCTTAAGAGTTAGAAGTATCATGTTCCCGTATAGGGATGTAAACAGTTTAACGTTATTGAAAAACACTTTTATGCTTCTCTTGGATCTTGTATTTGAAAATCGGATTTTCTGTTTAGCTCTGGACATTTCATCAGTGATGTCTGAAAGTCCCCTATTTCATTGAGTGTCCCATTTTTTTCTCCCAGATTATGCTCAATTCTGCAGAGTAGTTGATTCTTGGTTGTAATGCTCCTTTGCCTTCCAGAATATCATTTTCTAAGCCCTCTGATCCTTTAATGTAGAAGCTACTAAATCCTGTATAATCCTAACTGTGACACCTTAATATTTGAATTGTTTCTTTCTGGCTGCTTTGCAGTATTTTCTCCTTGACCTGAGAGTTCTGGAATTTGGCTCTAATACTCCTGGGAGTTTTCATTTTAGGATCTCTTTCTTGAGGTTATTGGTAGATTCTGTCAATTACTATTTTATTCTCTGATTATCAGGGCAGTTTTCCTTGATAATTTCTTGAAAGATGCTGTCTAGGATCTTTTTTTTTTTTTATCATAGCTTTTAGGTACTCCAATAAATCTTAAATTATTTCTCCTAGAGAGCTTATTTTCCACATAACTTTTTTGGAGAATATTTAATAAGGATCAGTTTGCTATTAAGGACAAATTGTCTCACTAGAAATATAGTACTGAAGTATGTGTTATGTATATTTTGTTTTATTTGTTTTGTTAAATATTTTCCAGTTACATGTAAAACATTTTTTTTGCAATCCTTTTTTAAAATCTTGAGTTCCAAATTCTCTTCCTTCCTCCTCCTCTATCTCTCCTTCTTTGAGAAGGCAAGCAATTTGATATCACTTATATATGTGAAGTCATGCAAAACATTTCCATATTAACCATGTTGCAATAGAAAACATAAACAAAATAAAACAATAAAAATAAAGTGAAAAGAAAATATGTTTCAATCTGTATTCCATCAGTTCTCTCTCTGGAGGTGGATAGCTTTTTTTTTTATCATGAGTCCTTTCCAGTTTTCTTGGATCATTCATTGTCTTGGTCAGAATAGTTAAATCTTTTACAGTTGGTCATCCTTACAATATTGCTGTTACTGTGTACAGTGTTCTGGTTCTGTTCATGAAGTATGTGTTTAAAAAGAAAGTCAAAGCCCAATTCACATAGCCTTTCTACTTGTATATGCAGCACAAATATTGAGCTCAGTTTTTAAAACATTCTTTTAATTTTCTTCCTTCTCACTCTCCCTAAGGTTTTTAATCTTGGCAACATTTTAGGTGAGTCTGGGCCAATGTTATGGTTTCCAATGAAAGCCAGGAAGGGCTTGGTTGCTTTGGCGGTGTTTCATGTGGACTCATTGGATTTGTTGGAATAAAGAGGATAAAACAGAATGCACAAGGAATACCGAATCCCAGCTAACCTCAAATGGTCCCACAAAATTGTTTCAGCCACATCTCCTTGACTGATGGAGCCAGATTTCTTACACACAAGCTAACACCACCTTAGGGACTAGACTTTCCCAGAATGTGTATATTTTTAGCTTTTTATAAATAACAGCATATGTAAGCATTTTACATATTTAACATCTATTTCATATTCCATCTCTGTGCCTTTTCATAGCCATATCTTCTCTCCTCGTCTCTGCTTCTTATAATCCTTAGTTTACTTCAAGTCTCAGTTCAGATACCACTTCTGTGAGCCTTTCCTAATTTACCCACCCCCACCCCACCCTGCCCAACACATAAGTTGTTAATACATTCTGCTTCTTCAAATAAATTTTGTTTATTTACCTGTATATACACATTACATCTCATCTTTCCCCCACCAGTGCCCCTTGAAGAATGTGAGTTCCCTTTAGGCAGGGATTATATTATTTTTATATTCTCAATGGCTAGCACAGTGCCTAGCACAGAGATGCTTTGAATAAATATTTGTTAAATTGAATTGGTTAGTTTTGTTTCCTTTACTGAATTGTCATGGACTTTAGTCTTCTGTTGGTCAACCTTCTGGGATAGGCCCCCTGAGCTGAGCTAGGCTTGGTGCTCAGCAACATAGATAATGTCACTAAATTTGTGCTTGAAGCTTCTTTAGCTTTGTACGCCTTGTCAGAAATTGTAACTCCCACAGGTATTATGTTCAGGATCCCAAGGCCATGTTTTTGGCCGCATTGTGGCACTGAAGGAAAATTTGGATTGTGGCATTTTGACTTAAGGGTACATTCTTAAAACCAATATTCAAAGAAAGTCAAAACAATCATTTGGCCAATACAAGTAGTCACTTTTTTTCATTCAGTTTAATAACATTTGTTAAACTTGGGGCACTGTGCTAAGAACTGGGGAAGATTCAAAGATAAATTACCGCTGCTCTCTGCCTGTTGAATACCTTTACTTTTGTCAAAAAATGAGTTTTTATTGATATCTTTTATTTTATCTTTTTATGTTTTACCTTTTGTTTTACCATAATATCTCCTAACTTCTCCCCAACCCCTGAGAGCTGCCACATAATAAATAGTACTTTTAAGCCCCCCCCCAAAAGAAAGAAGACGAAAAAAAATCAGCATAACTGATCACTACATTCAAAAGGTCTGAAATTATGTGCAATGAATAACACTTGTGAACTTCTTACCTTTGCAAAGGGATGGGGTGAAGATGTCTTCTCATATTTCTTCTTTTGAGCCATTTTATAATTTTTCAACATTCACTTTTGATTTTCTTTTTTGTGATTCCTTTTGTTTATGTTGTTGTGGTCATTGACTCTGATTACTTTACTCTGTATCCATTCCATGTAGATCTTTCCATGATTCTCTGGATTCATCACATTCCTCTTTTCTTATAGCACAGTAACATTTCATTACATTTATGTAACCAGTATATATTTGCATAGCTGTTCCCAAATCTTTCACCATCTACTTTGTTTCCAGTTTTTGGTTGTCCTCAGAAATGCCGCTGTAAACATTCTGATGACCTTTACTTTTCTGCAGTGGGCCTGTGTCCTCATTTGGCAGTATCTGTAAGCAGTGTTGGACATGATTAAGCAGATGAGTACAGCAGATTTTTCCCAGTCTACATTCTGAAGTGGCCTGTTGGTCATTCTGGAACCTCGTGCACCAATCTTGTAGCTTCTTGCTAATAGTTTGGCTGTTCTGTTCTTTGTGTTTCAAACCCCAGTTATGAATGGGAGAGTGTACATTCGTGACTGGAGAGAGGAGAAGAATATAAAAAAAAACCAGCCAGAAGCTAAACGAAGACTCTCATCAGAAGCTTTGAAAACACGGCTCTGTTGGTTTTTTATGCATCATCCCGATGGTTGTTCTCTGACCTCCGAATCTTGCTCTTATGCACATGGAACCCAGGAGCTGCGGCAGTCTCAGACTCTGAAGAAGATAAAGCAGATCCACTGATACTACATCAGCAAGCTGAATGGCACAGATTTTGGTGGTAGGAAGACTGAGTGAAAGCTGTTGGATGTTAACCTACTGGTCTTTTGAAGTTTTTTGTGGCAGACTGATTTTAGTATTTCCTTTCCTCTTTCTCAAGTCTCATCTGGCAGTATGGGACTTACCAGTCACCGTGTAGAGTTATAATTTTTTAAAGGTAAACAAAATGTTACCAATTATTTTTGAACATAGATAATTTTATTTTATATTTAGAAATTTGTATAATGTAATTGGTATATTTAAAAATTTGTATGATAAATTTGTATAATATAAATTTGCATATTATTTGTAGCATACAGTGTATATTTTGGATGACGTTCAAAATTAAATTACTTAGATTTGTATACAAGCTTTGAATCAAGAAGACAAGCTATAAAACTTCTTCTTTTAAAAAAATTGTTTAGAGTTGTGACTTTCTTTTGCTGGAACTGGCCTTTCTCATAGGAAAAATATTTTGGTTCACAATTCAACTATCTACTGTATATATATTTATATATATTTGTGTATTTATATATATGTATAAAGTATATTTAAATATACTTTACAGAATGAATGTGAAGAAATTGACACTAATTTTTTTTCAGAGGGCTAAGTTTTGATACTGGTCCCTCAAGATTGCATGAAAATATTAATGACAAATAGGGGGAGGAGGAGGAGAGGGAAAAGAAGAGAATCATAGATCAGTTCTTAGAAAACAGAGGCAGAGGACATTCGGCACAGAGAAATCCAAGTTCCAGATTTCCCAGAATCTTGGGAGTTGGAAGGGACCTAGCATAGAGGCCACCCACGCCGCTTTTGACAGCCCTGATTGTAAGGAAAGTTTTACTTAAGTCAAACTAAAGTCTGTTTCTCTGTAATTTCCAGTCTTTGCAGCTAGCTCTGCCCTTAGGCCCAAGTCAGACAACTAATCCTATTATTTTCATATACTGTGTGTCTTGGAAGATAGCGATCATATCCCTTTTATTTATTTATTCTTTCTCCTTCTCCAAGGTAAACACCTCCAGCTCCTCTAATCATTCCTTACACATCATAGTCTAATGCTTTCACAATTCTGACTCATGTCCTCTGGATATGCTCCATTTTCTTGCTACATTCCTAATCAATTTATTTTTCCCAAAAAAATGAGATGTCCAGAACTACCACAATATTCCAAAAGCAGTCTGATCAGGACAAAATACAACAGGACTATCACTTCACCCGTTTTAGATATCAAAATCTACTAATATAGCCTGAAAATGAATTATATTGTTATTTGTTGGCTGCCACAGTTGGATCATTCACTTACATTGAATTTCCAGTTCATTATAATGCTTGGTTCTTTCTTTTTTTCATGAAATATCCAGCCATGCCTCTTCCATCCCACAGTTGATTTTCTGAATCCTAGTAAAAACATTTACCTTTATCCCTATTAAATTTCAGCTAAATTAGTTTTCTAGCCAGTGGGGATCATTTTGGCCCCTTCCTCTGTCATTCAGCATTTTAATTATACATTTTAACTGCGTCACCTGATGTCATTTTTTGTTTTTATTCTAGACATTAAAATGTTAAATTTTAAACTTTCTGAGTTCATATCCTTAGGGTATAGCACCAAAAATCTCCCTCCAAGTTCACATTGTTCTATTCATCATATGTCTGATTCTGATCATTTAATCATTTCTGAATTCACCTAATTATCATCTAGTCTAAAAAGTTCTATTATATCTTCTGTTATACTGGATTTATATGTTTTTGATGAAACCATAGTGACTTTTAGCGTATCCCTTCCTTTCTCAATGCCCAAAGACACTTCTTCTTTGAATAATATGTTCTAGAATTTGGCCAGGAATTGCAGTAAACCTTATTGGCTTATAATTTAAAAATGGAACTTTGTTCCCCTTTTTGAAAATTAGGATATTTGCCTTTTCCCAGTTCTTTCATAGCTCTTTTATATGTGATTTTTTTTGAAGACTCATGATATTCAGTTTGCTTTATTATCTAGGGATAATATCTTTTGGTCCTGGGGACTTGAATTTATTGAGGTCTTCTAAGTGCTCTATTCCCAGCTCCTCACTTGAGGTTCAACTGTGTTGACCATTTATGTTCTGTCTTTCCCCAGTCCCAAAGATAATTCTTCTTGGTAGAGAAAATGGAAGTATTATTTACCTCAAAAGACAGAGGAAGGTTATATATGAATGGAATTTAAGAATTCTTCTAAATAGCAGATAACGGGTAAAATAATTGGTTGTTATCTTCCAAACCCATATTGGAATCATGGCCTCCCTTTTCCATATTCACTAGAGGGTTAGACATACCGTGGAACTTTGAAATCAAGACTTTGAAAGATGAATTTAAGAAGCCTTGTTGTCCCATGGACTCAACTTAGCCACCAAAGTGATGTATACTCAGAGGCCACGAAGAAACTCTCATGCTTTTTTTTCTTGCAATACATTCAAACCTCCCATCTTGTATTCTTGTATTGTTCCTCCGTGCCCTACCCCCTACCCTTGACCCGCACCCCCTTCACCTTGCCAAGCTCCCAGCCCACAGACTTCTCATGAGTAAGCCCTGAGTTTATTAAGTATGCCTGTAAGTTTAAGCCTTAGGTTATAATTTGCAATCTGGAATCCAGCTTCCCTCTATTTCTTAGAATTAGGATTATTTGTTATCCTTTTATCTTCTCCCCCCCCCCTCCCCCCGCATCCCTTTAGTCCATCTAGGTTCTAGATTGCATCTTTAATGTTGCTACATCCCTAACCAAGCAAGGGTTGTGGTGAGTGGAAGAAGTCTTTAATCTACCAAGCATATTAGCAAGACGTTGTGTTCTTGGCCAGCCCTGCATTATTTACTCCATTCATTCCTTGATCATTATAACAGGAAATTTTTCACCAGAAGACTTAGCTTTGAGTTTTTGTTCTTCCGCAGACAAGATAATGTGACCTTAAGCAAGTTCGTTCACTTAGTTTTCTCTTTTTGTAAGAGATAAATTACACTATGACATTGTTATGAGGCACGTCCTTGGTAAATGATAAAATACAATATAAATTATGTGCTGTTACCAATACCAAAAAACCTAGAAGTGAGAAAGGCTAGGCAAATACAATTTAATTTTGCTGAGGTTTGAGAGGTAGTGGTAATAATGATAAGGCTTTGTTATTTCAAGGATCATTGATTTGATCTACATATGTATGTACATGCTTCATGCCTTAATAAAATTTTTTTTATCGACTGTGGCAACCCAAAATATTATTTGGTGGCCAATTTTCTAATAATGGGCTTCTCAGTGGGATTTAACTCTTTATTTATATAGTGCTTAAAAGTTTACAAAGCACTGTTCTCTTGACCCTACTCATCAGGCAGTAGTTCAGAATTTCAGGGATTTCAGGGGTCAACAGGGAGGGTCTGTGATCTTTATTACTGGAGGGAATACCCACACCAATGGAGTCCTGGATTTTTGAAGTCTTGAAGAATAAATGAATTCTAAAACTTCGAACACACCAGACACAAATTCAAACAAATTTAATTCCCCGTGTGTAATTTTTAAACATCTATGTGGCAGCTTCCCTTGGTGATGCCAGAAAATTAAAAGCATGTCGCGTTCAGAAAATTGTTAGAATAGTAATTAAGACTGACTGCTGTGTCTTGAGTAATTGTAGCCCTGCCTTGCAGGATGCTGTTGCAGCTGATCAGTGGCTGAAATCCAATAGGATTTCTACTTAACCATAACTTGTCCACAAATTAGGAATGCCATAGGGTTGTAAAGAGAAGAACTCCATTTAGGCTAGTGTCAAATCAGCCCCAAATTAAGAAATATTATTGATACTGTTCACCAGTGTGGTGCTGTGGTGTGTAAATGATTTCAAGTCCTCAGAGGCTCTGGAATTAGAACATATACTATATCTATCAGTTTGTGCTAAACTGGAAAAGTTTCAAGTATGGGTACAAAGGCAAATTGTATATCTATTATCTAAAGACAGCCTGCTTATTTGTAGAAGTTTGTTGCCCGAAGAAGCAACACAACTCACAAACACCATAATGTGGTATTGTGGTCTTTGTTGGTGGAAGGAAGTTAGAGATGCTTTGATATCTTGATACATGACTGGAAGAGGTGGCACTTTAGGACTATGAAACATGGAGTCCATATTTTGAAAGATTTATTAACTAAATGAAGCATGACTTGGGGGGAATCCTTCTTCCAACTTCCTATTTAAGAGTTGGATACACAGTTTTAAAATTGCAGCTCATGAGCCCCCCACCTATGCATTTACTTTTAGTTATATACACATTTAGCTCAAAGCAGGTGATTGACTAATTTTGCATCATACGAAACATAGTAATTAAACATTCCCTTCCATAATCATGGGGGAAACTCTTCCAGAAAGGGGAGAGTCAGCAGGAATAGTGGACATACACATAGATCATGCCAGTAGAGAGCACATGTAATCAAGGCAACTTGTCACTATAGGGCCCTCTTGTGGTGTTTTTGTGCTGCTCCCTGTGGGCCTACTATTTTTTTGATAGACAGCTTCACTGGATTCCCTGGGCCTGTTGTTTTCTGCATCTTAACTTCTAACAGCTAGTACTGGCCCATTTTTTTTTTTAACTTCTAGAGTTCACACTCCTCAGAACTCTTTTCTCTTGACTGACAACCTTCCTAGAGAATATCTTCCTTTTAAAGGACCACTAGGGAAGTCGAACTCTGGCCAGCCAGTGGTTAGCCACCCATTAATTACATCGAATGACTAAAGAAATTCACATTAAAGGGGCAACAAATTATAAACCCTTCTTTGTATATAAGTTCTTAATGCCTAGTTGTCTCTGATAACCCAAATTTTACCTTGTGTAATTTTATTGACTGGGCTCAAAAATCAGTTGATTAGGAGTATCCAGATCAATTACCTCCACATAAGCAAATGCTTGTTATCTAAGAAGCCTTATCTTTCCTGTCACATAAACACACAGACATACATCTAACCTGGCATTTGAGTCTCCCCACAGCTAGTCTACCTTTCCAACCTTACCTCACTTGACTGCTCTCCACATATGCTGTGTTTCAACCAAACTGGACTCTTTGTCCTCTATATGTGGTCTCTGTCTTTGCTTACACTGTTTCCTGGGCTTGGAATATTGTCATCTGTTTTAACTGTTGAATTCCTGCCAGCCTTTGAAGCCAATTTGAATGCCACCTCCTCTGGGCCAAGGGTACCTGCGATTCATTTTAGAGTTACTGTTGACATTTCCCTTTTTCACATCTTCAGTCAAATAACACTTTTTGTTGACTCTATCTCCACATCTGGTTTCCATCTCCTCTATTTCCTCTGCCACCTCTCTAGTCCAAGCCCTTATTGTCACATTCCTGAACTCTTGTAATAGCCTCCCAACAGGTCTTCTCGCCTTTCCAATTGATCCTTTCTATCAGTACCCAAATAATCTTTCTTAAACACATGAATACACAGTCATGATATTCTTCTGCTTCAAAGTCCCTAGTTGCAGAGGCCGTTAGGTGGCACCGGCCCTAGAGTCAGGAGGACCTGAGTTCAGATCTGGTTGTATGACCCTGGGCAAGTCACTTAAATCTGATTGTCTCAAAGGCAAAAAAAAAAACCTCTAGTGGTTTCTACATAAGTTCAGTTTCCTTCACAATCTATCCTCATTATCGTGTCCATTCTTATTTCATCCCTTCTACCCATTCTATGCTTTGGGCAAATTAATCTGCTCTTTGTAGATAGAAGTGCACTATGCACTCTCTAAAACTATGTCTTCACCCTGAACTGGAGCGTCCTTTCTCGCCTCCAGCCTTTCATCCTCTTTGGTCTTTAAGCCCAAGTCAAATGTTCCATGATCCTTTTCCTGATTTCCTATGTCTAAAGCCATTTCCCTCCTCCCCACCAGAGTCTTACACAACTTTTTGGTGCCCATAGCTACCACCTCCATTCAGATCCTCTTCGCTTCTCCACCTAATTACTGTAATAGTTTCTTAATTGATTTCTGTGACTTCAATGGATGTAGACTTTGTTGAGAGCACCCTAAGGGCTGCCATTCACTTGGCTGTGTGATCTTATGTCATAACTCTTCTCTAAGACTCAGTTTCCTTCTCCATAAATGACATGGGACTAAATGATCTCAAGGTCCCATCTTGCTCCAACACTCTGTGAGGCTTTATGCCTATGACAAACACAAGTTAGCAACAAATTCACACCCTTCCATTTATTTTTTTTTGTCTAATAAAACAGACTTTAATTTGTTCCTATAGTTACTTGTTTGTACTATTAATATAAGGTTCTTCAGTTATATAAGACAGCCACAATAATTCATTATTGATTCATTAATGGAATGCTGATCATAGTTTACTGTTATAATTACTAATGCATCAGCGGCTAAGCTATATTGCCCAGCAAGGTTTCAGTGGCAAAGGGAGATAAAAACAGGCCAAGTTCTATTTTAACCAATTTTTTGAACATCAGAATAACTTTATGTAAGTTATTTTGGATTACATTTAAGTGGAGAACCTGTCATTCATTGCTCAGAGGGAGTACTGTTTTCTTGGTTGGGGTTTACATATTGTAGAAAGCTCTCTGTTCCCTTCCTTATCCCCTGCACCCCTGCCTGGCTTTGCTAAATCACTCCCTGCTTTCTACCTAACTTAGCCCCCAGCCAAGACCCTGATGTACAAATCCATTTGTAGCAAAATGCATAACTACTGAACCAGAATATAATCAAAAGATGGACTTCAATTGAAGTAGGTGGATTTTGGTGCTATATTTAGAATTTTTTGAAAGCGTATCAGCAAAACACTTATTTTGAGCCACATACCAGCATATGGAAAGAGCTTTTCTAAGCAAAACCCTTATATTTTCAATACTTCAAGAATCTGTGAATCCATCTGTGTGGTTTCTCTCTCTCTCTCTGCCAATGTAAATCACAGATATCTTAGATGTCTTTTGAGTTGCTCTACCCCCTTCTCCTCCCCCCCCAAAAAAACCTGACTTTACTTACAAAGATGAATAAAATTCTACCAGATCTGACTGATCATGGCATTCCACTTCAACTCTGTACCCCTTTCCCCCATCAGTAAACTCCAGTGGTTGCCTGTTAACCTGTTACATATATTTCTGATGGTCTTAGGAACCGAGACACCGCTCCTCTATCCGTCTCCAGGTGGGTCCGCCCACATGCAGATACGCTCACATAGGAGTATTAAAGGGTCGTGGCATTAGGAAGGTTGAGAACCACTGCTCTAGAATCAAATATAAAATTCTCTTTGCCATTCAAAGCCCTTCACAACCTGTCCCATCTCCTACTTTTCCGGTCTTCTTACATTTTACTCCTCGCCATACATACTCTGATCTAGTGACACTGGCCACTTTGCTGTTCCTTATACAGAAGACTTCATCTCCAGACTCTGGACATTTTCACTGGCTGTCTCTCATGCCTGGAATGCTCTTGCTCATCATCTCTGCCTCCTGGCTTCCCTGACTTCATAATCCCACCTAAGATCCCATCCTGTATATAGCCTGTTTGTACATAGTTGTTTGCTTGGTGTCTTCTCCATTAGATTTTAAGCTCCTTGATGGTAGGGATTGTCTTTTGCCTTTCTTTCTATCTTTAGCACTCAACATAGTGTGTAGCATACAGTAGGCACTCAATAAATGCCTATTAATTGACTGCTCATTTAGGTTGGAGTTTTCTTCTGTAAAAATTTTACCACCCCCAACACAGGTCTCTGCACATTGTAGCTTAAAAAATGTCTGTTGATTTGAATTGAATTTCCATATCTCCTGACTGGACTATAAGCTCCATGAATGCAGGGACTATATACATTTTACATAAACCTTGTATCTCTTCTTGCACCTAATCAAGTGTTATGCATGGGGATGGAGTTAAATTGAAAGCCTGTGTCTGTTCACTACATTGCGAATGCCATGATGTAGGGACTATGTATTCCCCTCAGTATAGTAAGTATATCATAAACATTTGAATGGTTAGGTTAAAAAAATAACCAATATGAGAAAAATTGTCCTGAGATTCTTCAGCCCTACACTCTAACCAGTCACCAAGACAAAGGTGGACCTACCCCCTTTACTGTATGCCCTCCTTCCTTCCTCTCCCTAAGCTTATCTGTCTTGTGTTTAATCTGATTTCACCAGTATCAAATCACAATATGGCTTGGTGTAGACCTTATATGTTGAGATCAGGATCAGTAATAATCATAATAGCTCATAATTATATATTGCCATATTAATATTTTCTCATTTCCTTGTCACAACAAATGTGGAAACTAACACTAATACAAATGGGGAAATTAATAAGGCCAAGTCACCTTATTAGTAGTGTGACCTAGATGAATAATTCTTTGGTCTCAGGACCACTTTACACTAAATTATTCAGGACCTCAAAAAGCTCTTGTCTACAGGGTTGTATTTATATATTATAATGTTAGAAATTGAAATTGAAAAAAATTTTAAATGTTAATTCATTAAAATAACAACAATAAAGTCATTAGAGTTAACATTAATAGCATATTTTAATGAAAATATGTTTTCTAAGACAAAAAATTAGAAGAACAGCATTATTTCTGTAAAATAGCAGTATTTCTGCAAATTTCTTTAATGTCTGGTTTAGTGGAAGACAACTGGATTCTATATCTCCTTTTGCATTCAATCTGTTTTGAGATATTATTTTATTTGAAATATATAAAGAAAATCCAGCTTCACAGATGTGTATTTGGAAAAGGGAGAAACATTTTAATAGGCAAATATTATTAGTATTATTAAGAAAATAATTTTGGCCTTGAGCACCCACTGAAAGAGCCTTATGACCCCTAAGAGTCCACAGACCATTCTTTAGAATCACACTTTTTTAGATCATGTCACACACAGAATCTTGTGGCCCTCGGTTTCCTTCTCTGTAAAATGAGAGGATTGGACTTGATTGGCAAATGTTCTTTTCATTTCAGTACTGAAGATTAAGAAAAAAAAGTTGTGTTTTATTGTAGAAACTTATTTTGTCATTCAAGGCTATATGAAAACAATCTCCTGGAAGTCCAAATGAGCCTTTAAGATTTGAGCATCTTCATCAGATTGTAAAAATGCATCCCTAAAAATGTTTTGGGGATATTTTACTTCCAGTGAGCCTGAATATCTCATCGCCCTTTGAGGGAAAGATGAAATCTGATAGATGTATCGACATAATGAGAAGAAATTCCCAAATGGAGATTAAATTCTACAATAAAAATTTGACCCCTGCTACATTTCAGAGAGTTTAAGAAATTTATTTAAGTGGTGGAGATAAATATGCACCAAAAGCCTGGGAACTTCCCTGATTTAAACCCTGTTGAAAAACCTGTGAGCTTAATCAAGGCTAGATTTGAGGGGGGAAATAGACTGTTCATCTAAGGGACGTTTAACATCCAGTGTGATAAAAGTGTGGTTTCGTGATGAAGAATTGAAGGAAATGGGTCAGAATTGTGGACACTCAATAAAATATAAAATAAATGGTTGCAGCAAAAGGAGAACTCATTGCATATTAAAAGCTTTTAAAAAGATGTAAAATGACATGAGGTTTATTGTATGTCACTGAATTTCATTATTTTACTTTGTCCCAGTTAATTCGCACACCGCCATATGCTTGTATCTCCCGTTCAGATTAGCAGGTAATTATTGAGCCTAGTGTTATGCAAGAGATTGTGGGAAATGAAAAACATAATTAAGTTTCAGAACTGGAAGACACAGGTCTCACTGCCACCAGCCTAGTTTGAACCTTATCACCTCTCACCAGGACCATTAATTATAGTAGTAACAATTCACATTTCTGTTGTGTTTTAAAGTTTACAAAATGTTGACCTTGTTTGTTTGTCACAACCTTCCTGAGAACTGGGTCTGGAGCAAGCATAACAGTGCCTTGTCCAAATTAGACAATAAGTGTGAAAGTTGGGATTTGAACGCAGGGCACCTGATCTCAAACCTAGTATACTTTTCTGCCACCCCAAACTGTGAATCTAAGGAAGTCAGTAGAACTGGTGTGATTTTCCTAAAGTAAAGCTTCACTGATGCTACTAGTCTGATCAGAACCTTCGATATGTCATGCTTCTGTCCCCTAGGGATTGTGTCCTCTCAGGAGGGACCTAACAGGTGCACACTCAGCATAAACTTTTGGTTCTTACTGACTGCTCCTTACAATGCTACTGAGCCCTGGACTCCAGTCCAGCATATCAGCTCAGCCATAAGCATGCAGATAATCCCCTAAGCCTCAGGAGCTCTTGACACGAGGTTCATGGACACCCTTTCTCCCTTAGTGGTATGTGAACTTGGATGGGAAAAACTGTATCTTTGTTTCAATATAATTGATTTCTTTTGTGAAAATGAAGAATAGTCAAGGTTTTCTTGAAATAGTCTTCCTGGAAAGGCAGTCACCAATGAGGAAACTGAAAAAAAAAAATGCCTCCAATATATGATTTCTGGCTTGGGAACAACGTAATTGTGGAAGAGGAGTTGTAGAGAAGGTGATGGGACAGAAGGGAGGGAGGGTGGACACTGGAGGTATATCCAACTGCTGTGAGCCCTGTTTTAGCTAATAATTATACTGACTTTAATGTTTACAAAGCACTTAATATATTTATCTGATTTTATCTTTATGATAGCCCGGTGTGATGGGTTCTATTATTATGACCATTTTACAGATGAGGAAATTGAGGCGGAAGGAGGTTCTGAATTTGTAAGGGGAGTGTGGCTACTAAGTGTTTAAGGCAGGATTGAATCCAGGTTTTCTTCCTGATTCCAAATCCACTATACCATCTAGCCTTCTCTGGTCAGATAGGTGAGTGCTGAGTTAGGGGGCAAAGCCGCTGCTTGTCTAGTGTTTCTATGAGATAAGGTTAGAAAGGTAAGGTTGTGGAGGGCTTTGAATACCATTGAGAGAAAGTGAAAACATTATTTTTGTAGGCAACGCGTAGCCACCGATCATTTTTTGAACAGAGCAGTAACATAACAAAACAAAGCAAAAGAAAAAAAAATTTTTCTTGCACTTAGTGCAGGCAAAATGGAAGAGGGGAGAGTGAAGGTGGAAAGTCCTGAATGTGAAGTGTTCTCTTAATATCTTCTTGTCTCTTCTGGGGCTTTCATTCCCCATGAGTCTATCTTGGTTTCTAGTTTGAAGACCCTTTTCATTGGGAGCAAAGACTTCCTGGAGGAAGTGGGCCTTGGAGGATGGGTAGGATCAGGATAGGCAGAGGGTAGGTAGTTCTATAACCAGACTGGTCAAACAGAGTTTGATTCTTGAGGCCTTTACTTTGGGACTGTAGAGATGTTTGGTAGTAGGATCAGAAAACTGACTGGAAAAACTTTTAAAGCGACCCCTCACCTGTCCATCAGAACATTCCTGGCACTTTTCTTTTTTTCTTTTCATTTGAGTAAACTTGCCCTTCTGCTCTTATGTTACTAACTTCTGAGGATGAATAATAAGAGTGTCAATCACTGTTCGTTCCTGATCTTGTCAAAAAAATGTCATGTGAAATCAACAGGCACATTACCTTAATTGCTTTTCCTGCCTATTAATTAAAAAAAGAAAAAGAAAACAGGATGCATCCTGATCCATTACGTTGGATTCACATCTTGATATGTTATGTCAGATTGTGCTCACTTCTCCCAAGGCTGACAGGGTAGCACTGGGTAGCACCCCAGACAGGGGAAGGGGATAACACTTTGCTTAGGGTAACCAGGGAAGGCAATTAGGACTTTGACCAGGGTGTCCTAATTATAGGGTAATGATATCTGTCCTATAACAGGTAGGAATGACTGCGCTTAGTGCCTAGTCAGCTAGAATAACTAGTTAAAATACCTACCAGATGTCATACTTCCTGCCCCAGGTCATCCCCATGTGAGCTACATATCCCAAACTCATCCCTACCTTGTCTCCCTATCTTCTACCATGGCAGGCTCCCTAACAGCTTCCTTTTGGTGACCCAGAGTCTCCCCACTGCCTCTTCCACACTCCTGCCATCTGAATATGATTTTAAAGAAGTTGATGAGTTGATTTTTCTGTTTGCCTTGGGGTTTAGAATTGCTGACTTGGGCTCTGGTAACTATCATAGGAAAGACAAAGATAGCAGGATCTTGGTTCATCCTGTTTCCCCTTCCCAGAATGATCTCTATTCTTCCATATCTATCCTTTAGAACTCAGCTTAAGCCCCAGTTCCTCAGAGTCAGATCCCCTTGGGATACTACAATTCATTCAGTAAGGGGACAAAATATCCTGATTCTAGGAGACCTCAGTTAAAATGCAGATGAAGTGGGTGCCCATGAAGCCACTTTCAACCATGAACATCCTCCTCAAATCAAGAACAAATGTGCATAGAAATACAGCGTTAGGGGAGTAGATGATTTTGGGGTACAGTAGGAAAAGTGCAGAACTTGGGAAGCGTCATTGGACCTGAACGTGAATTATGGCTTAGTTGCTTATGACTTGTGTGACCTTGAGCCAAAGTTGGAATTGTCGGATAAAATGAGAATATTGGAACTGTGATGGGGAGATCAAGGGGAGGAGGAAGGTCTTTCTATGTGTAAGACCATTCCATTATGAAAATTATTCTTGCCTCCACTTCTAACCTTGTTAAAGACTGTTTGGGGAAGAGTAATAATGCTCTCTCTCTCTCTCTCTCTCTCTCTCTCTCCTCCCTCTTCACACACACACTCACACACTCACACACATTTAAATAACTGCTTAGAAATAAGGTCTAGATATATACACACATACTGACGGCTTAGAAATAGTTAAAAAGTCTCTCTATATATACCTATAGCTACGTCTACACTTACGTATTTTCTGTCTATAAAAGAGACACTTAAACTATTTCTAAGCAGCTTTATCTCCATTATCTGATGTGATTGTCTCAAGGTAGTCCCCAAAGGGATTATAGGATCATAGATTTGTAGTTAGAAAGGACTTTAGAAGTCATTGAGTCCATCCCCATCATTTTACAGAAGAGGAGACCAAAACACATAGGGGTTAAGTGATTTGGCCCCAGGGTTATAAGTGTCTGCGGAAAGATTTGAGTCTTCTTGACTCCAAGTTTTCTCCATTTGATAAACATGAGATTCAAGGAAGGGACTTGATCCAGGTTCTATAGTGAGCGAGTGGAAGAGCTTGGTCTAGAGCCAAGTCTCTTTACTTGGTGAGAGCAGTCTTAGGGTCATAAGGCACCAGAGAGGTCATCTGGTCCAAACATCTGCCTAATTCATGAGTATTTGAGAGAACTGGAGCTTTCTGCAACATTCTGAAGAAGTAAGATTCCTAAGAGAGTATTGGATGACATTCCATTACTTATGGCCAAGGGAAGAAGTGTCAACAGTTGAGACCGTGGAACGACCTGAGCCAAGAGATGGCACTATAGTAATATAGTATTTCCTTGTGGCCTTCTTAGGACATGCATTCCTTGGTGCAGGGCTGACTCAGAGAGAGGTGCCAGGGAAATGAGTCATCAATGCTGCTGCCTTTGAAGCTCCTTGTTATAACCAGAAGCCCCAAAGTACTCTTCTCTCATCTACATAGAGACAGTAGAAAGATCAAAAAAAAAAAAGAGGCATATAATTATATCCTTCAAGACCCTAATCAAGTGCCACTTTCACGAAGCCATCCTTGACTACTCCAGCCCACACTTGACATTTATATCTTTTGCCACACTTTTTAGAACTTTAATTATTTATAAATGTCTTTCATAAATATTTATTGAGTTAAATTGAGTAAGTATAGTGAAAAAAAACCCAATGGATTGAATGCTGAAAGACATGGGCTTTTGCATTTCTAGCAGAGGATTCCTTTTTAACAAAATTCCTTTACAACAAATTTATTTGCATATACTTTGTAGTTAGAAATTTGAGCAACATTGCAAACAGTAAGCAACATTGTCAAGGCCAAGAACACCATTCTTTTTCTTAGGCAATTGAGGTTAAGTGACTTGCCCAGGGTCGTATAGCTAGTAAGTATCTGAGGTCAGATTTGAATTCATGTCCTCCTGACTCCAAGACCAACATTCTATCCATTGTGCCATCTAGCTGCCCCCCACTCTTTCTTCAGTGAAACTTGGTTTTCATTTCATCTTCTTGAACATCTGTTTCTTCATTTCAGTTGAGTTCAACAAAGATTTATTATGTACAAAAGTTGGCCATGGGAGAGTGGCTAGAGAGTCAGCTTTAGAGACAGCAAGACTTGACTTCATGGCCTATCTCTGACACATAAAGGCTGGGTCACCTAATCTCTTAATGGCCTACTCTAGACAAGTCTCTAAGGTCAACAAGTTATAACTGATCTGCACGAGTAGAGGGAGTTCCTTTCCTGAGAGTTCTCTTTACCAAAGAAATTACAACTTTGATCCAAAACATGCATTTGCAAAGCATAGCTTGCCTGACAGGATAGCTGTGAAGACAGTCACTTTGTATGTAAGGCACTATGTAAATGTGAGTGCAGTGGATGGGGTGCTGGGTCTGGAGGCAGGAAGACTCATCTTCCTGAGTTCAAATCTGGCCTCAGACACTTGCTAGCTGTGAGACCCTGGGCAAGTCTCTTAACCCAGTTTGCCTCAGTTTCCTCACATGTGAAATGAGCTAGAGAAGGAAATGGTAAACCATTCCAGTATTTCTGTCAAGAAAACCCCAAATGGAGTTATGAAGAGAGTTGGACATGACTGAAAAGCAACTGAACAACAAATATTCTTTCTCTCTGCCCTCTAATACTCTGAGGAAGCAATGTAGTAGAGTAAAAAGATTACTTTTTAGCATCAGAGGATCTTGGTCCAGATCCTTGCTTTGGTGGCTACTCCTTGTGTGACTATGTGCCAGTCACCGAACTTCTCATTCTCGTCAAAAGTAAAAAGAAGAGCTTGGGCTGGATGCCTCCTGGGTCCCTCCTGGCTGTAGCTATATGTTCCTGTCAACCTCATTTAGACCATGGTGTTCAGTTGCAGAGAAAGTCATACCAGAATTAGGGAGGAAGCAAGTAGTGCACGTCCTAGAGTGTCGCGGGAAACTCATGCACAGACAACATCCAGTGGCCTCCCCAATCCAACCCCTGTCTTCTCCTACTTCACTGATGAGCTGTCTGCTTCAGCTCGATTAGTATTCTCCACGGTGTCCATGCTGGTCCCTAGCTTGGACCACCCAATCTCCCCCGCCCCAGATCCTCTCTCCTGTCTCCCCAACTGCTGATGAACTCAATCATCAAATTCAGTATATATGGGTAGGCATTGTGGTGATGCAAAGAAGAAGAAGAGAAAATTATTGCTCTCAAAGAATTGATAATCTAGTGTCTTCTAAGGCCCAGGCCCAATCCTCCCTGCTCCATGAAGTCTTTCCTGACTCTCTTTAGTAAGAAATAATTTCTCCTGCCTTTGGTTTCCTATAGAACTTACTGTTTGCGTCAGTCATGTTGTCATCATTGTTAAGTTGTTTCGGTTGCTTCTGACTCTTTATGACCCCATTGGAGGTTTTCTTGGCAAAGATACTGAACTGGTTTGTCATTTCTTTCTTCAATTCATTTTACATATGAGGAAATTGAGGCAAAAAAGGTTAAATGACTTGCCCAGTGTCATACAGCTGGTAAATGTGTGAAGCAGTATTCAAGCTCAGATTTCCTCACCCCCCAAACCAGCGCTCCATGCATTATGCCATCTAGCTAACAGCAACAACAACAATAATAATAATAATAGTTGTTATTATCGTTATCAGGTTGTTGCAGAAATATGGTCTGGTAGGAGAAATAATACATGTTTCTATCTGTCATGGGGCCCAACACCAAGTAGATGCTCAGAAAATGGTAGACTTGTAGAATTAGAGGAGGTCTAGAAATTACCCAACCCATTTTAATATAAATCACCTCTATTATATCCTGACAAATGATTAAGACCTTTGAGAATGGAGATGAGTTTTTGTAATCAATATCCTGAATTACAAGATGTTTTAAATGTTTGTTGGATGAATGAATGGATGACTTGAGGGTCAGCCAGGTCCATGCTGGTGTCAGAGGACAACGATAGCTGAGAATTTTAGGAGCACCATTTCTCCAATGAGGACAATCCATGCAGACCTAGTGAGCCAAGAGCAGGAGCTGTGCTCTTTTTTTAAAAAAGTATTTTATTTTTTTATAAATTAATTAATTTTTAATTTTTGGCATTCACTTCCATAAGATTTGGGGTACTGCTATGCCCAAAAGGCTATAAATGAGTGTATACCCTTTGACCCAGCAATACCATTTCTAGGATTATGTCCCAATGAGATCATAGAAGTGGGAAAATGACCCGTACATAAAAAAATATTTATAGCAGCTCTTTTTTGTGGTGGCAAAGAATTGGAAATCAAGGGGATGCCCATCAATTGGGGAATGGCTAAACAAGTTGTGGTATATGAATGTAATAGAATACTATTGTGCTACAAGAAAAGAGGAGCAGACGGATTTCATAATAACCTGGAGAGACTTACATAAACTGATGCTGAGCAAGAAGAGCAGAACCAGGAGAAATTTGTACACAATTACAGACACAACGTATGTATGGCAACTAACTTTGATATACTGGGCTCCTCTCAGCAATGCAAGGTTATAAGAGAACTCTAAAAGACTCATCATGATGGAAAGAGATATCCACATCCAGAGAAAGAACTACAGAGGCTGAATGCAGATTGAAGCAAACTACTTGCTCTCTTTTTCTTGTTTTGTTTTGTTTCTTCTTTCTCATTGTTCACTCCATTGGCTGTAATCCTTCTTTACAACCTGACTAATGTTTAATGTGAAGGTATTTGTAGATCCTATATTTGATTGCATGCTGCCATGGAGGGGGAGGAGAAGAGAGGGAGAGGAAGAAAATTTCAAATCAAGGGATTACGGACCTGAATGTTGTAAACTAAAAGTAAATAAATAAATTAGAATAAAAAATTTTGACTTCCAAATTTTCTCTCCCTCCCTCGTATACCTCCAAGGCAGCATATAATCTGATTTGGCTATACATGTACATTCATGTTTAACATATTTTCACATTAGTCATGTTGTAAAGAAGAATTAGAACCGATGGGAGGAAGCAGAAAAAAGAAGAAATTTTTTTTTAAAAAGAGAAAGCAAATAGTATGCTTTGATCTGTGTTCAAACTCCATAGTTCTTTTTCTGGATGTGGATAGTGTTTCCCGTCATGAGTCTTTTGGAGTTGTCTTAGATCCTTGCATTGCTAAGAAGAGCTGTAATGTCCCTGGTAGTTTTCATTTGGAGTTGTTTTTTTTAGGAGGTGACTAGTTGTAATGGTAATGGGAATTTGAACGTCTTCCCTGCCCCTTAATAAACCTAAGGGAATTTGAAAATCTTCCCTGCCCCTTAATAGGCCAAAAATAATCACATGAAACCTGTAGTGGGAGAAGCTTGCTGAATGGACAGAACAGAACTGGGAGGAAGTTGGTCACAGAGCAGTTAGAATGGAGGAAGGAGAGGATGCAAGCAAGGAAATAGCCAGTGTTGTGAGTGTTTGTTTGTAGAAAGGCCCAAGCAGGGGGAAGGCTTTGGGATGGTGTTGCTTCCTGCACTGATAAGGTGTATTAACTTCTTTGTTGCTGTGATGGATTTAATTTTCCAGTGTTGGGATTCAACTTTCTGGTGTCTGAATAAATGTTTTGCTTCTGTCTTCTGTATGGAGAGTCTGTTATATCTTGCAATTCAGAACCATGCTAGGCATATTCATAGTCACTGTCAGTGCTTTGAATATTGCCTTGGCAATACACTAATGAATTCTATTTTGTACTTTGTTCTCTAGTTCTGTTTTTTTCTGTGATTTCTTTTTTTTTGCTTTTTGCAAGGGGCATTTGGGGTTAAGTGACTTGCCCAAGGTCACACGGCTAGCAAGTGTTAAGTGTCTGAGGCTGGATTTGAACTCAAGTCCTCCTGACTCCAGACCTGGTGCTCTATTCACTGTGCCAGCTAGTCACCCCTCTTCTATGATTTCTTGAGATACGATGTCTAGGCTCTTTTTTAATCAGCTTTTGGGTATCCAGTGATTTTTAAATTCTCCATTGACAAGTTTTCCTGGTCAGTTACATTTTCTTCTCCTTTTTCATTGTTTTGAATTTGTTTTAATTTTTTTTGTTACCTCATAGAGTTATTATCTTCTTTTTGGCATAGTATGATTTTCATGGAATTTGTTCCTTGAATGAGATTTTGTACCTCTTTTTCCAAGCTGTTAATTCCCTTTTTAAATAGGAGAGGAGAGGGCTGAAGGCAATGAAGCCCGTGAAACACAAAGGAGGGCTCTGGAGGTTTTGCCTCTCTTGAACTGGGCAGATGGCATTGAAAGTTTGGGAAAACTCTTGAGATTTATCCTTGACTTGGCTGAAAAATGGCAGACTGCTAGGAAGAGCCATGAAGAATGGCTGTATGTAGCCTGGAAATAGTAAAAAAAAGTGCCTGATGCCACTTCCCTCCTCTGACCAACAGAAAATAGCAAGTGACAGCTGGGTTTGGGAGAGTTTAGGGAGTTAGGCTTTGTGGGAAGAACCTCTAAAATGTGCAGACATTTTTGGGACCAATGGTTACCCTTTCAAGGGTTTTTCTCTTATTTTCCTCACTTTAATACCTTGCTAATATTTTGAATTGCATGCTTATAAATAGAGAGCTCTTCTCAGGGTAGAATAAAGTAGTGGCATGACTTTTTTTTTCTAGGTTTTCTGGGTGGAAGCTATAGGGGAAGTGAGAAAATCTCCATGGAATATGCTTAAATCCTTCAAGTAGCAATAGTTTCTGATGCAAGAGTTATACTGTCACTTACCTTTGTGCCCCACAGTGGGGAGAACCTCATACCTGATGAGGATCCCACTGCCTTTTACGCGGGGTCAATTCTGGCTAGCTTGGTAGCAGACGGTAAGTATACCACACTTGAGAAAGAACATTGGTTCCTCCTAGAAAACAATTGCAGCATACATCCTGGTGATGTGTGAACAGTTTGAGGGGAAACAGGAGAGTTGCAAAAGCAGAGAAGATGCTGGAGTCATTCCTTGGACCTAGTACAATCCTTGGACATTTGTTCCAGTGAGTCTTCCAGGTTTGGTGACATTTGCATAATGTTCTGCTTTGTTCAGAAGGGCTCCATTACAGATGCCACTCAGCTCATGATTAAATGAGACAGCAGAAGGACAGGTGTTCCTGTTTAATTAAAATGCACACTGCTGGTTTGGTCCAAGGAACATGTGTTGCTTAAATCCCTAGGGAGAATAAAGGCGCGCGCACACACACACACACACACATACATACATACATATATACATATATATATATATATATATATATATATTTTTTTTTTTTTTTTTTTTTTTTTTTTTTTTTCCCAAGGGCTGGACTCACAGTTCATCAGCTGAGCTTCTGGAATTCTAGGATCTCACATTGGGAGAAAGGAAGAGGGATTACTACCAACTTGGATTATTGCACCAGGCACCTAATATATTTTCTCTCATCTGCTTTCTCCTTTCCAATTCATACTTTATGCAACTTTCAGAATAATTTTTTCTTACACATGAATCTGGTGATCTAACTTACTAACATTCAAACTCCTCTGTTTGACCATCATAGACTTCCACAATCTGGCACCATCCTAGCCTTACATCATGTTAATCTCTTCCATAGTTTCTCTATTCTAACCAAGTTGAACTATTCTCTCTCTTCTCTTTCCCACTACGTGGCTCCCATTCCTCCATGCCCCAAAACATGCACAGAACTCTTGGGTCTTCGTGCCTTTGCTCACATTTTTCTCTAGGTTTGAATTGGTCAGTCAGCAAACATTGATTAAGCTTTTGCTATTTGCTAGGCACTGTGCTAGGTGCTGGTGATAGAAATACAAAAGTGGAACATTTCCTGTCCTTAAAGATGTTACATTCTATTTGAGGCATATACATCATGTGGGTCATTTTTGGAGCAGAGGGCACATGGCCAGAGAAATCAGAAAAGATCTCATGTAGAAGGTACTTGAACTGAGTCTTGAAGGACACATGGGAGTGTAAGTAGCAGTAATGTGAGGGTGGCATACATTTTAGGTATAGGAGATGACCAGTGCAAAAGCATGGAATTGGGAGATAAAATACCATATGTGGTGGACATCAAGAAGGCTAGAGCACCTATAAATAGTCAAAGGATATGAATAGGCAGTGTTCAGAGGAAGAAATCCAAGCTTTCAATAGCCAAATTTTAAAAAATCTTCTAAATCACTAATAATTAGAGGAATGCAAATTAAAGCATCTCTGAGGTACCACCTCACACCCATTAGACCAGTTAAGTTGACCAAAAAAAAAAAAAAAAAAGGAAAATTACAAAGGCTATACTTTAATGTACTGTTGGTGAAGCCATGAACTGGTCCAGACATTCTGGAAAGCAGTTTGGAAGGAACTACGCCCAAAAAGTTTTTAAATAATGTATGCCCCTTGATCCAGTGATACCACTATTAGGTCTTCAAAGTAATTCAAAGAAAGCTGAAAAGGATCCGTATATACAAAAATAGTCAGAGCATCCGTTTTTGTAGTGGCAATGAAGTAGAATAAGAGGGCGTCCATCAAGTGGAGAATGACTGAACAAGTTATGGTTATAAATGTGATAGAATCCTGTTGTTCTTTAAGAAATGAGACTTTTACAACCTGATGCAAAGTAAAATGAATAGAACCAGGAGAACAATTAATACAATAAGAATAACACTGTAATGATAAACAACTTTGAAAGACTTAGGAACTCTGATCAACACAATGTAACCAATTACAGTTCCAGAGGACTCATGATGAAATATGCTATCCACCTTCTGTTAGAGATGTGAGAAGACAGAGTACAGAATGAAGAAGTTTTTTTGATATGGCTAAAGCAGGATTTTGTTTTAATTGACTATACATATATATGTAATAGGTTTTGTTTTTCTTGATTTCTTAATGAGTAAGGGAATGAGGTGGTGGGAGGAAAAATAAAAATAAAATTGAATTTAAAAGGAAATGAATTAAAATGGGGATAGGTTATATGTAAAATATATTCAAAACAAATACAAAATGGCAATAAAAGACTTATCAGCTAGGAATATTAGGATAGTCATCAAGTGGGAGGATCCTGAAGATGAGTCTTGAAGGAAGCCAGTGATTGTAAGAGCCACAGATGAGGAAGAAGAGTATTTTAAGTGTTGAAGATAATATGTGTCTAAGAGATGAGGGATGATGTAGTGTCATGGACAGAGAACAGTTTTTACCAATTGGATGGAAAGTAGAATCAGCGTGTGAAGGAAAATAACGTGCTGTAAGTCTGAAAAGAGAGACTGGAGCTAGATTATGAAGGGCTTTAAATTCCAACCAGAGAAATTTGTGTTTTATTAGCAGAGAAGTTTGTATTTCATCCTAGAGGCAATAGGGAGCCAGTTGGGCTTTTTGAGGAAGGGAGTGGTGGGGTCAGCTCCATGCTTTAGGAAAGGTATTTTGACAGGTGGTAGAGGGAAAGATCGGAGATGGGAGCCTAATTAAAAGCTTTTCATATGTAAGGCAGGGCTAAGATGTCAGAGTATTAGGAAGAAAAACAGCCTAGTTCTGCCCCATAACTCCTTCACACAGACAGAAACTGTGACAGATTGAGCCCTAATGGGGAAACATACAGGGAAAAAAATCACAATGAGTCCTTTTTCTAACCCAGGTCAGTGAAAAGAGACAAAGAAATTTGTAGGCACTGGGGATAACAATGATAAAGAAAAAAAATAAAAAGAAAATGAGAGTTATGAAAGAAAAAAAAATTAAGAAGGGAATTAACAGCTTGGAACAAGAGGTCCAAACTCTTATTCAAGCAACAAATTTCCTGTAAATCATAATATATCAAAAAGAAAATAATGACTCCATGAGGTAACAAGAAATATTAATACAAAGTCAAAAGACTGAAAAAATAGAAGAAAATGTAGCTGACCAGGAAAATTTGCCAGTGGAGAGAGAATTTAAAAATCATTGGACTACCCAAAGGCTGTGATTAAACAAAAGAGCCTAGACATCATGTCTCATGAAACCATTGAAGAAAGCAGAACTAGAGTAAGCAAAGTAGCAAATAGAATTCACCAATCACTTCCTAAAAAAAAAACAAACTCCAAATGAAAACTAGCAGGGACAGTATAGCTCAAATCCGTATCTTCGAGGTAAAAGAAAAAACTGCAAACAGATATAAAGGAAGAATCCAAGTACTGAGGAGCCATTATCAGACTACACATGATTTAGTAGTTACCACTATAATGGAGCAGCAGTGAGATCAAAATATTCTGGAGAACAAAGGATTTACAACCAAGACTAATGAATCTAGCAAAATTAATCTACAGGGGAAAATAATTCTTTAATGAAATGGAGAGAGGACTTCCAAGCATTCCTGATGAAAAGACCAGAGCTTCATAGACCCTTTGAAGTATAAACACAGGAGTCAAGGAATCACAAAAAGATTAACATGAGTGAACAATCACAAAAATTTAAACAAGAACAAACTATTTACATTCTGTTATAGGGACATGATTTGTTGACCATCAAAGGTCATAGAGGGAATCTAATTAGACAGATGGTCTAGAAATGACTGTTATATTTTGATGATCTTAAAGAAGAATGGAAATGAAGAGGAAGAGAAATATTTCAGGAGGGGAAGGGGAAGGAGAGGAACAAAAGGAAAAACTATCTCACATAACTGGGATACACAAGTAGAAGTTTATATAATGAATGAAGAACAGGTAGGGGGAGCAGGCAATACTTGAAACCTCACTGTCATCTGAGCTGATTAAAAGAGGTCAGAATACATACGGTTGAATATAGAATTGCATTGCATTCAACAGGGAAACAGGAGGAAAAGGGAAGAAGGGAGAAGAACAAAAGGAAAGGCAGATTAAGGAAGAGATTAGTTTTTAGCAAAACAGACTCCAAATAGGTACAAACTCTGAGCAGATCTTTTTTTTTAATTTTTTTTATTTACTTATTTACTTTTAATTTACAAGATTCAGTGCCACAATC
>CM053592.1:139907730-139928942 GCA_028646515.1 Pseudochirops corinnae
GTTGGAAACTGAGAGGGTGTTCATCAGTTGAGGAATGGTTGAACAAATTATGGTATGTGTATATATATATATATATATATATATATATATATAAAATGGAATATTATTTTGCTGTGAGAAATGATGAAAGATTCCATTTCAGAGAAACCTTCAAAGACTTGTATGAAGTGATTGAAGTGAGTAAAAGGAACAGAACAATTTATATTGTAACAATATTGTAAAAAACAAATGATTTTAAAAGACTGTAGAACTCTCTGATCAATGCAATGACCAGCCACAATTCCAGAGAACTCATGATAAAGATGATGGTTTAGAGTGCAGATCGAGATATTAAAGATTGTCACTGTGGTAGGTATTGGTGATACAAGATAAAATTAATCAGTCCCTGCCATCAAGGGACTGGTTCTTTGAGCTGGCTGCATCCTACTCAGGGAAACAGTGTGCACACAAATCAGTAAATAAAACATTTGAATAGGGTTAAATACAAAATGAATACACAGTGAATACAAAATAGTGGGAGGCTGTTAGTAACTAAGAAGATCAAGATATTCATCATATAGGAGAGGAGCACTTGATGTAAACCCAGAAAGAATCCAAAGATCCTAAGAGTCATAGGTGAGGAAGGAAAATATTTCAGAAATGCTGGACAACCTGGGTAAAGGAGATGGAAAGTGATGGAATCTTTTTGGACATAGCCACTGCAGGAATTTGTTGTTTTTTCTTTTATCTTTTCTCAGTGGAGAAGAAGAGAAGAGAGTAGGGAGAGAAGGTATATTTTCATTGATTGAAAAAATGAAATTTAATTAAAAAAAAGAGACTGTTAAGGAGAAAATACTGCAAGGAGCCAGAAAGAAATAATTCAAGTATCGTGGAGCCACAGTCAGGATAACACAAGATGTAGCAGCTTCTACATTAAAGGATCAGAGGGTTTGGAATATGATATTCTGGAGGGCGAAGGAGCTGGGATTACAACCAGGAATCACCTACCTAACAAAACCAAGTATAGTCCTTCAGAAGAAAAAATAGATATTCAATGATATAGAGGACTTTCAAGTATTCTTGATGAAAAGACCAGAGCTGAATAGAAAAATTGACTTTCAAATACAAGACTCAAAAGAAGCATAAAAATGTAAACAGGAGGGAGTCTTAAATTAATCTGTTTACATTCATACAGGGGAAGATGATATTTGTAATTCGTTGTAACTCAAAAGATCTTTATTATTATTAAGGTAGTTAAAAGGAGTATATAGAGACAGAGGACACAGGTATGAGTTTAATATAAAGAGATAATATCTAAAAAAATAAAGTTAAGGAGTGGGAGAGGAATGAACTGGGAGAAAGAGAAAGGGAAAGGTATACTAGGTAAGTTATCTCAAATAAAAGAGGCAAGAAAAAGCTATTACAGTAGAGGGGGGATTTTGGGGGAAGTGAGAGGGGGTGAGTGAACCTTATTCTCATTATAATTGGCTCAAAGAGAAAATAACATACACAGTCAGTTGGGTATAGAAATCTCTCTTACCCTACAGGAAAGTAGAAGGGGAAAGGGATAAGAGAAAAGGGGTGTAATAAAAGGGAGGGCAGGTTGGAGGAGTGGGTAATCAGAAGCAAAACACTTTTGTGGAGGGAGAGGGTGAAAGGACAGAGAGAATAGAATAAACAGGGAGTGGGCATAGGATGGAGGAAAATACAGTTAGTAATAGCAACTGTGAAAAAAATTTTGAAGCAAGTTTCTCTGATAAAGGCCTCATTTCTCAAACATAGAGAACTGAGTTAAATTTATAAAAAATAAGAGCCATTATACAATTGATAAATGATCAAAAGATATGATTATTTTTCAGATGAAATAATCAAAGCTATCTATAGCCATATGAAAAAAATACGAACAACTCTGAGATACTACCTTATACCTATTAGATTGGCTCATAGGACAGAAAAGGCAAATGACAAATGTTGGAGGGATCACGGAGAAAATGAGATTTTAATTCACTGTTGGTGGAGTTGTGAACTAATTCAACCATTCTGGAGAGCAATTTGGAATATGCCCAAAGGAATATAAAACAATGCATGCCCTATGATCTAGAATTACCACTACTAGGTATGTATCCCAAAAGAAATAAAAAAAAAAACATACAAAAGAAAAGGACCTATATGTACAAAAATATTTATAGCGGCTCTTTTCTGAAGGTAAAGAATTAGAAGCTGAGGGAAGCCAATCAGTTGGGGAATGACTGAACAAACCGTGGTATGTGATTACAATGGATTACTATGTACTATAAGAAATAACAAGCCAGAGGTTCTCAGAAAAACCCAGAAAACTTTGCATGGGCTGATACAAAGTGAAATGTACTATGTACAAAATAAGAGCAATATTGTAAGATGATCCACTGTGAATGTCCGCTATTCGCAGGAATACAGTGATCCAAGACCACTCTGAAGGACTTATGAAAAATGCTTTCCATCCCCAGAGAAAGAACTGATGGTGTCTGAATACAGGATTGAAACATACTTTTTTTTTTTTACTTCATTTTTCTTGAGTTTTTTGTCTGTATCTTCTTTCACAACATGACTATTATGGATATGTTTTGCATGACTACACATGCATAACCTGTATGGAATTTCATGCCTTCTCGGTGGGGAGGGAGGGAGGAAGAGAGAATTTGGAATTCAAAGTTTTAGAAATGAATGTTAAAATTATCTTTTCAGGTAACTGGGAAAAAAATAAAATGCTGAATAAAAGCTAAAAAAAAGAGGCTATTTTAGAAGGCCAGTTAAGAAGTGATGAGGACTTGAGTTAGGATAGTGGCCATCTAAGTGGAGAAAAGGGGACAGACATGAAATGTGTTTCAGAATGGTCAGAACTCCGCATTCCTTAGATGTGGGTAATGAGGGAAAGTGACTAGTCAAGGATAACTAAATTTTTATCTCCCTCAGACAAATATGATGCTTTAATGTAATAGATTCTTTATAAATGTTTAGAGAATGAAGGAATGAATAAAGTGATTATAGGAAGAGAAGATTGATGGGGACAATGGAAACTTTTGGTTGCCTAAGATCCCATCTCCTCCACTCCCCAACTTCTTCTCCTTACTCCCAAAACATCGCACGCCTTTTTGACTGATGGATTGTCAGGCATCTACCTGCTCAGACATTTTACCAACTAACACTTGACACCCAGTTACCTTATTACTTTTTGGAATGGAGGAGGAGCACTTTATACCCATTGGGCTCTAGCCAGAACAATAAATAGACTCTGCTGAATTATGTTGGCAACAATGAAGGGGTGGTTTTCTGTTTTAAAAGAGTTTAAAAGAGTAGGTCTTCCTTGATTTAAGACAAAGCAAACAAATCTACCCTGACTCTTTCCTTCTAAGCTATGATTGGGGCACAGTGACTGAGGCTTTGTTGACATCCAGGAATGATTCTTCCCCACAGAGGTTTTCTGCACAAAGCATGACCTGCCTGCCCCCTTCCCTTCTCCAGGAGTCCTGCCCCTCTTACAGGCCTATTTCTTTCCGTCCCACAACTTACATCCTACGTACCATATCCCCTTACCCAGAATAATAGATATTTAGGATTAGGTGTTGTTGACTGTGCTGCAGGGGCAAGGGCCACACTCTGGTGGAGAGGCTACCCTACCTGTACTCAGTGAGATTGCTCTCAATTGTGACAGGCTATCTTTTATGTTTCCTCTCTCTCAAAACTTTGCCCAGGCTACCAGAATTCCCAGTAATGGTTTCTCCTTTCTTGGGAAAGGGACATTGTTACTGAACTTCCGATCTGAAAGAAGTCAGAGATATGCCATTGCTTCCATTTCTTGCAAGGAGGCAGACCTGAGCAGGCCTGGGCTCTAGCATGGGACCTGGATTGACCAGAAGGGATGTTTCTCTTCAATACAAAGGTCTTCTTGGCCCATCTTTGCTCTTTCTCTTCTTGGTGGAAGGTAGAGCAAGGGTGCTTTGTCTCTGACCTCTGTCTTGCCTCTTCTGGAGGAAAAAGCAGTCGGTTAATACACATTTATTAAAAGCCTTCTATGTACCAGGCACTGTGCTAAGTACTGGAGATACACAGAAAGGTAAAGGACAGTTCCTGGAGGAGTTTTCAGTCTGGTGGTGGAGACAACATGCCAGTAACTATGTACAAACAAGCAATATACAAAGCAGTAATATTAATAATAGGTAGCGTTTACATGGTGCTTTAAGATTTGTGCATCATTTAATAAGGTATCTTACTTTAAACCTCATAACAGTCCTGAGAGGTAGATGCTATTATACTCATTTTACGTATGTGGAAACTGAGGCAAACATGTTAAGTGACTTGCCCAGGTTCACACAGTTTTGTCCCAAGGTCATACATAGCAAGTTTGTAGTAAAGTTGAGACTAGAACCTCACTTTTCCTCCCGGCTTTCAAGGTTTTTGAATGACAACACTCTCCCCTTGGTTATCCTGTCTCATAACATGGAATCATCTTTGACTCTCCTGTCTCCCTCATTTCCTGTATCTGATCAGCTTTTTAAATCCTGTTGCTTTTCCCTTCATAAAGCTTCTTGCATACCTGTCCATTTCTGCAATTCTATTGTCATCACCCTTGGTCAGGGTGATGACAATCACTTAATTTATCATCCCTTTTCACTTAATTTATCACAAGAGTCTCCTAATTGGTCTTTCTACTTCCAGGCTCTCCTCTTTCTAATCCATCTTCTGTACAGATTCCAAAACAATCTTTCTAAGGCACAAACCTGAGACTACAGAACTCTCTTGCTCAAGTGACTCCCCATTTCCTCTAGCCTAGGATTTATGGCCCACCACCGTCTGTCTCCAGTTTACCTTTCCAAACCTGTCTCATGTTTCTCCTATTCACATACCATTTGCTTATTTATTATACTGAATCATTGAATGAAATGAAGTCCTTAAAATCATTCTGCCCATCCTCCTCAAGGGGTCCTGGAGCCACACATTGACAGTCACCAGAGTTATGGAAAGAACACTGAATTCAGAGTTAGAAGATTTGGGATTCTGCGGCTTATTAGTTGTGTGTACTTGGACACGTGTCTAGACCTCTCCTGGAGCCTTTCTTCTTCTGTAAAATGAGTGGATTAGGTCTCTGGGGTACAATAAAGTTCTTCCAGTTCTTCTCTCTCCTCTTAGAATCCTTGGCTTCTTTCAGGATCCAACTTATGCGCCATCTTCTACAGGAAGCCTGGCTAAGTCCCCCCTGCAACTTGTGCCTTCTCTCAGAGATTGCCTTATCTACTTGTTATGTATCTTGTGTATATAAATTTCATCTCCTCCATTAGAATACAGTCTCCTCAAGGTGTGTGTGTGTGTGTGTGTGTGTGTGTGTATGTGTATGTGTACACGCACACCTGTGTGTCGCTAGCACTTAACACTATACCTGCCATATGGTAAGTACTGAATAATTGCTTGTTAGTTGATTCATCCCAGGATCAAAGGTTTCTTCCAGTTCTATATTCTATGTCTGTGACTAGGAGGAGGGTCATTACTGAAGTAGAGAGAAGGCATCACATGAATTGGACTTTAAAGTTTGGACAGGGATTCAGTGGGTGAAAAGGGGAAGGAAAGGCATCCCAGGCAGAGGGAACAGTGTGAGCATTTTCCTTCTTGGAAGAAGGAAAACGCATGGTATGTTAAGAGGACTAGAAAGTAGACCACTTTGACTGAAAGTAATAGGGAGTCCCTGAAGTTATGTTCAAATTTATGCATAAGGAAGATTATTTAAGCAGTATTATGAGGAATGGATTGGGGGTAGGGAGAGAGAGGAAAAGAGATATTGTTACTGAACTTCAGATCTGAAAAAAGTCAGAAAGTAGGATATATGCTACGGAGATATCACAACAATACCCATCACAACAACCGTAATAGGAATTGTAGTTGTAGCTGATATATATCATTTTAAGGTTTTCAAAACTACATAATCTCCTTTACTTCTGTCAACAACCCTGTGATGTAAGTGTTATATCCATTTTACAGAAAGGGAAATAAAGGTCGAGAGAGTTTAAGTGCCTCCCCTAGGGTCACGCAGGCAGCAACCAAGATCTTCTTAGCCATTAGCCCCATGCCCTACCCACTATCCCACAAAAACCCAGCTAGATGGTAGTGATGACTTCAATTGGGGCAGTGGCAGTGGGGCTAGAGAGGAGGGGATAGATATGAAAGAAGGTGGAAGTAACAGGACTTGGGAACTAATTAGAAATGAAAGGGGAGGGGTGGGAAGAGATAAAGGTGATCCCAGGATTTGGGTTGTGGATGACTGGTTGAAAGGATGTGGTACACAGACAAAAATATGGAAGTTAAGAATGGAAATGAGAAGGTTTGGGGGACAGAAAATGAGTTTGTCCTGATTTCCATTCCTTGCTGCAAGGTTTGAAGAAATCAGGCCTCATAGCTCCAGAGACATATCATAGCTCTGGAATAAGACAGGTAAGGACAGCTGCTTCTCCCCTGAGAAAACACAGCAGAGGCTTCAGCGAATGAGTGATCCCAAGATAGGCTGTGTGCCTGGCTGCTTGGCAGGTGGGAGACACTTCATGTCTCACTGTGGCTGCCCCTGGAGGCAGAACTTTTTCTGAGGCCTGACTCTGAAACTCTTCTGTCTTGAGCTCCCAGACTGGGGCTAGGTGTCCCCTTTGGAAAAGGAGTGGGGAAATTCAAGAAGAACCCCCCTGGGAAGTCAGTCAAGATGTTTGAGGCAACCTAGCCAGACTTGGTCTCTGAAGAGGATGGGACACATCAAAAGCAGTCATAGGTCTAAGTACGAAGCAATAAATTAGCTAGACTATCCCAAGGATGTTTTCTTATATGGCTTGCCTCTGTTTAACAGACTCATAACTGCATGGTATTCACTTTCCCTTGTTGTTCAGTAGTATCTAACTATTTGTGACCCCATTTGGAGCTTTCTTGGCAAAGGCACTCTAGCGGTTTGCCATTTCCTTCTTCAGCTCATTTTACAGATGAGGAAATCAAGGCAAATAGAGTTAAGTAACTTGCCCAGAGTCACATAGTTAGTGAGTTTCTGAGGATGGCTTTTAATTTAGGAAGATGGATCTTTCCGACTCCTGGTCTGGTGCTCTATCCATTATGCCACCTAGCTGGCCTATCACTTTCCCTAGAGGAGTACATTTGCAAATGAGCCAGTAGCTTGTTCACTCTCAAATATGGAGAAATATTCAGGGTAGGGGCAGGGCAGGGCAGGAACACTTAGGGCAGTAACAAGATCATAGGATAGATAGATAGATAGATAGATAGATAGATAGATAGATAGATAGATAGATAAAGCATTTATTAAGCACAGTTACAATGTACTTGACACTGTTCTAACTTCTGAGGATACAAAACAATAAGACAGTCCTGCCTTCAAAGAGGTTAAAGGAGGGGGGCATGAGAAGAGGTGGAGGAAGTAGGAAGGAAGGTGGGTACCCAACTCAAGCCTGAGCTGGAAGGGAAGGATCACAGATTTAGATGTGGAAGGGACCTCAGAGATGATGGGCTCTAATCTCTTGCTGGAAATGACCAGTCCCTAGTTGGATCTGTGCAATATGTTCAAAGAATATTTGGAACTGGGCCCCCTGGGTATTTCCATTTGCAAAAATACACATCTGTCCTTTATTATAAGATCAATAAATTCCAGTTAAGTAAGTTCTGAGTGCATCATACCTTGACTCGGTAAGAGAATAATTTCAACACTCTTTTGATTCATTGGATTGTAACTCATTGGATTTCAAAGCCCAATTGAGAAAGTCATTGATGGGGAAAGGGACTGGAGGGATCCACTGGCTCAATCCCCTCATTTGACAGATGGGGAAATGGTGGTTTCAAGAGGGTGAATGATCTGTTCAAGGTTTAAACAGCTTATTGGAGCAAAAGATGGGACTGGAGCTCAAAGCTCCTGATTCCCAGTCCCTTGACACCTTCTCTTGGTGACTCACCTTCTCTATGAAGCCTTTCTAAAATTTTCCCCTTTCCCATCTCCCACCCTTGAAACCTCTTCCCTTGAGGAACTTCCAGACCTGAAATTCTATGGATAGAAACAACCTTCTCAGGATTTCCTTGCAGATGAACAGCATGAGCAAAAAGTATGGAGGTGGGAAAGCACAGAAAACAAAAGGAGGTACATTTTGGCTTGGATATTTACTTTTTAGAGTGGGGTAATATGAGGTAAAATTGGAAAGATAGGGAAAAGCTAAATTGTCAGAAGCCTCTAATGCCAGAATAAGGACTTGGCACTTTACCTAGTATGCAATAGGGAGCCATTGAAGGCTTTTGAGCCTTGAAGTGATGTGAATGGTAGATCTATGTGAACTTCTATATGACAGAAGAAGCGTGGAGTTTTATCAGTATGGATGTTTCCTCTAAAAGAGCAGGTTGTGATGCCTTCTCCTTCTGTGGAGACCTTGCCTATGCCCTCCCTTTTCCCAAATGCTCTATGGAAAGTTTACTTTGTAAAATGAAATCATGTTGTATTTCTTTTGTATGTGGTTTGTATTGACTCATCTGTGTCAGTGTTCCCTTCCAGTAGATGGTAAGCTTCTTGAGGTCAAGTATTGCTTCATTTTTTGGTCTTTCTCTAATACCTAGCTTCACACCTGCCAATAAAGACTTGTTGAATTGAACAGATCTACCTCACCTGCTGGAGGACTTTAACATTTCACGGGTAGATCTGCAACATCTGTGCTCAGATGCACAGAGCTGTGTCTTGCACCAAAAAATTCAGTCTAGACACCAAAAACAACCCTTTACTTTTTTTCTTCTTGACTCCTTTGACCTCTCCACCTGCTTGAGAGCTTCTGAAACTTGAATCACAGTGCTTGATTTTGAAATGCTAGTTTCAGTTTAATGATAACTGTGGATTCCTGCTATGATTTGTCCTGGCATTATCCCTTGGATTTGCCTCACCACTAACCTCCTTCCATTTTCTGACTGTACATTCCTCAGTTGATTTCCCTTATGCCCTTCCTTTTGTACAAGCCATTGCTTGTAACTCACCTTGGGGTCACCTGCAGTTTTGATTCTTTAAAGATATCAAAGGTGTTTCATGATTTTAGCCATATATCATTACTTAGAGAAGACTGCTTTTAAAAAGATGGGATTTTCTTTTGTGGAGTGCTTTAGAATCACTGAAAACATGGCTCGGTTTCTCTTGTCCTTCTGTTTAGTTCTGAGATCTTCTCATTTTCCAATTAGTGTAAGATATACAGTATATACTGAAGTATTAACTCAATGAAATGCCTTTCCATTTTTATACTAAAGCTTGGGCAACTGGAATTTTAATTATGCTATCCCTGCCACTCCCCGGTCTGAAGGGTTAAGCTTAATTCATTTGAGCAGTTCTGGATCTCACTGAAGAAATTCTGTAGTATCCTGAGACTTGGTACAGTTAGCATGTCATTTACAAAAAGGAGCATTCCCTCAATATCTACAGGGCATCCCAAACATAGTGGGAAGATCATTGAATATGGAGCAAGTAATGTGAATTCAAATCCTGACTTTGCTACTTACTAGTTATGTGACCTTGAGCAAGTCCTATAACAAACTCTTGGCTTCAGCTTCTTCATCTGTAAAGTGAGGAGGATGGATTAAACAATGTATATGGTCCCTTCTAGCTCCAGAATTGTGATCTTCTAATTCTCTCTTCCGTCGAGCATGGAATGCTGGAATTATATTATAATATAATAATATAAATTTTTACAGAATCTTCTAATTCTCTCTTCCGTCGAGTGACTGGCACGCAGTAGGCACTTAATAAATGTTTATTGATTGATTGATTTAGAAGCTGAATAGGAATTTCTCCTGGACAATAATCAATACCACTGATGCATGTATGTTTGCCTGTTTTATGCATTGCATGATGCTGAGAATCAGAGTCTTTGAGCTAAGTTAGCTCTATTATAGCAGTTAATAGAAAATTTTCTATTCTCTTAACCCATGATTGAGAGACTTCTTATTGAAGGAGAGATTTTTAAGGCTATTTTATTTTACCAAATCAAGTATGTTAAAAAATGATCAGCAAGTAACAAGCAGTGTGGAATTTTGTATTTTCTACCCATTTTGGTCAATTGTGTGACTGAAAATGTGCCATGCTATAGAAAATCTTTTGGGAAAGTCTGACTAAGGACTGATGGTAAAAGTCTGCCTCCCACTTCTTAGTAGAGAGGTGGTGAACTGGAGACATGGAATGAGTCATATTTCAAACATGGCCGTTATTTTGGTTTGTTTTGCTGGACTACATTTCTATGCAGGGGTAGGATGGGGGCCAGTGCCCTATTGGTTAGAGGGAAGAGCCATTAGTGGGAAGTGAAAATCATATTTTAAAAAGTAGAGAACATCAATAAAACATTAAAAATTAGTTTGATCCCCTTTTTTAGTTATTTTCATTCAGGAAGAATATTGAGTCTCAGACAAAGTTAGTGACTTGTTGAAGGTCATAAGTAACACTGCTGGAGTATGAACATAGGTCCTTTGACTCCAAATCCAATCCCTTTCCCTATTAGTGAGCTAAGTTTTCATTAGAGGAATAAACTCCACAGAGAAGATCTGACTGAACTATTAGATGGAAATTGCAATTTTGCATTTGGCTATAATGGGGTTGAATTATTAAAATCCAGGCCTTTTTTGTCATTGAGCATGTGGTAGGTAATATCCCCTCATTTTCCCATAGACACTGAAAGCCTCTGGGAATGAGAAGTAAAAATGCTCATTGCTGGGAAGATAGGATATACGATTTCTCAGTCCCAGTGACTATTTTAGAGAATGATTGAAAATGGAATGTGAGCTGTCATGGGTAACTTTTGGAATTGTGTTGTGCACATTGCATGTGCAATGTGGTTTTTTTTCCATTCTAATCTTTGAGCATAGGTTACTTTTCCTCTTCCTTCTAAGGCTCTCTCACATACCTCCATCTGCCCACTCTGATTTTCCCACTCATCTGAAGTGGACTTGGAAGCAGAATTCAATTCAATTCAGTGAACATGGAAATTCCTACTATATGGAAAGGTCTGGGGCTTAGCATCTAGTTACAAAGCTAAAAAAAAAAATGAAATAATCCCTGCCTTCAGGTAGCCTACACTCCAGTGGGGATGAAAGCAGGGCTAGAATGCATGCTAAATATGTGTGCTGCATGACAATATGTGATGAGCCAAGAAGAACTCCAGACCAAATGCTCTACAACAATTTGAAGAGGAAGGCAGGTCTGAGTTCTTACTCTGCTGTGTGACTCTGGGCAAATCACTTTGTCTCTGAACTTCCCAATCTTTCCATCTCTAAAAGGGGATTATGCTGTTTTCCCTTTATCTTTTCCCCTTGCCTAGGGTGGTTATGAGGACCAAAACATACGAAGGACTGTATTAATGAAAAGTGGTATTTATTGATATTATGAATATTTAGTAGTTAGTAGTAGACTATTTTGTATTGTAATTTAATTATTTCTTACGTATAAAGGCTCTCCAGCTATACTGTAAGATCTTCAATGACAAGAAACATGTTTTAAGCTTTTCTGTATACCCTGTAGCACCTAACACTCGGCTGGATGTAACAGATCATATTTAGAGGTGGAAAGGAATTTAAAGGTCACTGTTCCACATAGGTGAAAACAACCCTACACAGGAGAAGTTACTTACCCAGAGTGACATAGAGAGTAAATAATTGAACTGGGATTCAATCTCTGAATCTAACTGAAGGACTTTCTGCTAATATGCTCCATAAATCCTTGTTTCAGTGTTACAGAACAGGGATTTTTAACTGGGGATCTGTGAATTTGTTTTTAAAACTACTTTAATAATTGGATTTCAGTACAATTGGTCTTTGTTTTGCAATTCTACATATTTTATTTTATGCATTTAAAAATTTATTCTGAAAAGGGATGGTTCATATTTCAGACTGTCATAGGGACAATGACACAAAATGTTGGCTATGACCAAGAGTTGCCACATTATAACCTGAGGGCTAAACACTGCCCACTACTTATTTTTGTATGCCTAATAATTATTTTTATATTTTAAAATATGGTGTTTAAAATAATTGTTAGCTAAGGCTGTGCAAAAATAGGTGTGGGCCAGATTTGACCCTTGAACTGCAGTTTGCTCACCCTTGATTTAGTGTCTCATATTGTGCTTGATATCTAGAATGATTAGTTAGTTAGGCACACAGGATTGTGGTATAACTCAGGCAAGCCAATTCTCCATGCTTCAGTTGTTTCATTTTTAGATCTTTACCAAACTACCAGGAGAAATGTGATTAAAGCCTTAGATCTTAGACTTGTTACACATATCATTTAGTCAGACAGTCAGTCAATAAGCATTTCTATGTGTCAAGTGCTGTGCTAAGTGCTGGGGATACTAAGAAAGCCAAAAATATGTTCCTTGTTCTATGGAGTTTTCATTCCAGTGACCTCCAGGGCCCTGGCAACCAACTGCTCTGATCTCATAGGGCAGTTTTGGCCTCTGAAATGGCATGATGCACCACCCTGAATGATTACTGCCAGTTCTAGTCATTTCGTGCTAAGAACATTGAAAACTTGAAGCTATGTCATATGAGAATCAGTGTAAAGAAATGGGAATGAATAAGGGAAGTCTTAGGAGGGATGTGATCTTTGCCTTTAGATATCTCGACTTATCATTGAGAAAAAACCTTATTCCATGTGACTTCAAAAGGCAGAAGATATATAAATTAGAAAGAAGACTAGGTCTGGAGTCAGGGGAGCTAGGTTTGAAACCTGCTTGTTCCTTATTGACTCTGTGATTTGGGGGTTTGTTACTTAACCCCTCTAGGCCTCTTTTCCCTCATGAGGGAAAGGACTAGATGAATTGTAAAGCCCCTTCCAGCCCCAAATCCTATGATTTCAGCTCAGGTATACCTAATAGTCAACGTTGGCCAATAATGGAATTGTAAGACCTGGGAGGTGGTGAGTTCACCATTCCTGGAAGGGGTCAAACAGGCAGATGACCCCTTATCTGGAATGTTGCAGTAAGGATCATTCTACTGGTTGGGAGACAGGATCACCTCTATGGTGTCATCTGATATCCTAAGAAACTTCCTAAATTTCATAGGGATTAGAGAGCATGAGGAAGATGGAATAGAGCAGGGAAAGGTACTGCACTCATTTTCATAAATCCAGGCTTAGGAAGATCAGATTGCACCTATGAATCTAAATGAAACTGATCCCATCTTGGTGATGAGTTTTCATTTTTACAGATGAGGAAACTGAGGCTCAGAGAGGGAAAGGGACCCAGAGTCATGCAGAGAGTCTCTGGAAAAGCTTGGATAAAACTTGGATTTCATGACTCCTGGCTTCTTGCTCTTTTCCCTAATCTATTACTGCCTCTCATGCTAGCTAGCAGCCTGTAAATTTCCACTCTTCGGTTTAATTATAGGCTTAGTGATTTTTAATCAAAGCAGATCCAAAGCAAAGCAATTCTGACTAAGGTCGAGGATCTTCTTCCCCCAACCTCCCTTCTTTAGAAGATTCATTATATTACATTGATATAAGGATTCAAATGATGTACTGTGCCAGTGATTGGAAAATTAGGGGCTCTTTGCCAGAACTAAAGGTGCAGAGAGAGAGAGTCAAGCTTATTGCCCTTAGGAGAAGGACTAGGAAGCATGGAATAGTGAACGGAGTGCTACATTGAATTCAGGAAGAGCTAGGTTCAGGTCTTCCCTCAGATACTCACTAGCTATGTGACCAAGGACAAGTCACGTAAACCTGCTGAGCCTAAGTGTAAAACAAGGGGGTCTGATTGGGTGGGGTCTCAGGTCATTCAGGCTCTAAATCTATGGTCTTCTGTTTTTGAGACTCAGGAAATTAGTGGTCAGTAGAGAAGAGAATGGATCTCCCACTAGAATTAAAAATCACAGATTGTTACAGCTGGAATGAAACAGAATGAAACATTTAGTTTCTCCCTTTTTGGTTTTATCTCACATTTCTCCCCTTTCTGGCTAAAAAGGATTATTCTTTGACTCCCGGTCAGGCCCTGAATTTTCTTTCCTCAGTGATCTTGTTATGCTCCATATCTAGGATGACTGGGTACCAGAAAACCTTGATTTGAGCCCCCAGCCTGTTGCCACTAGTATACTGTGGGACCTAAGGGCAGTTTTGGTCTGCTGTGTAAGCCTCAGTTTCCTCATGTATAAAATGGAGGTTGGACAAGGTGATTTCCAAGTTCCCCTCTAGTGTTGATTCTATGACTTTAGACACTGAATATGGGAAACTGAGGCCCAGAGAGATGAAGTAGTGACTCACCCGATGTTCCACAGCTAATAAGTGGGACAGCCAAGATGGAGCCCAACTGAATACTTGTCTATACCAGTGGGGCTTCCATTTATTGACAGCAGATTAAATATTTAGTTCCCTGCTGGAGTCGAGGAAGTTCAAAATCCTGGCAGAAATTTGTTGTTGTTGCTTGTCCTTTGTTTTTAGAAGAGAACCATGACATCAGAAGGGTGATGTCATGACTTGCAAGTGAATTGGATTTAAGTGAGTGAGGTCTGTGCAAAGTGACCAGCCTCACTTTCTCCTCTGAAGCCATCAGGCCCATTCAGGCCTGAGTGAGCACCTGCTCCCTTCTTATAAGTCTCGTTGACCTTCCCCTCTGGTGACTGTGCTGCCCTGGTGTAGAAGAGATGAAAGATGCAGACTTCCTAGACATCTATTAGGATGAATGACAAGTGCTTGGCAGAGGCTGAATGTGACAAATCTGATGATGTCCTCTCATAGGACCATCACTGACCCTCCTCCTCTTTTTGCAATATCCTAAGTTGTGCCCCCCACTCCCTTGAATCCATGATCTCCCCCAACCCCTATATTTCCTTTAATATAATCCTATAATTAGGAATCCTATATTCCTATAATCTTCCTTTATGTGAATGAGAACTCAGTCTAATCAAGACTTGTGGCTTTATGCAACACTGGTTTGCTTGATTATTTTGAGAAGCCACACCCCTCCCCCCCAACTTGCTATTATAGACTGGGACAAACATAAATCTAGTCTTTTTTTTTCCTTTTTTATCCCCAGAGAGACAGACAGCAACGACCAAGTACGTTTGATATTTCTAAAGTCAAAATGGAAAACTTTCTAATTGCTCATTTGTATTTCCTGCAGCTGATCTGGAGGCCTCCAAACCTGAACACAGCTGTGATTTGACAGCTTAATCACAACCGCAAGGTAGTCTCCCTACTGAATTATGCAATTGCCACAACAGGGGGCTCTCCAGCTTGCCAGACCAACCATTAGAAGCAGCTTCATTTCTCCAGATCACCACTGTAGGACACAGACTTGTCATTTTGTATGCAGAGCTTTCCCCTGGACAGCTGCAGACCTCTCCATAGGAACCCAGAAAAAGACAACTCAGGCATAAAAACCCCAACAAAAGATCATTTCTCTTGATAAAGTATCTCCCAGTCCCAAAGCAAGGTGTTTTCAAAGACCTTCTGACTTCCCTCTCAAACATCTTAGGTTGCCTTGGGCTCAAGTCTCCAGCTGGGGGAATATTATAATAAATTCACAGATTTCAAACTTTTGTTAAATCTATATCCAATAAAGATGTGAGACTGCATGTAGTCATTTCATCTAGAAGCATAGTTTCTCTACATTCTAAAAGGCATAATCCAGCAAAGGATTAGCACTATAAACAATGGAGTTTGTTAACCAAAAAAGTATGAAAAGGGCAATGAGAAGTAAAACTGAAACAAGTGAAGTTTTAAAACTACTTCTGTGACCTTGGGCAAATCACTTTCCCCTCAAAGAAAATTGGATTATAAAATGAGGGGATTATAAGAGATAATTATGTCCAATGTTCTTTGTTATGAGGTCATTTCCAGCTCTTACATTCAATATTATTAGCTTTCTTCTTAATGTAATATTGACTTATTAGCTGTGTGACCCTCCACAAGTAAGTTGCTTAACCCTTTTGCCTCAGTTTCCTCATCTGTAAAATGAGCTGGAGAAGGAAATGGAAAACCACTCCAATGTCTGGAAACCCCAAATGGGGTCACAAAGAGTTGGACCTCAAACGACTCATGTATGTATGTGTATATGTGTGTGTACACATGTGCTTATATAGAAAGAGATATACAGTTCATAAATACACATGCACACAAGCAAAGAGAAGAGAAGACAGGAGCGGGGAGAGGAGAAAAGGAGAGAGAGAGAAGGGAAGAGAGTGGGGAGAGAGAAAAGAGAAGAGAAAAGAGAGAGGCAGATAGAGAAAGAGAGGAAAGGAAGGGAGAGAAGAGAGAAGAGTCGAGGAGAAGAGAGAAAGAGAGTGAAGGAACTTTTCTATGGTGAAAATGAAGACATGTTCAGGAGAGCAGAGGATCTATAACTGGAAGGGGCCTCAGAATCATCCAGTTCAACCCCTTCGAATTACAGAGCACAAGACCCTGAGGCCCAGAGAAGTTAGTGACCTGGCCAAAGGTCACACAGTTTGTAAATAGCACAGCTGGGATTTGAACCCAAGTTTGATGACTCCAGATCCATGGGCCTTTCCTCTCTTACCACATTGCTTGAAGGGAAAGGACTTCATTGCAGAAATAACATCTTTTGCCAACACTTTAATAATGAATGATTTTGTTGGTGTGGTTGCTGCCTTTGCTGATTCAGGTTGCAGCCTCTCTTTTCCTTAGTAGAATATCTTTGTAAGTTGCTGTGGTTTAAAAAGATGGAACAGCTAGGTCTGTATCCCAAAGAGATTTTTTTTTAAAAGGGGAAAAGGACTTATACAAAAATATTTATAGCTGCTTTTTTGTGGTAGCAAAGAATTGGAAATCAAGGGGATGTCTATCAATTGGGAAATGACTGAATAAGCTGTAGTATGTGATTGTGATGGAATATTATTGTGCTATAAGAAAGGAGGAGTAGGCAGTTTTCAGAAAATCCTGGAAAGACTTACATGAATTGATACAAAGTGAAGTGAGCAGAACCAGGAGAACATTATATGCAGTAACAGCAGTATTACAATGATGATCAACTGTGAATGACTTAGCTGTTCTCAGCAATACAATGATCCAAGACAATCTCAAAGTAGTATTAATGAGACATATTATCCAACTCCAGAGGAAGAACTGATATTGTCTGAATACAGACTGAAGTATGCTGTTTTTCTCTTCCTTCCTTTGTTCCTTCCTTCCTCTTTTTCTTCCTTCCTTCCTTTCTCTTTTCTTTCACTCTTTTTTCTTTTAGTTTGTGACTTCTTATACAAAATGACTAATATGGAAATGTTTTACATGATTGCACATGTACAACCTATATTGGATTGCTTACTGCCTCAGGGAGGGTGCAGGGGAGGAAAAAAGGGAGGAATAGAATTTGGAACTCAAAACTTTTTTTAAAAATGTTAAAAAAAATTTGTTTTAACATGTAATTTGGGGAAGAGGGGAATAAAATATTATTAAAAAAATTAAAAGTTGGAAACAGACTGGTGATATGTCTCCCTGCACTTATGTAGGCTGGCCCTTGAGTGATAGCTACACAGTCTATTGTTGGGCTCTTACAGGAAACCTTTCTAGTTGGCAAGACCTACCAGAACTTATCTTGTACCCGGAAGGATAATTAACCGTGGTAGTGGGGGTGGGGATGGTCGGGAATTAATGAATTTGGATGGGGAAAAAATATTTTTTTTTGTTTTAATCTAATTGGTTTCCTTTTTAATTTTCTATATTTTATGCATTTAAAAGCATTTTTTTGAAAAGGGATTCATATACTTCACCAAACTGCCAAATAGATCCAAGATCCAAAAAAAGTTAAGAACCTCTGACAGTCTGCTGGCCCAGCCTTCTGGAATCCTGAGTTTCCAGAGAGGGATGACGAACATATTTAAAACAGAAAAATAATTCTCTCACCACAGGGCAACCTCTAACTCCACTTGGGAGATGCCTGGTAAGCTTCTGCAGAACAGAGGCAGAACCAGATTAAAATATAATTGGGAAATATTTAACAAAATAAAGAAATAATAGAACATAGATAATGTAAATGTGTTTCTCTAAGTTTGAACACAGCCCACAAAATATCTTTTTGCAGGTCTTCATTTCTATTTGAGTTTGACGCCACTGATATAATCAATCAATAGACATTTATTGAGTGCCTACCATGTGCCAGGCACTGTGCTAAACTGTGGGGATACAAAAAAGTGACAAAAGATCATCCCTGCCCTCAAGGAATTTACAATCTAAGTGGAATTACATTCTGTGGAAGCCGGGTGAGGTTCATCAGAACCTGAAATGGCTTCCATGGAACCTTGGTGGCTCCAGCAGGATCTCTGTGCTCCCTGACAAGGTATGAAAAACACCCCTACCCTATTGTGGTGAGCATCTTAGCTGGAGATTAACTTTCTTGTCACATTAGCTCTTGCATATTCAATGTTGTTTCTTCACTGATTGAATACATTCACATGACCAGCAGGTGGTGCTAGTTCAGAGGACAGATTTATCTATTTATTTATTTATTGGATTATGGTTCTCAAAGCTCCCAACCATGCCAGGCACCCAGTTCACTGTCCTTGAAAGAACTGATTCTTGCTAATTTATCTTTTCTTTAAAAGGCTTAGTCAGTTTTTGGAATTTGGAGTCCTTTTGGCAACTATTTGTCATCATTCCAGTTTCACCTACTGATAGAATTCAGCTGGGCAGAAGACTTCGTTTTGTTTTTTTGTTTTTTTTAAATCTCTGCCTTCTACCCCCCACCCACCCTGCTTTGAATCTTGATGTCTGAAGCCGTATAGCAAGGCCAGAAGGGAGTAGTATGAACATACTGACTGAGACTCATGGGTTCCTGGTGAGGGGTGGAAGTGTACCTTTCTCAGAATTGTGAAATCATAATTTTTCTTTGCTGGCCTTTACCGGTTTCCCTTTCTGGGTTTGGCCCAAACCTTTTCTGAGACTCCTTCACTCCCAGGTCTGAGGAAAGATGATCTCAGGACAGCTTTAGGATTTGGAGCTGGAAGAGATTTTTAGAAGTCACTGTCTAATCCAAAGTCTACATTTGATAGATGAGGAAACTGAGGCCTGGAGAGATTCCATGATTTGTCTGAGGTCACATAAATGACAAACAGCAGTTAGGATTTGAATTTGAGCACTGCAAAATACAGTGCTCTGTCCTACTTACTCATAAACTCCCATTTCTAAAACAACCACCCTAAAACAACTAGGATGTGAATGAAGGTTTGCTAGTTGAAAAAAATAAATTAAAAGTAGGTTATGTGTTACCCTCAGTTACGGGTGAGGAAATTGAGGGCATATATAGTGAAGCTCTCTATCCAAGGATATCCAGCTAGTTAATGGTCTATGTGAGACTCAAATCCAGGTCCTGTGACTGATAATCACCCAGGGTTCTTTCTGCTCTCTTACCCCCATAGAGAATACTTGAGCAAGGATATTACTGGGGTAGAAGTCACAGAAAATAAATCTACTAGGTAACTGATCAGATCTTGTGATCTATTTAGTTTTGGGGCACCAGCCCTCACTTTACACTTGCCCCTATCGTGATGGAGCATGGGGGTGGATGCTGGAAACAGTTGATCCTCAACAGTCCAGGACAGTGGTTATGACAGGGAAGAATCAGACTTTCCTACCCTCCCCGACCCCTGCCCACAGCAACCTGGGACCAATCCATGCAAGTATATATCTAGGAACGATACAAACAGAGATAACAATAACACACAATATCATATTTTAGACAGACAGTGTGGTGTAATGGATAGAGGACTGGCCTAGGAGTACCTGGGTTAAAGACACACTATTGTGTAGCTGGGTAACTCACTTCATATCTCAATACCCTAAGCAATTTTGTATGACTGTAATTTTCGAAGAAGATAATATCCTGTATTACTAGAGGGAATTGAAGGAATTTCCTTAAAAAAATAAACATTTATTAAACTTTTACTATGTTTTAGGCACTGTACTAAGCATTAGGGACACAGAAAGGCAGAAGCAGTCCCTACCCTCTAGGGGCTTATGTTCTAATGGGGCAGTTGAAATCTCAGCTCTTCCACTTAAGGACCTGTGTGATCATAGGCTAGTCAGTCCATCAAGAAACATTTATTAAGTGCCTACAATGTGCCAGGCACGGTGCCAAGCTCTAGGCATACAAAAAAAAGCAAAAGACGATCCTTGCCCTCAAGAAACTCACAATCTAATAGGACAGATGAATCTCAACTCTTCCATTTAGTACCTTTGGGAAAGTCAATTGACCTTTCTGTGTTTCTTTACCCAGGAGATCCCTATGCCAATTAGATCATAGGTCTGGTTCCCAGTCCCCAGTTATATCCCAACTTCATTATAGCAGTGCTAAACAAGTCTACATAAGGGGAGAGTTAACAGTCCTGCAGGATCAGATGGTTTCATGGAAGAAGTGGCATTTGAGCTTGGATTTAAAGAATGGGTCAGAGGGGCGGAGCCAAGATGGCGGTGTAGCAGCAGCAACATATCACAGCTCTCACATAGCCACCCCAAAATACCCATAAAATATGACTCTAAACTAATCCTAGAACTCCAAAACACACACAAATATACCTTCCACTAAAGTCAGCTCGGCTACGAGGAACCACATCAGCACTACGAACCGAAACCAGCCTGGCCTGAAGCCCTGGCTGAGCCCTGGGGGTGGCTGGACAGAAGGAGTGGAGGAACCTCTCTGGTGAGTGGATTAGTGGCAGCTGCGAGCAGCATTCAGAACTAGGTCAGTAGCACTTGCGAAATCGGGGGAGAAAAGCGTCCGTCCGAAATGCCTCCAAGTTGGGAAAGCGAAAGGCAGAGGTTTTGTACCCCTTTGTGTTGCAGCTTCCATGCCTGCAGCCTGCAGACAGCAGGGGGACTAAGCGATTGTTCAGAGGCCAAGTGCTCTCGTGTTGAGTGGCCTGGATTCGGTTCTGGAGTCTTCACTATCCAGTGAGCTGGAAGGAAGTAGGAAGGGACCCAGCACCTTCCTGAGAGCTATGGCAGCCAGGAGGACCCCAGCAATTTGGGACAGAGCTTTCCCTTCTGGAAGCAGAGCCCCATAGAGATTAAAAAAAAAATCACAGACTGACCAACCATGAGTAAGAATAAGCATAAGAAGCAAAGTAAGAACATCACCAAAACCCTAGATTTCTTCTTTGGGAAAAAGAAGGATCATGGCAAAGAGAGGGAGGAGGAGAGTGCAGCCAGAGCACCCCCACCAGGGGCCTCCAATAAACATGAAGAGTGCCTTAAAGCTAGAGATGAGCTGAAG